>CM053581.1:16792964-16899417 GCA_028627135.1 Pseudochirops cupreus
ATCTTCCCCCATTTCTTTCTTCCTCCTCCTCTTTTTCCACCTCCATTTCTTTCCCGCTATCTCCTCCCTTTCTCCATTGTCCTCCCTACTCCCTCCCCCCATTCTCTGCTGAATCACAGCTGGATCAGGCCCTTCCTTGGAGAGAAGGTAGACAGACCTGGCAGGATCAAGGTGTCTGGGACTAAGGCTCCAACCCAAACCTGCTTTTGTAATTTTCCTTTCTTCCTGTAGCTGTTCACAGAATGTCTCTCTTCTCTCTTCCTTTCTTCTTCTCCCAATGGTGTAAGAATGACTTAGGGACACAGCTGTCTAACACAGAGGTCCAGGGTTGGCCCTTGGCAAAGCCATGAAGCTGGCTTTTCCCAACTTTTCAGAGACTCTCATGCTAATGGGGGGGGGGGGGAGAGATTTCTTTTTTGTTAATGTCATGCCACCATTTCCACCCCCACCCCCAGCATGATGGAGGACAAAGAAGGCTTGATTTACGCTCTGAGGACCTGGGTTTGAATCGTGATTTTGTCATTCCTTGTTTTCTGTGTGCCCTGGGGAGAATCATTCTAACTCCCTCAACTGAAGGTTCCACCACAAAATAACTGCTGGGCAAGGGTTAGGGAGAGGAGGGCTGAAGGGCTTGCCTTCTCCCTCTAAATAGACCCCCTAGCTCTGCCTCCATATTCCTGTACAGGGTTCAGGCCTCCCTGGCCTCTGTAGAGAGGGGTCAGGCTCTTTTTCTTGCCCTCCCTGACTCTACACCCAGCACTGAAGCCCTGGGAAGAATCACTTAAACCTCAGATTTGAGTCATATATGAGGTCTCTTCTAAAAGGGAGTACAAGGGTACTCAATGTCTTATGCAGGTCAGGTATAGGACAGCTATTTATTTCCTTCATGTAAAAGATGCACAAACCTACATTGGCAATGATTTCAACAAAAAGTATTATGATACTTTCCAGGGGGGGTTGATACTTTAAACACAAAAGTATGAGACGCTGCTTGAGCTGAGGTTAAAGTGTTGAATCATCATTTCCATTTCACTTTGGTGCATTATCCAAACAGCTACCTCTAGGTCCATATCTTCTGGCAAACCAAGTCAAGGATTAAACTCATCTTCCTTCAGTGGTCATCAATAGGGTACATGCTATAGGTTCCAGAGACAGAGAAAGAGAGAAGAGAGGAGGGGAGAGGGAGGAAGGGGAAGGGAGAGAACCAGAGGCCAGAGCCATGCTTTTTATGGTTTACTGAGTGGGCCATGCTCCCTGGCTTAGAGATCAATCCTCTTTGCTGCATCACCCTCCCCATTAACTTCTCCCTCCTCCCTTCCCCAACATGGGGAGCCAAGGAACTCTTGCATCAGCCAGCACACATGGGGCACCAGAGAGAGTCAGGGCCAGCGTGGCACTGGACGAGTCCAGCTCCAGGCCTGTGTTGGGGTGTACTCTAGCCAGAACTATCGGGAGAGGTGGCCACCCAACTATACTCACTTCCTATAAATGAGGAGGCTGTACTAGATGACCCCTGAAGTCCCTTCTCATTCTGAATCTACAATCCTATGATATAGGTTATACCCATCTTCAAGACCCAATTGCAAACCCACCTCCCCCAACAATCTTCCTCAACCCTACCCCCCCCCAGTCAATTCAATCCAATCCAACCCAACAAACACCTAATAAGCAAGCACCTACTATGTGCTGGCACGCACTAGGCACTTAATAAATGTTTACTGACTGATTCTGAGAAAGTCCAGTATGTACACATCACATAGAGACATGTATGTGATCATTTGAGAGAGAACCTTCAATTAGAGATCAAAGAAAGGTCCTTTGGAGAGGGATTCCCAACTTAGGGATCATGAGAAGCTCGTCAAGGGGGCATGAGAAATATATGGTAAATAACCATATTAACTTGGAATATTCCAAAATCAAACAGTGTTGTGGAAAAAAAGTTAAAAGCCAGGGGGTACAGAGACCAAAAAAGGTTGGAGACCCCTCCTGGAGAAGGCTGCTCCTTGGTTGAGCCTTAGGGGAGTCTAAGAATTCTAAGACACAGGTGAGGAGGGAGTGTATTCCAGCCATAGGAGGTAGAACAGAAGGTCATGGAATGCCAAGGCCACACAAAATTCAGTAGACCAGTTGGGTTAGAACACAGCATGTGCAAAGGGGAATAATGTACAAGAATCCTGGAAAGGTTGGCTGCAGTCTCATTTCGACATTCAGACTTGAATTCCGAGCTGAGCAATTTTCATTTTATCCTAGAGGCAATAGGGATGCCCTGAAGATTCTTGAATCAGAGCAGTGTGATCACATCTGTGCTTTAGGAAGGTCATTTTGGCAGCTAATTGGAGGAAGGATTAGTGGGGGGAGAGTCTGGGAGATGGGAATCCAAGCAGGAAGTTGCTAAGGGAGCCCTGAACTGGGATGATGGCTCTGTGAGCAGAGAGATGGCGCTGTGGAATCAACCAGACTTGGCAGCTGGATATGAGGCATGAGGGAGGGTCAAAAATGGCTCCAAAGTTGTGAACTTGGGTGCCTAGAAGAATGAGACTGTCCTCAAAAGAAATCAAGAAATTTGTAAAAGGGGTAGGTCTAGGGAAAGCAGTGATGAATTTCATCCTGGAAGTGATGAGTTTGATATGTCTGTAATTGAAGATATCCACCTGGCAGTTGGTGACGTGGGCCAGAGCTCTGGAGGAAAACTGGGAAGGACACATGCATAGAGATGTCCTCTCTGCCTCATGAGACCTCATCTGTATAATGAGTTCAGGGCAGAAGCTCATGGTTTAGGAAGGACTTTAATAAGCTGAAGGATGGCCAGGATGGAGGGTATCCAAGATGGTGAAGGATCTCAAATCCAGGCCATAGAAGGATCAGCTGACAGAGGCAGGGTTGTTAAGCCTTGACAGGAGAAGACTCAACATGAGTTGGGAGGAGGTATAGAGAGGAACAGCCCCTATTCAATTAAATGATTCAAGGGCCATAATAGAGAAGAGGTTTGTTCTGCTTGGCCCCCCTACTCTAGAAGCAATGATGGCAAAAAAGCCAATTTAGGCTGAATATAAGGGAAAATTTGTGACGGAATCGAGTTGCCTCAAAGTGGAGTGAACTGCCTTGGCAGGGCAGGGGGGAGTAAGTTCTTGCTCAATGGCCACATTCAAGCAAAGGTCACTTGCCAGGTATGCTGTGGTGGGAGGCTAAAGCTTACAACATTCCTCTGTTTGCACTCTTGGCATAGAAATTTTTGTTTCTCTTTGCTAAGGAAAGGCAGTAGAAAGAATCACAGAATTTTTAGCTGGCAGCAAACTCAATGGCTGTTGAATCCCATCAGATACGGTCTAGCTGTGTGACCCTGGGAAAGTCACATAACTTACATGTGCCTCAGTTTGCTTATCTGTAAAATGAGGAGGTTGGACTCAAGTCTTCTCAATTCTATTCCAGCTCTAAGGCTCTGTTTGACCCTATTATCCTGTAGGATGGGAAGAGAGAAAAGGGAGGGGAGAGGGAAGGAGAGAAGACAGCAGACAAGGCAGAGGAAGGAAGAATTTTAAGAAAGGGCAAAGTCTGAAACACGAAAACCCCAGGCTGAGCTACTGTAGGAAAAGGCAATCTATGGTTGGAATTATAATCCTCTAATATTTGGTGTCAGGCTGGTGCTCACAGCCCTCATGACTCAAACACCCAAACCTAACTTAACACAGGCTTACAGACTTTAACTATCATACTCCTAGAGAGGCAAGGGGGTGATAGGTTTAGGGGAAGCAATAGGTTTGTAGCTTTAGGGCTAGAAGGGACATCAGAAGCCATCTAGTTCAGTTTTCTCATTTTTCAGGAGAGGAAACTGAGCCCCAAGGAGGTCTAATGACTTGCCTGTGGTCACACAGATCTTAAGTATCAGAACCAGGTCATAGTATCATAGCCCAACAACCAGAAGGCACCTCAGAGGCCAGTGAGTCCAGTCCCCTCGTTTTGCTGATGAAGAAGCCAAGTCAAAATTAAGTGACTTGCCCAAGGTCATGCAGTTTGAAGAAATCTGCTCTGAGTCCTTAACACATCCATTGGACTTTATGCAAAGTGGTCTCCCCTTCCAGAGACTTCAGCTGTCTTAACTGCAAAGCAAATCATGCAGTTGGAAGTTATGGCCACTAGGTGGAGGCAAGACCAAAGCTGTCTCTCCAGCATCTGGGTTAAGTCAAGCTGGGATTGTCTCCCTCCTTTCCCCTTTTCTCTTCCTAAAAAGATGGCTCCTAGCCACCACCAACAATAAGGGCTGACTTTTAAAATGGCGTCTTAAGGTTTACAAAGTACTTTATGCTAGTGGCGGAAAGAACTCTGAACGTAAAAGTCAGGAGATACCTGACACTTAGCATCCAGGTGTAGGTCTGGACAAATTATCTCATCTCTTGGAATCTCTGTTTCCTTATCTGGAAAATGGGAATAATAATAGTGCCTACCTCCTGGGTGGCTCAAGGAGGGCCTCATGGAGGCAGTAGCATTTAGGTTGGAGTTCAACAGTAGGAATTTCGAAGGACTACATTCCAGCATTGGGACAGAGGCGTGGAAACCTGGACACTGTAGTGTTGTGTATGACCTAGAAGAACCTGGAAGTAGTTAGTGCTCAATAAATGCTTATTGGTGTGATTGATCAGGAGGGGGAGGAGAAGAAGGAAATTTGGACTGGAATTATGCTTGGAAATGAGTAGGTAAATGTGAAAAGAGTTGGATGGTGTCATATTATGAAGGATCTTAAAGGTTAGGCAGAGGAATTTAAATTTTGATTGAGAGGCAATAGGGAGCCATTAGAGACTTTTGAGCAGGGGAGTAGCAGGACCAAAATCACAGAGTCTGGTTACTGAAAGGACCCTCAGAGACCACCTCATCCAATCTAGGGAAGAAGTAGTTGCCATCAACATCCTTGCTGAGTGGTCCTCCAGTCTTTTCTCTAACACCTCCACGAGGAAGAATTAACTAACAATATTGGCTTGCATTTCTATAGGTTTGCAAAACATTTTAGATATGTTGTCTCATGGGACCTTCACAAAGGCCCTGGGATGTAGGTGCTATTATCACCTCTGTTTTACAAATGAAGAAATGGAGGCTTATTGAGATTAAATGACTTGGCTAAGAGTCCTGGCTAGTATGTATAGGAGACAGGCAGGATTTGAACTCCAAGCCCAGTGCTCTACACACTTGCCACCTAGCTTCTGTAGGAAATTTCCTCCACTTCTGTAGGAAAAGACAATCTATGGTTGGAATTATAATCCTTTAATATTTGAGTGCCACAGCCCTCATGACTCGAACACAGACAAAGTGCCTTTAACTATCATACTCCTAGAGAGGCAAAGCTGTTTAGGGAGTGAATCATTAGGAAGTTTTTCCTGCTCCCCCCCCCCCCAAATCTGCCTCTTAGCATCTTGTGCCCACTGCCCCTGGATGTGTCTTATGAGACCAAGCAGAACGAGTCTATGCCTTGGCCATCCAAAGACAGCTATCAAGTTTCTTCTAATCCTTCTCTTATTGTCTTAAAGATCCCCGTGTCCTTTACCCCATCCACATGCAGCTTGTGGGGGCTTGGAGCCCTTCATCATCCTGGTTATTCTCTTTGTGATATGAGCCAGTTTGTCAATATCTTTCCTAACAGGCATTATCTGAGCTGACCACAATAGTCCTGCTGGGACCTGACCAGGGCAGAGGATACAGTGGCTGTCGCTTCCTCCTCCTGGGCTCTTTGCCTCTCTCTGCACAGTTTAAGGCTGTCTTCACTCACTCAGCTGCCACTGGCTCCCATTCTGCACGCAGGCCACAAAAATCCATCTATTTATTTATTTTTTTTATTTGAGAAAAACCAAGCTTCAGTTACACATTCATCTTGCGCTTGTGAGTTTGGATTTAGTCTTGAGCCTAAGTATGAGACTTTCCCTTAATTCTTATCAAAATCTCTTCTCACCAGAGCTGACCCAGTCACCTGATGTCTTTGAATTCTGGGTCTAATACCCAGTGGGTGTGGCAACTCCCAGCTTTGTGCCCTTTGCAGATTTGATGAGTATATCTATGCTTATATCCAAACATTGATACCTTATCTAATAGCACGATGCCAGTCACCAGCCCTTGGGACATTCCAGTGGAAACTTCATGTTTAGTTAAAATGCAACTATGAATGAATGCACAGATAAATAGATCAATCAGTCAGTTAACAAACATTTATTAACACCTACTATGTGCCAAGCTCTGAGGATACAAAGAAAGGTAAAATGCAGGTCTTGCCCTCAAGAAGTTCACATTCTAATAGGGGAAGACAACACATAAAAGGAAGCTGAAGGGGGTAGGGGAACAAAGTTGTCAGGGATAGGAATATGATAGAGGAGCCTAGTGGGAAGTGAAGAGGCTGCTGGCCTGGCTGCCTTCCTTACATGGAAATTCTAAGGGGAGGTCTCCATCCTCTAATCAGAGGGAGGGGCCCCAGGACAGAGGGTACAGAGTGAGGCTCAAGTTCCAATGCTGAAGTGGGCTTCCAGGATGAAGAGGCTTCTGGGGAATGAGGGAAAAGTCCACAGGAATGCAGCTGGGTGGGAAATGAAGCATAAAGTGCCTACTCTGTGCCAAGCACTGTGCAAGACAGATCCTTCTCTCAAGGAGCTCCCATTCCAACAGAGGAGAGGGTGGGAAAACAAGGCAGAGGCAAGGTCTTGTGGTCCCTAGGAAGCAGGAACAAAGCAGATGGTCAGGCCTCTTCTTTTGGGTCATTTCCATGGATAAAACCACATCCAGTGAACAGTTATTAACTAAGATCATAGATGTGGCCGTAGATAGGACCTTAGAGGTCCTCCAGCCTACCTCTTTCCATTTACAGATGAGGAAACAGGTGTTACAGGAGTAACCAGCTCTCAGTACAAGAAAAGCCATTCTGCCAGCATTAGGAAGGATTCCTATCCAGTACCTTCGCGACAATCGCTGGGTACAGATTGGAATGCAAAGTTCAGTTCTCCTCATTCTGCAATGACAAGAAGAATCAGAAAGCCTCAGAGGAGGAGCAAATTGTCAGCAGTCACACAGCTAGAAAGTGTGAAGGCTGAGATCTGGGAACCCAGGGATTCTGGCTCCAAATGCAGGGCTCAGAGTCTGACAGGAATTGGAAAGAGCCGTGGACCCAAGGTCAGGAAGAAGAGGCTTCCCCTCGGGGCTCTCACTAGGACTTGCTGTGCGCCCCTGGGCCCCTATGAGCCACTTCCCAGCCCTGAGCTCCAGTTTGCCTGTCTGTAAAATGGGGATAATCGATAGATAAAGAAGCATTGATTCCTCTCTTCCTCTGTGCCAGTCCCTGTCCTACGTGCAGGATCCAAAGGCAAATGAAACACCTAGGGTGACTGGGTTAACCTGAGGTAAGGGTTCTAAGACGTACAGGTGAGAAGAGAGTGCGTTCCAAGCATGCCGGACCTCCAGTGCAAAAGCCCAGAGACGGGAGATGGCATTTTCCTCCCAGAGTAGCTGTGAGAAAGAGACTTTCTAAGTCTCATCAGAAATGGGAGCTGTGGTCTTAACAGCAGAGCGCAGAACAGGGGTGATGGTTCGCGACCCTGGGAGTGAAGGAGCTGGGAAGGGGTAGGGGGCGCCCCAATCCCTCCCGTCCTTTTCCCTCCCCTGAGGATCCTGTGCTGGGGCTCCGGGGAGGGGCGGCCCAGTAGAGAAGTTAGAACAAAAGGGGGCCGGGATTGGGCAGCCAGGCGGCGGGCCTGGGCTGGGAAGGGGGTGGGTCCGGGGAGGGGTTTTCTGGGCGGCGCCAGTGAAAAGGAGCTGGAGGGCGCGGGCGGCTGGGCAGCCAGGGCAGCAGCGGCAGCCACCGAGGCAGCAGCAGCTTCCCGGCGGGGCCAGGGGCTCCCGGAGCTAGCACGCAGACACTGCTGCTACTGCCCCAGCAGCCCCCGCAGTCACTGCCCTGGGCGCTTCGGGGAGTGGGGCCCGAGTGCAGGGGGCGCGGGAGTCCCTAAACCGGCCGGACAGGAGGGCAGACTCGAGGGGGCGGCTGGAGCGCGGCGCCGGCTCCCAGGAAGCCTCCACACCTTGGGTAAGTGCCTATGCCCTCGCTTCCCACAGTCCCACCCCGGGGGAGACACTGGAGAGCTGGAGAGGGGGGAGCGGGGCGGGGGAGGGTGTCGGAGGAAGATCCATTATTGCTGGAATCACGGAATGCCAGGACTGGGAGGGACCCTAGGGACAGTCTGCTCCAACGCGCTCCTTTTGCAGATGGGGGAAACTGAGCATCCAAGAGGTGTCTAGACTAAAGATTTATTGCTTGAAGTGACTTTAGAAGACATCTGCCTCAGTCCCCTCATTTTACAGATGAGGAAACTGAAATCCGAGAGAAGGAAGGGGACTTGCCCAGGGTCACACAACCAGTGACCTTCTCCCAGGCTGTCCCTGTTTCTGGAAACTCCTCCTCACTTGTGGCACTTCCCTTGTTCCCCTCCACACTCGGCACCAGTACCACCTCCTCCACAAAGCCCCTCCTGACGCCCCCAGTTTAGAGGCGCCGCCTCCCCATTACCTGCAGTTACTTTATATGTATTTATCTCCTTGGATGTGCAGATGCTTCTCCCGCGTGTAAGCTCCTTGAGGGCAGGGACTGCTTTCATTTTTGTCTTTGGGCCTCTAGCGCTGTCCAGCATAGAACCTGTCGCTTAGTAGGTGTTAACGTCATCCGGGGCTCCATCCCCTCTATTGTGTGGGCAGAACTGTGAGGGGCTAGGGCTGGCACTGACACCCCCCCCCCCAGGAGGGTCACATTCCCTAGACGGCTGGCACGGGCACGCTTGGGCACACGAACATGCACACACTCTCCCTCCAATCTCTGAACCAGTTAATCCCTTCACTGGACCCAACCCAGAAAGCAGCAGAGGAAAGAGAAGAGTGAGGGAATGAGGGACTGGGGAGGGGAGTGATTAACAGAAGCTAGGACCTTGGCAAATGGAATCAGGAGAGTCAGTGAGGGTCTCAGCTTTGCTGCTAATCAGCTGAATGCCCATCTTTGATTCAGTTTCATCATCCATAAATGAAGGGCTGGTAGTTGATCTGAAAGGCTCCTTATGGGCTAATATTTTCTAGTGGGACTCCAGCCCAAGCTGCCCCTCTCAGTTTGTTCAGCAGTCTCATTCATTCTCATGTTTTCATAGTGTCCTGTGTTACTGTGCTCCCCACTCTGCCTCCCCCCTCCAGTAGAATATGAGCTGGGAGGGAGGGTCACTCCTGTGTCTCCCATGACAATGAAGCTGGGCTGAATCGGCACTTAGGCTAGAGAGTGGGGAGGCTCAATGCTCCCTGGGGGATGACCATTTGTGTTCAGGTATAGGTTGGACCAAGTGACCTTTGAACTCACTTCCTACTCAGAGCTCTGGGATTCTGGGACTATTTATTAGGGCCTCCAATGGCTCTGTTTATTGTAGAGGCAGAAGGCTGGTTGGCTTTCCCAGTTTATACTGTGGGAGAAGGTGCTGAATTACAGATGTTCAGGACATGAAAGTTCCTGGGCCTCAGGCATTCTTAGGTCTGAGGGCATCATGAAGCATCATTGTCTACTGGGAAATGGTATGGGGTTGAAGACAGGAAGGCCTGGGTTCAAATCCCACTATTTAAATGGCATCTACTCCCATACTCATTAAAGGGCTCTGTCTGCACACAGTAAGTGCTTAATAAAGGCTTTCAGAGCATATGAATGCACTGTGCAGAGTTATATAAAAGAGAGCTGCAGAAGGGACTCTGTCATGTACTCTGTGTGACCTTGGGCAGGTCACACAGCATCTCTGGACCCCAGTGTCCTCTATAAAATGAGGGGATTGGATTAGGGGGCTGTCTGAAGCTCCTTCCAGCTCTAAATCTGTGCTCTGAAGATTCTGTTAGTGTCTTATAAAGGGCAGCAAGAGCTGATGGGGGGGGGGGGAGCTAAGGAAGCCCAAGGGCGGGACTGGGGCTGGGGTGCAGCCTTTGGCCCTTCTGAAGTGGTCTCAACCCCAGAAGGTTAGAAAATGGTATCCTGGCCCTTCTGAACCCACGGGCACAGTTTAGGTACAACTGGTTCTCTAATAATAGTGAACTGATAGGATTTAAAGACAGAATCTAACCCCTTCATTTGACAGATCCAGACAGGTTACTTGTCTATATAGCTCTGCAAAACTCACTCATTTGCTCATCAGCCCCTATTGTGTGGGGGCAGAGCCCTTTGATGGCTTCTGAGAGAGAGGCAAAGTTTAAATAAGAGTCTGTCCTAGCCCTTGTAGAGCTGAAGATTTAGTACTTTGCAAAGAACTTTCCCCACAAATGTTATCATCCCCATTTTATGGACCAGGAAATGGAGGTGGAAGTAGGTAGTGACAGAAGGCTGGTATATGGTAGAACTAGATCCCCCAACTCCAAACTCAGTGCTCAGGCTTCTAAGTAAGTGGGAAACTCTTTTCCCTGTCAGCTTGGATGAGCCTCAGGGTAAGTGAGTCAGTTTCTTCGCAGCTGGGCTCCTGGCCTCCATGTATCTGCTGGCCTTTCTGCCAGCACTTGGTCCTCTCTGATCAGTTTGGCAGGGCAGAGGAAAATTTGCAAAGGAAATGAACTTTTTGATGCCTAGAGAGGATGTGGTTGGGTCTTACTTTGCCCTGAGAAAGTTCTTGGGGACATGTTACTACCAATTGCTTGAGTGAGCCCAGGGTTTGGTCACTGGATGAGGATATCTCGGGCTGTCTTAGATTGGTAGCTGGACCAAACCTAATCAGTGAGCTAAGCCAAGCCCTTCTTTAACATTTGAAGGAGTCAAGGCCAGAGCACCTTGCCCAGTCAGTAAGTTGGTCCAAATCTGCCTTAGAGAGTGGCCTGAGGGACTCAAAAGGTAAATGGCCCAGCTGTGTGTCAGCAGCAAAATTGGAACCAAGAGATTCTAGTCTCCTAAGCTGGCCCTCTGTCCACTGACTATCACGCTGGCTTTTGGGGAGATAGTTTACTATGGATAGAACATAATCTCTTTGAGGGCAAAGACTGTTTCATTTGTGCCTTTGTCTCCCCAGTACCTAACCTAGTGCCTGGTATACAGTTGGCACTTAATAAGTTCTTGTAGATTGATTTTTATCTTTAGCACCCAACAGTGCCTGTATACAGTTGACACTTAATAAGTTCTTGTAGATTGATTTTTATCTTATGCCTTTAGCACCCAACAGTGCCTGGCACATAGTCGGTACTTAATAAATGCTTATAGATAGCTAGATTACAGATGTTATCATCCCCATTTTACAGATGAAGAAAGTAGGTCTCTTTAGAATTTGAGTGATTAGCTCAAAATCACAAAACCAGCATGTGTCCAGAGTGAAGACACGAACCTGGGTCTTTCTGGCTCCTTAAGTCAGCTGTCTCCTATATTGCTTCTTCCCTTACACCAAATAGGTGATTAATAAATGTTTATTGAGCTAAATAGAAGGGACTTATTCAAAATCTATGTTGTTGTGGTTGCTGTTTGTTAAGTCATGTTTGACTTTCCATGACTCCATTGGGGGTTTTCTTGGCAGAGATGCTGGAGGGGTTTGCCATTTCCTTCTCCAGCTCATTTTATAGACAAGGAACTGAGGCAAACAGGGTGAAGAGACTTGCCTAGGATCACACAGCTAGTAAGTGAGGTCACATCTGAACTCGGGTCTTCCTGACTCCAAGTCTGGCACTCTATCCCCTGCACCACCCAGATGCCCCTCCAGATCTATAGCAGAGCCTAGAACAGAGGTGCTCTGACTCCCACCCAGCCCAGGGCTCCCTGTTACTGAACAATCTTGTCAGAGAGCTGGGTTTGGCTCTGTTTTCATCCAGCTGTCAGCATTGTCTCTGGCCAAGGAAATGACCAAGTAGCAGTGGCCAGAAGTCCTAGTTCTGAGCCTGCAATGGCTGCGCTACAGAATTAGGCAGAATTCTGGGGTGGATTCTAGCCTGGGAGGGCCTCCTGGGCTTCATCCCTGGCCCCATGATGGGGAGCAGGGTCCCTCTGTGCTCGTACAATGTTCTTGCCCATCCTGTCATTTGATCCTCCAAATGACCTGGTGAGAGAGTGTAGTGTCATTATCCTGATTATTGCCATTATTGTTGGGGCTGGCGGGGCCGAGAGAGAGCCTGGGAGATGGAAGGACCTGGGAGGGGACCCAGCTTCAGACATAGGCTGCCAAGGGATGGTCTTGGACTAGTCATTCATCCTCAGTCTGCTTGTAGGTTAGGTGCCCCCCTACCTTCCCCTGCCCAAATCTCTAAGTCCCTTAACTCAGTGCCCCAGGCCTCAGCCTTCCCCAGCAGTCCTTACTCAGGACCAGTGGGAGAGTTTCCACACTAATAAAATCACAGGACTGAACCCAAAATATAGGTAATTGGAATAGCCAACATTGACATAGTGCTTTGAGTTTGGCAAAGCCCTTTATATAGGTTATCAGCCCGAATTCAAATTTGATCTCAGACGCTTACTAGCCGTGTGACCCAGGGCCAATGACCTAAGTAACCTCTGCCTCAGTTTCCACAGCTGTAAAAATTGAGGGTAGTGGTCCTCTCAGAGGTTCTACCTCTCAGAGTTGTGAGGATCAAATGCAGTCATATTGGTGAAGTGCTTGGCACAGTGCTGGGACATAGGAAGTGCTTAATAAATGCTCCTTTCCTTCCTCCCTCCCTCTTTCCTTCCTTCCTCCCTTCCTTCCTCCCCCCTCTCTCCCTCCCTCCCTTCCTCCCTTCCTTCTTTCTTTTCTTTCTTCCTTCCTTCTTTCCCTCCTTCCTTTTTCTTCTTTCCTTCCTTCCCTTTTCCTTTCCTTCCTTCTTTTCTTCTCCTTTCCTTCCCTCCTTCCTTCCCCCTCCCTCCCTTCCTCCCTTCCTTCCTTCCCCTCTCCCTCCCTCCCTTCCTCCCTTCCTCCTTTCTTTTCTTCCTTCTTTTCTTCTTTCCTTCCTTCCTTTTTCCTCTTTCCTTCCTTCCTTCCTTTTTTCCTTTCCTTTCTTCTTTTCTTCCTTCCTTCCTTCCTCCCTCCCCCTTTCCCTCCTTCCTTCCTTCTTCCTTCCCTCCTTCCTTCCTTCCTTCCTTCCCTCCTTCCTTCCTTCCTTCCTTTCCTTCCTTTCCTTCCTTCCTTCCTTCCTTCCCTCCTTCCCTCCTTCCTCTCTCTCTCCCTCTCTCCCTCCTTCTGTGCAGGATGACTGCTAAGTATTCCTTACCTTTGGCCTCCAGGCAGCTCAGAGCAGTGTGGAAATCATGGGAAGGCCTTTGGGCTGGGAGCCACAACACATTGAAGGGATGAAATTTTGGCTCTCCCTCTGAAGAGTTGGGAGACCCTTAGGCAGGGCACTTCCCCCTCAAACTCAGCTTTGTTGTCTGTAAAATCTGTTTTGAAAAGATGATTTCTAAGGTCTTGTGCCAATTGTAGTGTTATATGTTCTAAGGTTCCCCAACCCCCACAGTTGCGACCTCCTATGTTCTAACCCCCCTCTCAGTTCTGACATTCTCTATTCTAAGACGCTCCTGCTTATTCACATTCCCAGTTCTAAGTGCCCTCCCAGCTCTCATATTCTATGACCAATGAATTTTCAGTGCTTTAATCACTTGTATGTGTTTATTTGCTGCTTGTGCCCTGTAAAGCACCTACAGATGTTAAGATAAGTAGTCTCCTGGGTTCGAGCTGTGACTTCTGGCTCCTTCCTATCCACCAAAAAGCTGAGACCCTCTTTTGCCCTCCTGGGTTCTCCAGGGCAGCCCGACACACCTATGGACTTTGACTAGGGCTAGCCTGATCTGGAAGGGGCCAATGGAATTCACTTCAACTCAACACGTTTCTAGATGCCTTCCCTCCCCCTTATCAGAGAGGGAGTCTGAGGGGAGGTTCAGATCTTTCTAGGCTGACCAGCTCAGCTCACAGAGGCTTCCTCTAGCCTTTCTTTCCCAGATCTTTTGGCTTTGCGTAAGGTTAACTGATAACAGCAAAAATGTGGTTCTCTATTTCTTTAAGGTCTGTAAAGTGCTGTACAAATATTATCTCATTTAATCCTCTCATTTAACCTTGGGGGGGGTGGTGCTTTGATTATTCCCATTTTACAGGTGAGGAAAATGAGGCAGACAGAGATTAAGAGACTTGCCCAGAGTCACACAGTTAATAAGTATCTAAAACAGAATTTGAACTCAATTCTTTCTGACTCCAATCCCAGCATTCCACCCTCAGCATCCTGTAGAAACATGGTAGTAGGCTTTGGAGTCAGAAAGACCTGAGTTCAAATTCTACCCTGGAAACTTACCAGCTGTGTGACCCAGGAAAAATCACTTAAGCTTTTTGATCCTTGGTAAAAATAGGAGATGGAGCTGATGGCCCCTGAGGTTCTCTCCAGTTCTCTCACCTCCCCCGACCGATGTCTTCTTATCTCGAGTTGGAAGGAGCTATTTTGGTCTTGTTAGTTATTTTAAAATAACTGGACATGGAGTCCTGTAAAGCCAAGTGATTGAAGTCACAATCCCAGGACGGCCCATGGACCTCACCAGGAAATAGTTCTGTCAAAGTGAGATTCCAGCAGGAGCTTCAGGCGGCCGAGAGAACCCCAGTCGGTCATAGCCAATTAAGGCTGACAAAGGCCTCATTTTGGAGGTGGAAAACCTTGGTCTGGACAGGCTCCCTCTCTCACTGTGCCCTGAAAGCCTCCTCCTCCCCAAAGAAATAGCCCGGGTCAGGCAGGGTTCTTTGGGCCCATGTGGAATGGACCAGCCCTTTGGATGTCAAAGTGTCCATTTGTATGGGAGGGTGCAAGATGAGTGCTCTGGAGGACCCCACCAGTCCTTCCCCTTCAAGGCCTCCTGCCTCCACTTGAGGAATGCCACCAGACCTCAGCCTGTGTCAGGTGATCGAAGCCCATGCTGGGGGCTATCAATGAACACCATTCATTCACAAATCTTTGCTTGGAGACCTTCCGGCATGGAGAGCCACTGCTTCTACCACTTTGGGGTTGCTATCACTGTTAGGCTATGGCCTCTCTGAATTTTCCTACCCTCCAGCTCCCTGCTCCTGGTTCTGCTCTTTGGGGTCAAACCGAAAAAGTCTAATCACTTCTTGACCTGTGATAGCCTTTGCAAAGCTCTGTATAAATATGAATGATGATTAATAATTGATTAATTAGTAAAATTATCTCCAGATTAATTCTAATCCTGAGCTGCTGTGACTCCTGGCAGTATTTCATGTTATGTCCTTACACCATGGGCATTTTCACTTGTGAGGCAGCTGAATAATGGAATCCTTCAGGTACATCAGGGCTCCAGACTGGCCTGCCTTGCCCAGAATAACACACTGTTGGGGGGCTGGCTAGAGAAGCCATCCATTGCAACCCATACCTGAACAGGGATCCTCTCTGTAATATCCCTGACAATGTTTGCCTGGCCTTTGCTTGAAGTCCTCCAAAGATGGGGAACTCATCACTCCCCCAGACAGCCCAGTCTACTTCAGAACAGCTCAGATTGTTAGCAAGGTTTTCCTGACCTTAAGCCAAATTTGTTTCTGCCCTCTGGGGCCAAATAGAACCTGTCTCATCCTTCCTCTCGCCCCCCAAACACTCCAGGACATAGATGCCCCCTAAAATCTTTGCTTCTCCAGCTAAGCATGCCCAGTTCTTTCTCCCTATCTTTATGTGGTCCATATAGTTCTCTGAAGTTGCTCTCCCAACTCCCACTCATACCGGCAGGCTGGGTCCCCAGAGGGCTGCTGCTATGTCCCATCAGGGCTCTAGGGGTATCTCTGAGGGGCTGCAGTCAGTCTTTCCTAATGCCATAGCTCCTGAGCCCCTACCAGGAAGTACTCTTTCCTTCATGTCTATCGGCTGATATCAACAAATCAGCCACTTTTAGAAAGTGGTCCTTATCCCAATTTGTCTATGTCCTTCCCCAAATGAGCCAATCAAAGGTGAACTATAGGTATAGTCAGACTAAGACAGAGCACTGGACATTCTGCTTCTCGAACTGTACCGGTTTCTCTTCTCTTTTTCTTCTCCTTCTCTCTCTTCATCCAAATTTAGTGTTCCCTTCTCCCCAGAGTCCCAAGCAATGCCACGTTACCTTAAGGACACCCAAGGCTCAAGAGCTTGAGGAGCCATGGTGTACATTAAGGCAGCCCATGGAGTGTTGCCTTGTTGGTTAGCCCTGGAGAAGGAGTTTGATGCCCTAAGTCCTAGCCTTGATCTTGAAGAAGCCTTTCCCCCTGCAAGGACCTTGGTTTCCTCATCTATGAAATGAGGAAAATGGTCTTGATGGCTACTAAGGAGAAATGACTTCTTTTCCAGTGTTCTTCTAGATGCTATCAGGAGACAGAGCCAGCCCTCAGCAAAATTATAAAGGAGGGAGATTATCACTTACTCCAATTTAACAGGTTTTTTTTTTTTTTTTTAGTGAGCATTATGTGTAAGACAATCACATAAGAACAAAATGAAAATAGCCCCTGCCCTCAAGCAGCCTACATTGTGCTGGCATTTGGAAGATATAAAATACACGAAGTTGTACATATATGTAAATGATCATTTGAGGAGACAGGTGGTACTAATGACTAGAGGACCTCCTCTAGGAGGTAGAGAAAGAAGAGAGGCTCAGAATAGTTCAGAGATTCTGAAAGGCAGAGATGAGGATGGCATGCATTCTAAGGATGGGGCACAGCTTGTGCAAAGACCAAGAGGCAGGAGATAGATTGCTAACAGCAAACAGCCTTTGGGCCAGTATGGCTAGAATACAGAGTTTGTGAAGGAGAATTAAATGAAAGGATCAGATGGCACTAGCCTTGGGAGGGTTTAACTGTCAAGTCCACTCTCCCCACATACATCTGCCCCATCATCCAGAGGACTAGGTTTTTCTGGCAGTCAGAGGTGGGGAAGTTACATCTAATCCAAGGAATATCACCTGGGGATATCACTTCCTGCAGGTGAGAAGGGAATGCTTAACCTTTAGGAATGAGCTTCTTATGGTGGATTCCCAGGCATTGTTGGGGAAGAGATTGGGACCACAAGGTCTTCCTGGCAGGCCAAATGAACCATAGTCCCCTTTGATTCTTCCTTTCTCCCAAGGGATCCTTGATGTTTTCCCAGGAACCTTTGCGTGTCAAGGTGAAAAGCCTCTTAAGATTGGTATAGGACCTTGAAAGTCCAGGGCACTGAAGAGCAGAATTTATAATCTAGGCCAACTGAGTCTGATGGTTTTCTCTGGTCTCCCCATCCCCCAGCTCCCTACAGAGTGTGGGCCCCTCAAGAACATGGTGGTAAATGGTAGTTTGTTTCTCCCAGACTCCTAGCATGGCTGGGCTCAGGGTGGGCACGCTGGTTGGAAAATGAAGTGCCAACATGCCCACTTGTTGGGATGCCACACAAGGAACTCTCCTTCAAGATTAGATGGCTCCCATGGACTCTTACACCTCTGGAATTCTGTGAATTGAGCTGATCAGACTCTAAAGAAGCCAAGAGGTGGGTTGCAAGTATTGAGAAGTCTTACAGGGAGTGCTTTGGTGCTGAATGATCAGAGGGGAAGCCTTTATTCAGCCCCTCCCCTAGTCTCGCCCAGTCTGTCTCCAGACTATTTTTTTCAGGCTGATTACACCACCCACCCCCCGCCCCCCCCCACCCAAACACATTCCACCAGACTGGCTTACTTACTGTCTGTTCGTTATCTTTGCCATCCTATCTCCCCCCCTCTGCTTTTGCTGCCCCCATGCAGAAGGTGCTCCCTCCTCACCTTGGCTTATCAGAATCCTCAGCTCGCCTCGGCACTCAGCTTGTGTCCCCTCTCCCAGGAGGTCTTTGCAGATTGCCCCCAGCCTGGAGTTCTTCGCCTTTTGGGGTTTGTAACCGATGCCTTAACTGGTGAAGCCTGTGGACCCCTTCTCAGAATCACATTCCCAGCACCACAAAATAAAATACATGGAATGACAAAGGAAACCAATGCCATTGAAGCACAATAATCAAAACACATTTTTTAAAGAGTTCCTGGACCTGAGGTTAGGAATCCCTTCCCTCCTTAGGGTGACCTGCCCTCCTCCCCCATTGTTTTATATTCGCTTGGTAAACCTTTCATATCTATGTCTCAATGGACAGACTGTATGGAGTCCTTGGAAGGGGAACTACTTCCAAGCGCTGATTGTTTTCCTTTTCCCTCTGTATTCCTGAAACCTAGCATATAACTTGGCTCAGAGTAAATTCTTAATGTTGTTGGATGGAATGAAATGAAATCATGGGGAGCTACTAGCCATGGCACCCTGGGAAGCTAATAACCATGGGACCCTAGGGAGCTAATGCTTCCTCACCCTCCATGGTTTTTGTATCTCTGTAGACAGATAGACAGACATACAGATAGATGGGTGGATGGATGGATGGATGGATGGATGGATGGATGGATGGATGGGTGGATGGGTGGGTGGGTGGATGGATGGATGGATGGATGGGTGGATGGATGGATAGATGGATGGATGGATGGATGGATAGATGCCAGGTATGAGCTGGAACTGGCTTTGCTAACCAGCTTTGGGTTGGAAAAGATGAGCTCAGGTGCTCATAAGCACCAGGGAAGCTGCTGCCTGCCTGAGAGCATGGGTTTGGAGATCTGCTCTTGCTATGAGTTTCAATAACCCAGGGAGAGCATGTCAGGGATGCAGAGTCCCTGGGCTTTCCCACCGCTTCCTGACATTGCATCATGTGGAAAGTATGCAGCCCTCCATCCCCCTCCTTCTCCCTTTATCCTCCTCTTTCCCTCTCTCTGCTTCCCCTCCTTCTCATTTCCTCCCCTTCCCCCTCCTCTCCTACACGTGCAGGGATTCTGCCCCACATGTTCTTTGCTTGAATGATCAAGAGGAACATTGCAGGGTCAGGAGCTGCAGAATGAGCCTGACCCCTCAGCTCAGCCTCACAGGCAGGTTGGCTTTCTTTGGTTCACCCCAGAGAGAGTGTGTGTGGGTGTTGGGGGCCTCCTCAGTTGGGCTGGAGGGGAAACTCAGGGGCCAGATTCTGATCACACCCAGGGGAAGCAGAGGTCTTAGTGTTTGTTTGTTGGAGTACGATTCTGGATTTTCCATTAAGAAGCGGTCTGGGCTAGGGAAGAAGACAGGATTCATGTTCAGCTATTCTGGTCTAGAAACAACTGAAGGATCAGAGAATTTTAGATTTACAGTCAGAAAGGACCTTAGGGATCATCCAATTCAACTCTCTCATTTTACAAATGAGGAAACTAGGGCCCAAGGAGATTAAGTGACTAGTCCTCGATTACTCAGCTAGCAAGTGTCAGAAGTGGAATTTGAACTCAGATCCTTCTGACACCAAGTTCTTTATGGTCAGGGCGGAAAGGCCGACATTGCATGATCCTTGTGTTTGATGGTTACCAAGTACAGGTGTTCTCCAATTAATATAATTAATATTAATAGCATTTGTATAATGTTATTAAGTTTACAAAGCATTTACAAGTATTATCTCACCCTCATAACTACCCTGGGAGATAGGTGCCATTTTAACCTCACTTTACCAATGGGGAAACTGAGGCAGACAGCAATTGAGTGGGGTTCTCCAGCAGGATTGGAACTAATGTGTTTCTAACTTCAGGTCCAGTGCTCTATCTTCTAGGCCACCTAGCTGCCTCTGCATCAGGCCAAATAATATTACAGGAGCAGTTAGACACAATGGGACATGTTATAGATTAAGTTATTCAACTAGCATTGTGATGCTGTTTCCTAACTTTCTATAGGGTGTGATTATGAGATTGATGCTATTATAGTAACACTATAGAGAGACAGTGAGGCTTAATAGACGGAGTGGGAAAGCCTTGAAACCAAGAAGACTGGGTCCAAGTTCTGCCTTTGACACATTGGTAGGGTCACCAAGGGCAAACTCCCAGTGCCCACAGAGAACTCTCTAAGACTATACATTGTCAATCTGCTTTGATAGAGACAATTTCCACACTGGGAATTCCCCACACTAATATCTCGATTGAATCTATCTATCCATCCATCCATCCATCCATCCATCCATCCATCTGTCTACCTATCCATCCACCTATCCACCATCTATCTGTCTGTCTATCATCTATCTATCTATCTATCTATCTATCTATCTATCTATCCATCTATCTGTCTGTCCATCTGTCTATCTATCTATCACCAGATAGGTAGTGCAGTGGATAAAGCACTGAACCTACAATCAGGAAGAGTTACCCTTCTGAGTTCCAGTCTAACCTCAGACACTTCCTAGCTGTGTGACTCTGGGCAAGTCACTTAACTCTATTTACCTCAGTTTCCTCATATGTAAAATGAGCTGGAGAGGGAAATGGCAAACCATTCTGGTGTCTTTGCCAAGAAAATTCCAACTGGAGTCATGAAGAGTCAAACATAACTGAAAAATGACTGAACAACAACAATCTATCACCTGTCCTTCTATCTAATGTATCAGCTATCTGTCATTTATCCTTTCATTCAACAAGCATTTAGTGAGCACCTACTGTATGTTCGGTGCTGTTGATACTGAGATAAGAATGAAACAATCCTTTTTCTCAGAGCTTACATGCAACCAGGGCTGTTCCCATGTAGCCACTATGCCATGCTGTCTCTCTCTAGTGTTACCATAATAGCATTGTTGGGACCTGGACAGAGGCAAGTAAATATAAGATATTTACAAAGTAATTTTGAGGGACATTGGCAGTTATGGCAAAGAGCTGAGGGGATCTAAGAGGCAGAGGGGAAGAAGGAGTATACCATAGGCAGTGGGCACTGCCTGGATGAAGGTGTGGAGATGGGAGATGGAATATTGTGTGAGGAACAGCCAGGAGGCCAATTTGGCTAGAATCTACAGTGCTTAAGGAGGGGGCATGTTGGGTAATCAGCCTGGAAAGACAGGAGGGAGCCAGATCATGGAGGGTTTGAAGTGCTAGGCAGGAAAAGTTTATATTTTCTCCTTGAGGCAAAAAGAATGAATGAATGGAACATTTATTAAGCACTTCCAAGGTGCCAAGCATTGCAGATACAAATAGAAAAAGCAAGACAGATCCTTCCCTCAAGGAGCTCCCAGCCTAATGGAGGAGACAACCCATGGGGAAGCTTCCAGCTGCATAGCAGATGGGAAGGAATCCTGGTTCTTAGGGTGTAGCAGCAGAGCCGGTGATCCAGCCTCGTCTTTAATGTCATTCCCGCTAATAAAACCATGTCAGTTTCTGATGCTGAGCCACTTGCCAGGTTCATGACTTTCTTTTCTGGGTCTTCAGTAGCTACAGCTACAGCATCTTCAGGAGAATTGCCAGGCTGCCCCTCTGTGGGTGTTCCCTCCCAGGGGCAGTGCTCAGGGGGCTGCCTAGCAGCAGGGTTGTTGGTCTGGGGGATGCTGATGATCCTGGGGCTCTGGGGCTTTCCTGGCCCCAAGATGGCACTCAATCAGCAGTTGGTGCTGCTGGTGGCAAGAAAGGTGGCCCCTACTCCACAGTGATTGATCCCCTCCATGATTGGGCTGGAAGCTGGGCTGTCTGTGTGAGGGTATTGATAATCTCCAGGCTCTTGTATTCGAGGTCCTAGACTCTCTATTGGTCTCTGAGGGGAGGTGCTGGTCCAGGTGCTGAATCAGTTTATCTGGAGAATGCCGCCTCCCGAGGGTGCCCTGGCATTTGCACTGAAGTGTTTTGAGCAGGGAGTGATGCCAAGATACAATGAAAGATACAGCTTATTCTGGTAGAGCAACATAACCTAATACCATATATATTTATTAAGTACCTAATGTATATGGACTACAGTGCTAAATGAGAGGGAACCTACAAAGTTTAGATAAGGCTATCCCTGCCCTCAAGGGATTTAGAGCCTCTTGGGACTAGGGCACCTTTGTAGGATTATAAGGCTTTAGAACCGGGAGGGACATCAGAAATCATCTAACCCCTCATTTTATCTGTGATGAAACTGAAGCCTAGAGAGATGAAACACTTAGCACAATATCTGGCCCATAGCAGGTGCTTAATAAATGGTTATTGACTATTGGGAAAAAAGGAAAGGGTGACTTGTCCAAGGTCATACAGATAATAAGTAGCAGAAGTAGCTGAATTTGAACCCAGGTACTCTGACTCTATGTACAGAATTCTTGCGACTCTACTGATACAGAGAATCGTATGCTAAGTAAGAGCCTCGGATTCCAAGCAAGAGAAACTGCATTTCAATCCCAGTTCCCCTATTCAGTACCTCTGTGACCTTGAGCAAGTCATGTTCTTTCTCTGGGCCTCAGTTTCTCCTTTTGTTCAAATGAGCGGGGTTCGACTAGATGATCTCTAAGGTCTCCTCTGGTTCTAAAGAATTAGGCAATTACAAAGCACAAAGTGCTGGGTGAGGTCCAAGTTACTGACCTGTGGGACCCAGGGAGGTTTTTTGAGGGGCTCAGATAACAGTCCAGTTTGTCTGGAGAAGAGAATACATGGAGGGAAGGAATATTCCTATTGGATCCCTTACATTTCCCACCTTCTCACTAGGTTTGCCTTGGTCCCGGGATTTTCCTTTGCAGCTGTGATGTCTGTCTTTGTTATAAATGTGATCTCATTGGGGCCTGGGGGAGGATGTGGGTTTCCAGAATGTTTCTGTTCAACAACTTTTGTAATAGATGAGGTTGTGTTGGTTGCTATAAACACTGTGCATCCTACGCCCATCGCCCTGTCCCCACAGGCTCCATGTGGCCTGCAGCAGGAGAAAATGGAAGAATTCCGTTTTCACTCTGTGCTAGGCACTAGGTCAGTGCTGGGGATATGATGCAAATGGGAGGCAGCCACCATCCTCAAGAAGTTTACGTGCTATGGGCAGCTAGGTGGCGTAGTGGATCTTAAGTCGGGAAGATCTGAGTTCAAATGCAGCCTCAGACACTTAATAGCTGTGTGACCCTGGGTAAGTTGCTACCTCAGTTTCCTTACTTGTAAAATGGGGGTAATAATAGCACCTTCCTTGTTGTGCAAATGAAATAATATTTGTAAAATGCTTCTCACGGTGCCTAGCTCATGACAGGTGCTATATAAACATTAAGTATTATTATCACTATTGTTTTTATTATTGGAGAGGGTGGTGAACAAAATGTATACAGACAGATACCAAATATCTTCCAATTCATAAATGGATCTGTGGTCTCACCAATTTGGAAGTCCCTCCAGTGATACAGATTGCAGCCCATCCGTGCCCACCCATCTTGTGTGATTCTTGTTCATATCCTTCCAAAAGCTCACCCCAAGAGGTCCACCCAATGCGTTGGAAGCCCTCTTTGCTTTCTTCTGATGTCAGGAGTGCTCCAGTGGCAAACTTTGGCTGGCTACCTGTCATCCCTTGCCCTTATCACTTGACCTGCCCACCTTCTCTTCCTGTTCAAAATCCCATGATGACATTATTTACTCCTATTTTTCTTCTGTGTTCTTCATTGATTATATAGTGGCACAAAGTGGAAGAGTTACTTTAATTTGCATTTCTCTAATTATAAGTGATTTGGGGCATTTTTTCCCATATGACTGTTGATAGCTTGGATTTCTTCCTTTGAAAATTGCCTGTTCATATCCTTTGACCATTTTTCAATTGGGAAATGAGTAGTAGATACTCTTCATCCACTTGGTCTTTCCTGTGTAAATGGTCGAGTCAACTCTTTTGAGTGATTATGGCTGTCTCCTGAAAAGCTCTTGTGTTGATGAAATCATCACAATGTCATCCAAGGACAGAAGGCTCTGAACCTTGCCATCCACAGGGAAGCTCTTTTTCAATAAGAACTCTGCTGTATCTCCAGTATAGTGGCCAATAATCTTGGCCAAATTACATATCTCACTTTTATGCCTCACCTGATATTATTGTCAGAGAAGGGTTATTTCTATTGTTATATCTCCCAAAGAATCCTGAATGGTCCTGATGGGAGACATCTTTTTGTAAAAGAGTTTATAAGATAGCATTTTGTTAAATCTACATAAATACTTTTTTTTGGAATCAACCAACATTAAGTGCAGAGAGATCTTATGTTTTCCATGTCTTTTTGTCAGTGGTGAGATGGTAAAGTTGTGGTTCATTATGGAATATTTATTGTGAAAACCTGCTCGCTTCCTACTGATGCTCTTATTGAGGATGCCCTCAATTTGTGTATGGATGACCCTCAATAATTTTGTATAGCTAGGAGAGTAGGCCTCAAGGATAGTCATCATTGGTGTTCTCTTGGTTGCCTTTTTAGTTATTAACAAATTCCAAGATTTACCCCTTTGTTTTCTGTATGATTAGCTCACGTCTGGCTTAGAAATACATGGAAAATTCCATGGAATAAAAAATGTATTTTAAGAAAGATCTCTTTCAGATGCTTTGTATAGTGGTCACTCAGTGTCCTCATGATTGTGTCACCTCTAGTGACAATCTCCTCTATATACAATGGGTTCAAACCAGCTTATTTTCTCATTTTGCTCTTTTAGTACCATTTCTACCCCTACTTTGCTTCCATAGGCATATCCAAGACTGTGATGTTAAAATTCAAGTGTGTTGGCTCCCTTGTCACAAGATCATAGATTTAGAGCCAAAAATAAATCTTAAAGGCCCTAGTATGGCCCTTTCATTTTACAGAGGAGGGAAGTGGGGCATTTGTGCAAGTTGTGACTTACCTGAAGTCATGTGACTTGTCAATGAATGAATCAGAATTTGACCAAGACTGAAGATTCAGTGCTCTGTCCACCATGTCATGTTCCCCTTCCTTCATGGAGACAACAGTTTGTTACGATAAGTTTGCAGATCTATTCTATTTTTCTTTTGCTTGCTGTTGTTTTAAAAAAAAAACCAAAACTTTTGTTTTATTTTTTGTTATATTTGAGTTCCAAACTGTTTCTCTCCTTTCCTCCAACTCTGCAATAGGAAAGGTCAACATTTCACACAATTATATATGTGTGTGTATATATATATGTGTGTGTGTGTGTGTGTGTGTCTATATATGTACATATATACATGCATACACATATGAAACCATACCACACATACTTCTATTATCAGTTTTTTCTCTGGAGGAGGGTAGCATCCTTCATGGTTCATGTTCTTCATGGATGCTTTGTAATTGATGTGAATATCTGTATAACTCAGAGTAGTCTGGTTATTCACATTTACTCTTCAAACAGTATTGCTGTTCCCATACACAACATTCTCTTGGTTATACTCATTTCACTCTTCATTATTTCATATGAGTGTTTCTATGTTTTCCTGAAATCAACCTGTTTATCATTTCTTACATCACAGTGGTATTCCATCACAATCATATACCGCAAGTTATTCAGCCATTTTCCACTTGATGGGCATCCCTTCAATTTCCAGTTCTTTGCTGCCACAAAGAGAGCTGCTAGAAATATTTTAGAATATATAGGCTCTTTTCCTTTTTCCCTGATCAGCTTGGGAAATAGACCTAATAGTGGCATTGCTGGGTCAAAGGATATACTGGTTAGATTAAGTCACAGTTCCACCAACAGTGCCTTAGTGTCCTAATTTTTCTGCATCCCCTCCAACATATATCATTTTCCACTTCTGTCATTTTAGCCAATCTGGTAAGTGAGATGGTATCTCAAAGTTGTTTTAATTTGCATTTCTCTAATCAATAATGATTTAGAGCATTTTTTTCATATAACTCTATATAGCTTTCATTTCTTCCTCCAGAAACTGCTTGTTCATATCCTTTGATATTTGTCAAATGACTCATATTCTTACAAGTTTGACAAAGTTCTTTACATATTTGAGATGAGGCCAGTTTGCCATTGTTTTTTTCACTTTCATCCATAAAATCCATGAGACAAAGGTAAATGAATACAAAATATATGCAAAGTAAACACAAAGAAATTTCAGGAGGGAGAGTGGTAATGACTGGGGGGAAAGGACAGGACCCGAGTTGGATTTCAGGAAGCCAGGGCTTCTATGAGGCAAGCAGAAAAAAGGGCAGAATACTGGTTTCAGAATAAAACTGAACTTGGACAGACTTGGAAGGGCAGTGGAGGGAGCAAAGGGGCAGGGTGTGGGATAGATGTGTTGGGCTGCTCCAAACAGCATTGACTTTGCTGGGACATCCTCCATTCCTGTAGGTGATTGGTTGTCAGACTAAAAGAGGGAAGCTACAAAATAGGGGTGAAGCCAGTGGGTTGAAATTCTTTGGAGCTGGGCTTTGGAAAAGGTTTCAGTCTCAGAGGAAAACTAGAAACTGTTTTGCTTGTTGTAATCTGATGCTGTACACATCTCGCTGCCTCTCAGGAAACTGTAATTAGTCACCAATACAACAAAGATGGGCAATCTTAGCTCAGTGTAAGTACTAGAGTCAGAATCAGGAAAGCTTGGGTTCAAATTCTGCCTTTAACACTAGCGATAATGGGCAGGTCTCTTAGCCTTTCTGGTCCTCAGTCTCAGTCAGTAAACATTTGTTAAGCACCTACTGTGTGCTGGGCCCTATGCTAAATGATGGAGCTATAAGGAGCTCAGTCTAACAGGGGAGACAACATGCAAACAACTGTGTAAAAACAGTATATACAAGATAAATGGGGAATAACTGGCAATAGGAAGGCACCAGAATTAAGAGGGATCAGGAAAGCTTCCTATAGAAGATGGGATTTTGTTTGGGACTTGAAGGAAGCCAGAGAAGTTTGGAGGCAGAGATGAGAAGGGAGAGCATCTCAGGCATAGGGATGGCCAGTGGAAATATGAACAGGTAGGAGGTAGACTTATCATGTAAGAGGGTCAGCAAGGAGACCAGTAATCACTGGATTGCAGAGTACGTGTGTGTGTGTGTACATGTGTGTGTACGTGTGTGTGTGTGTGTGTGTGTGTGTATTTGGAGAGTGGGGGCTTGTGTAAGAAGGCTCTAATGGTGTTGGGGTTGGGGACTAAGTTATGAAGGACTTTGAATATTGAACAGGGAATTTTCTGTTTTACCCTAGGGGTCATAGGGAATTACAGGAGTTTATTGAGGACAGTGGTGACATGATAAGACCTCTGCTTTAGGAAGATAACTTGGACAGTTGAGTGGAGGATGAACTGGAATGAAGAGAGGCTTGTGGCAGAAGAGCAACCATAGGCTATTGCCCTAGTCTAGGCATGGGATGATGAGGGCCTGAGCCAGGGTGGTGATAGTGCCAGAGGAAAGAACAGGCCAAGGTGTAACAAAGGTAAAATTCAGAGGCCTTGGCCACAGACTGAATATGGAGGGTGAGAGCTAGAGGAATTGAGTATGATACATGAGGGACCAGGAAAGATGGTGGTACCCTCAATAGTAAGAAGGAAGTTTGGAAGAGGGGAGGTCTCAGGGGAAAGATACTGAGTTCAGTATGTTGAGTTTAAGATGTCTATGGGACATCCAGTTTGAGATATTTAATAGGCAGTTGGAGATATGGGCATCAGCAGAGAGGTTAAGGCTTGATCGGTAGATATGAGTCTCCTCATCTGTAAAATGGGAACAACCATATCTATCGTGCCTTCATCACAGGATCATTGTAAGGCTCTAATGAGGTAACATATGCCAAGTGCTATATTAAATCAGACTTGGAGCAGAGGGAGGCCCCAGAAGCCATCTCATCCCAAAACATCATTTTACAAATGAGAATATTCTGACCCAGGGAGAAAAGGGGTATGGCCTGATTTCAAATTCAAGCCCTCTGACTCTAGATTTCAGTCTTGTCTGACTCTTCCTGACCCCATTTGGAGACTTCTTGGCAAAGATATTGGAATGGTTTGCCATTTGCTTCTCCAGCTCATTTTATAGATGGGGAAACTGAGGCAGAGTTAAGTGACTTGCCCAAGGTCATAAACTAGTAAGTGTCTGTGGCTGTATTCAAACTCAGAAAGATGAGTCTTCCTGACTCTAGGTCCAATGCTCTCTCCCCTGGGCCACCTAGATGTCCTGAGTCCAGATCTAGTGCTCCTCTATTAAATGCCTGCTGTATGCAAAGTATTGTCTCTGGTGCTGAGAGACAGGAGATAAGACGCAGGCCCTCCCACTGGTCTGGAAGTTAGGAGACCTGGCTCCTCAGCTTTAGCTCTGACCCATGCTATCTGGGTACAGAGCTCCAACAAATCATTTCACTTGCCTGTGCTGTAAATCAGAGATCATGCTGACACAAAAATCTCCAGCCTTAGTGTCTTTGCATAGGGAATGCCTCACACCTAGAATACAGTTCTTACTCACCTACACCTCTTAGGAGGTGCAGTCTCTTCAAAGCACAAATAGCACCTCCTAAAGCAAGCCTTTCCTAAATCTCCAGCTATTTCACTCTTGAATCACTTGGTGTAACTTTGTATCTAATTATCCGTATTCACGTTGTATCTGCCACAAGAATGTAGACCTCTCCAGGACAGAACCTGTTTCATTCTTTTGTCTTTCATTGATTTAGAGCGGATGCAGAGCGGATGCAGAGCGGATGCTCTTAACCTTCTTTGTGTGATGGACCCCTTAGCAGGCTACCAAGCCTTTGGACTTCTCAGAATAGTAATTTTTTTATTTTTTATTTTTTACTTTTTGGAGGGGGGAAGGCACAGCAATTGGGTTGATTTGGCCAAGGTCACATGGCTAGTATTAAGTATCTGAGGCCAGATTCAAACTCCGGTCCTCCTGACTCCAGAGACTCACTGTGCCACCTAGCCACCCTGGAATAGTAATTTTTAAAAGCAGAAAAAATGTATAGGATTGCAGAGGAAACTAGTTTTTTTATTAAAATAAATATGTGCTTCTGTCCCCATCCAAGTGTATGGGTCCCTTGAAATCTATCCACAGACCCCAGGTTGTTTAGAGTTAAAAAACCTCCTAGTCCAACATCTCATTTTTTTTCATTTAAGAAAACTGAGGCACAGGGAGGTCTGTTCACTTACCTAAGACCATACAGATAATAAGAGTCTGACACAGACTTTGAACCCAAGTCTTCTGACTCTGGAATCAGTGTGTACTCCATTACACTTCACTGCCTGTCTCATCTTTGAATCCCCTCTCCGCAGGCAGAGTGCCTGGGACAAAGTGAGTGCTTAATAAATATTTGTTGAGTTCAATGACTTTTTCTGGATGAAGGAGAATATGGATCATCAAATTGGCAATGAGTCAAACTGCTGTCCTCATATTGTTAGTCTTAAGTTTGGAAAGTTTGTAGACCAGAGAGTGCAAATGCATCCCAGACCATGTGTCTGGTTCTGAGAGGAGGCAGGGATCTGTCATGGCAAAGGAGGAGACATGTCCCATGGTCAGGGTCCTCGCCCTGAACTGAACCAGCCTGTTGTCTTGGCTTGGGGTCTATGTATGGCTCTTTCTGCGGGGGAACAGATGACCATGTCTCTTGCCATTTATTTCTATGGCCACAAATGGCAAAGACCAAGTGTCCCTTCCCTCCTCCCTCATTTATTCCTGAGCTGCTTCTCTCCAGCAGCTGGAATGCTCTGCCCTGGTTCTGTCCACGCCTTGCCTGGTGAATCAGGATAGTGGAATTTCAACCCTTCTTGTCCCACTTGCCACTCTGACTTTCATTAAAGAAATAGTTGAGGGGTGGCTAGGTAGTATAATGAATAGAGCACTGGCCTTAGAGTTAGGAGGACCTGAGTTCAAATCCAGCCTTAAACACTTAGCACAAAAAACTGGTTTGTGACCTTGCACAAGTCACTTAACCCCAATTGCCCTACCTTTCCCCCTCAAAAAACAAACCAACAAACAAAAGGAAATAGTTGAGCAAATAAGATGATGACAGTGAAGGGTCATTATCAGAAGAAGGTCTAGGTGCTCCACTGGTATCCTCAAGATGTCACAAGAAGCCAAGGAAACCCAAGCCTTGGCACTCAGCTCATTGGGTGCAGGCAGCTAGATGTCACAGTGGACAGAGTACTGAGCCTGGAGTCAGGAAGATCTGGGTTTGCATGTGACCTCAGACACTTGCTAGCTGTGTGACTGTACAAGTTACTCAACCTGCCTCATTATGACAGCACCTACTACCAGGGTTGCTGTGAGAACCATGTGAGATATTTGGGTGGGGAGAGGGGGAAAGGCAGGGCAATTGGGGTTAAGTGACTTGTCCAAGGTCACATAGCTAGTGTGTCAAGTGTCTGAGGTCGGATTTGAATGCAGGTCCTCCTGACTCCAGACTGGTGCTCTATTCACTGCACCACCTAGCTGCCTCTAGGAGAGATATTTATAAAGCACTTAGCACAGTGCTTGGCATATTGTAGACACTTAATAAATGCTTGTTTCCTGTGAGGGAACAAGGTGAAGCCATGAGACCCCATACCCTTATAGGTATGTCATGGTTCAGGTTCAGTCTGCATTGTTGGGGGAGCATGGACCTATTTGAGTTTAAATAAATTTTAAAATTTACAGCTGGATTCAATTTCAATATTTATAAAATGGGGCTAAAAGATCTGAAAAAGATCTGGGGGTTTTAGTGGACCACAAACTTCGCAAATCAGCAGTGTGATCTGGCAGGTAAGAAATTGACCACAATGCAATAGCATCACAAGATCTGTGGTAATGACACTTGGAGCACTAAGAAGATGGTGGCTGAAGGAAGCGGAGGCCAGGGTGTCCCGGGTCCGAGCAGACCTCTGTGGACTCTGTTGATCTTCTTGCCCGGCCTTTAGCCAAGCATTGCCACCTCTTCTTCAGTCTCCTTGAGCGGCAGCTCCCACTGCCATCATCGCCTGCTCATACGGTTTATAAAGCACTTTCCTCCTAACTGCCCAGGGAGAGAGGGAGGGTGCTGGCATCTTTTCAGATGGGCAGCCCCGAGAGAGGGCAGTTATCAGCTCATTTTACAGATGAAGAAACAGAGCATTTGACTTGCAAAAGAAAGAAAGAAGAAATAATGGAAGAAAGAAAATTGAATCCAAGAAAGAATGAAAGGAAGGAAAGAAGGAAGAAAAAAGATAGGCAGGAAGGCAGAAGTGCAGGACATTTTGTCAGTGCAGCAAGTTAAAATGGCAGCATCAAGATCCCAATGGATCCATCAAACATTAAGTGCCAGCTGTATGCCAGGCACTGTCCTGGGGGCAGGAGTCATACAAATGCACAGAAGGAAACAATCCCTGCTTGCCTGCAAGGAGGTTCCATTGTAATGGGAGAGATGAGAAGTGCCCAGGTATACATAAATATAAAACGATTAATATAGCTACTAAGTAAATACAAGATGATAAATGATGGGTAGGCTGCTGAATGGTGCAGTGGATGCAGACCTGGACCTGAACTCAGGAAGACGAGCCCAAATCCAGCTTCAGACCCTTACTAGTGGGGACTCTGGGCAAGTCACTTCACCCCTGCTTGTCTCTGTTTCCCCACTGTAAAAAACAGATAATAATAGCACATACCTCCTTAGAGTTGTGAGTTTGAAAGGTGAAAGGAAGGTGTTGGGGGTCAGGGGCTGAATCATGAAATGCTCCATGGGGCAGATGATGCCGAGCATCTTGAAGGAAAAGGCTGCTGTTAGGAAGGAGCACACTCCAGGTGCGGGGAGTTGAATTGCTAATTAATTTATGAAATTATGAAATGGGGCAGGCACAGTCCTATTCTCCAGAAAGACCAGGCTGGCAGGTGGAAGTGAGCTGCAATCACACTCTAATAAAGCACAAATGGGTACAAAAGGAGAGGAGACACAGAGGCAAATTGCTGAGGACTGGGATGGGATGGCAGAGCCGACCATGTGGGTACGAGAATGGTTATTGGGGAAGTTGCTTAAGTAACCAGGAACTGGATTGGTGTTGGGGGCATTGGAGGAATATGGGCTCTTAGGAGATGAAAGAGTGGGGGCAATAGGGCAGGATTGTGAGGTCTCATTTTTAGAGGGTTGGATTGTGGACAGACTAACTCAGATCCTTGACACCTTGGGGTAAGTTCATTAGCATATCCAAGTCATCTCAAAGTTGTCAGTAAAACTTTAGAGTTATTGTATCCACATTGTCTCAAAGTTTTCAGGACCATTTGGTGTTCTGCTGGTATTAATGCAGATGTTTGGAATTTATCTGAGATCTACAAATCATCGGACCAAAAGTCCCTACCCACAAGGCTTAGAAGGCTTCCCCTAATTTAGCACATATATTTCAGGATGTGGTATTTGGTTAATTCGATACAGTTTGCAAATATGACTGCTAGGTCCCCCTTTGCAATCTTATTTCCTGCTATTTATACTCGCTACTTACTATCCTGACTAGACATCGGTTGGGGCTGGGGAGATGGTGGTCAAGTGGACCAGAATAAGACACAATTTTAACACAGGGATGGCCAGTGTCATCAGTGGGGCCAGCTTGGCAGGATCTCTTCCTCTCACAAGTACAAGGTTTCAGTCTGCCAGGAAGGATTAAAGTGTCCATTATGGGCTAACCTCTGTACTAGTTGCTGGAGAAACAAAGACAAAAACAAAAAAGTCTCTGTCCTCAAGGTGTTTATGTTCCTAATGCATAGTAGGTGCTTAATAAATGTTAATTGATTGGTTATTGATTGAATAGTGTCTACATATAAAATACGGAATGTATATAAAATGCAAGAGGAAGAGGAGAGGAGAGGAAGACATTTTGGGAGCATTTATCTAGAGATATAGTTATATCTATGTATCTATGACTGAGTTTTGAAGATTAAGGGATTTTAGAAGCAGAAGTGAAAAGGAAGTGTATTCCAGGCAAAGGGGACAGTCAGGACACAAGCTTGGAGTGAGAAAACAACAAGATGATCACTTTGGCTGCACTGATGGCAAAGTGGGATGGAGGAGTAGTTAGTGTATGATGAGGCTGGAAAGGCAGGATGAGACCAGGTTACAAAGGGCTTTAAATGCAAACAGGGGTTTATATTTTACCTTAGGTGCTGTAGAAAGCTACAGGAATTTGTTGAATAGAGGAGTAACGAGGTAAGATTTGTGCATTGGGAAAATCACTTTGGCAGCTGTGTGGAGGATGGATTGTAGGGGGGAGGGGAACCAATTAGGCCATTGCAGTAGTCAAAGTGTGAGGTGTTGAGAGCCAGCACCAGAGTGGTGGCACTATTAGAGGAAAGAAGGGGGTGCATACAAGAGATATTACAAAGGCAGTCTTAATAGGACTTAATGGGGAATGAGAGAGAGAGAAAACCTGAGGAGGATGTCTTGGTTTTGTTGACCTTAGGTGACTAGGAGGATGGCTGAGTCCCCTACAGTAATAGGAAAGTTGTTTGCCTTTCCTTTTCACTATGCAAAGTCACCAACTTCACTCTCTCCTCTGGAGCCATCTGGGTCCAGCGGGAGATAAAGATCAGAATCACTGGAGATGGCCCCTGAAGAGGTGGGAGACCACGCCTTTTTAAGCTAAGGACATTCTGAATTTTCACTTTGACTCAACCGACACCCTTTCAGTGCTTAAGGCTAGGTAAGAAATGAGCCAAAGAATGGCCACTTTTACCTAATTTAAATTTTGGGAAGGAAAGACCCTCAGGGTTTCTGGCCAAAACAGAAACAATTAAATTCCATTAGGAAAGTAAGGGAGAGGAGAAGGCTGGAGTGGGAGCTTCTTTTTATTTCATTCCAGTCCTGAACCTGAACCTGAACCTCCAAACTGGCCAGAAGCATGGCCAGCCTGCAACGTTTGGAAATGAGGGAGAGATGTTTAAGCCTGGGGAACTGCCTGTGTGAAGAGTAGAAGTGGGCAGCAACCTAGCTGTTAGTACAATTTTGCTGGACTAAACTAGGTAGCAGTATGCCTGGAGAGAAGGGAATAGATGTGATGAGATATTATGGAGGTAGAATTGACACTTCTTGGCAACAGCTTAGATGAGGGGTCTTGGGGAAAGGAAGAGTAGAACATAACTCCAAAGTTTCAAGTAGAGGTGATTGGGAGAATAGTGGTGCTTTTAATGAAATTAGGGACATTTGGAAGAGGTGAGGCGTGGGTGGGGTGGGAGGGGGGAGATGAATTCAATTTCGGGACTTGTTAAATTGGAAATGCTTATGGGGCATTCGAGTGGAGATGTTTGAGGTAGATATATATATATATATATATATATATATATATATATATACATATATATATATATGTGTGTATGTATATACGTGAAGCTCAAAGATTATCACATACATTTTGCTTTTTCAACTTTCAAATAATCAGTTTTGCTGAAGGGAGAATTCTACCTATGAATTTTCTGCCTTAATTGGTCAGGGAGTTCAGGGAGTTGGAACTGGAGTTCATTTAGCAGACTAGCCTAAGGTTGTCCTCTTAAGGATCTTCTACAAGCCTGACACGAACCATCTCATCAAATGGGAAGTATTGTTCAATTAAAATAAAACATATTAAACTCTTACTACCTACTAGGTTTAGGAAATACAAAGACAAAAATTAAATATTCCCTATCCTCAAGGAGCTTACGTTCTACGGTAAAGAAAACAGTATATAGACAGATAAGTCAAATATGAATGGTGAAGGAAACGGCATTTGTTAAGGGCTTACTCAGGTCCGATGGGGGAGACCACACTTAGAGGAGGTTTCAGGAGCAAGTCAGATATAAAGGTTTTGTGGTCTCTAGGGGACAGAGGCATCTCCTTTCACTCCATTTCCACTGATGAAACGGTTTCTACTTCTGACCCATTGGTAGAGCCAAGGCCCAGGGCCTCTTTTCTTTGTCTTCAGTAGTTTTGGCTGCCGAAGAGGCTGAGGCTTCAGCCCCTAGAGAAGCAGTTATGAAGGGACTAAGAGATTAATAAAACTCTAGTCCTAGCTATGATTTATTGATGGATAATTTAGAGTGCACACTTATCTTTGTAGGAATAAACTAATCATAGACTTAAGTAGATATTCTAAGACTAAGTCCTTTTAGTTTGAGTTACTAAATTCCTCTTTTCTTTAGCTCCCTGAAATAAGCTGCTCTTTCCAGCAGCTGCAGAAATTATATTATTCAATCCATGTGTATCACAAAAGTAGTATTCCTAACCACAAGTATCTGGCTACAGAATAATATTTTTAAAGCAATCTCACTTTGACAAGCAGGATAATAGGTGTAGATCCTAATCCAGTAGAATAATAGATTTAATAGTTCTCTGGAAACCCCCCATTATGCTCCCCACACACCCATCCCCTGAAATTTGGCAATAGCAACAAATGTATATGTAAAAAGTCCAAGAAAGTACACTGGTTAAGGGACCTGCCTTGTCCAAGTGAATTATGTTCAAAACTAGTTTCCTAACATTATGGCCACTTTCCATGACTTATAAGTTCCTCTTTCAAAAAAAATTTAAAAATAAGCTCTATTAGTCATTCATTTGAGAAACTAATAGACCTGATTTGATTGCAGTTGCTAACCTTGGAAATAAATCATTATACTCAGAAAAAAGAAAGTGACCAAAATCATGAACTGCATCATGAGGGGCAGAGCTTCTAGAAATAATGAATAGTGTTATTACTTCCTTTGGACTACATTCTGGGTACCACTTGTAACAGAGTACTTGAACAAGTTGGATAGTGACCAGAAAAGGGGGACAAGAGGGACAAAGGGCCTCAAGTTCATGCCATAGGAGGATTGGTTGGAAGAAATAGGGACATTTATCCAAGAGAGGAGAAAACTTATCAGGAGATATTGGACCTTGGGATCATAAGTTAGAATTGGAAGGGAAAGTCAGAAGCCAACTAGTAAAGCTGCCATCTTGTTTTACAGATGAGGAAATGGGTAGGGTACATGATTTGTCCAAGGTCACATAACTAGTAAATGTCAGAGGTGGGATATGAATGAAAGTCTTCTGAAACCGGAGCCATAATGGTGCCATAAAACCTCCACCACATAAATGTAGCCTTTCAGTGTTTGAAGGGCCATTATATGGAGGAGAGATTTGCTGGCTCTGTTTGGCAGAACCAAGGGCAGCACCAAGCCCAGTGGGGCTCAGGGAAAACTTGACAACAGTGAGAACTTGCCAAGAATGCAATGGGCTGCTTGGAGAGGTGGGTGGGGCTTCTGGTTCACTGGAGGTCCTCAGGCTTCAGGACCACAGGTTGGGTACATTGGCGAGAAGACCCTTCCCCAAATATGGGTAGGACCAAATGGACTCTGAGGTCTCTTCCAGCTGAAAAATGCTGTGAATCCATGAGTGCTCCTTCTTATGTCACCAAATGAACCTCCCCTTCCCCATCCCCTTCTCTGGGGGTGGGGGGGAAATCTGGTAGGACAACCCAGAAAAGAACCTGCCCCTCCCAAGATGTTGTCCTCGCTGGAAACACAAGTGCCACTTACTTCCTTCTCCCCTTCTGACTCTGCTGGAGACGTTCTTAGGTTAAATTTGTTTAAATTCAGTGCCCTACCCTAATTAAGAGTCTCTTATCCTGGGTGTTTATGCATATCTCCTCTGTTACAGAAAACTTCGGGTCCCTTCTACTTGCACTGAACACCCCCAGCACCTGCTTGAGGAAGTCCTTCCATCAGAGTGCCCTATTGGAGACCAAGAATGGAGAGGTCCCTGGGTTCTTGTTGTCACCACTATCTTGCTGTGCTGCTCATCCTCCCCTCCCTGAGCCTCGCTCAGTATGAGAACTGGCCCTACTACCCTGAATACTTTCAGCAGCCCCAACCCGAGTACCACCAGCCTGAGCGTCCAGCAAATGTCCCCAAGATCCAACTGCGTCTGGCTGGACAGAAGAGGAAACACAATGAGGGCCGAGTGGAGCTGTACTACGATGGGGTGTGGGGCACGGTGTGTGATGATGACTTCTCCATTCATGCTGCCCATGTAGTCTGTCGTGAGCTGGGTTATGTGGAAGCCATATCTTGGGCACCCAGCTCCTCCTATGGCAAAGGAGAAGGTAATACCTAGTGTCCTGTGGCCTGGTTAGTCGGTGGTGAGGGGGGACCCAGGAACTGGGAACCTGGGTATTGTTCATCTTGTTAAGAATTGTAGGATTTAGATGCCTTAGTACATAAAACGAATTCACAAATAGATGGGTAGATGGATGAAAAAGCATTTAGAGGATACATAGTATTGATTGTCAGAGCTGGGAAGTAACCTTAGAACAGAGAGTGTCAGAGCTAGGAGGGACTTTAGAGCACATATTACCAAATCAAGAAAAGGCATTAAGACTGCATCATAGACTGCTAAAGCCAAATAGATGTATTTGTCTCATTTTACAGATGAGGAAACTGAGGCCTAGAGATTGAAAGATCTTGCCCAAAGTCACAAGGCTAGGCTAGGTCAAAGGCAGGAGTTGAACCTGGGTCTTCCTAATGATAAGCCTGGCTCTCTGTCCATTCTGCCACGTTGCTTTTCCGTTGGAATCCTTAGCTTAAGACTGCAGCCAACCAAAACGTACGTTATTAATATCTGTATGTAGAATTAGAGTCTGGGGATGCCCAGGTTGAAGCATAATGTAGCCATGCCTAGGCGGTCGTAAGTCTTCCCATGACAATACAGGACTAGTGAAGAGGTGCCCAGTTATACCAGTGACATTGACACTAGGGCATTGTAATGCCAAGCAAAGGCAGCTTCCAAGGTTTGGATTACCAGCATAGTAAACCCCATAGCAAACATTCACAGAACAGAGAAAGTTAAAATACAGTGTAACTTGTTCCTTTAGCAAGTAAGTTCTCAATTCAATCCAGGTACTACTCTGCCCCTAGACAGTACATTCATTTAGTCAGTCAAAAGTCTCTTCTCAAATGGAGATTAGTCTCCAACTATAAACAAAGTACATTCATTTGGTCAGTCACAGAGCACAAAAAAAACTCAAAGGCTTCCCACCCATGAATCTCAAAAGGGGCAGGAGAGCACAAAAGGCCAGCCACCCTTAAATTACAAGGTTAAGATATCATCTCAGCATTGAATACCCAAGGAAAGGCCCTTCCTTCATCTTGACATGAGGCAAGTTCTCAGCAATCTTTGTTCCTGGGGAGACAAGACTCAACAAAGCCATAGCCAGTATCCTCATCAAGTCACTCTCTGCCTGTAGAAAAGTCCCAGAACCCCTGAAAACATCAGCAAGGCCCTTTTCCAGGACTTCTGTGCAGGTACCACAAGAAAATCCTTCAGGGCTTCTGAACCAACAGCCAGGTTCCAGGACCTCTACAACAGCAGCACTGTCCTTCACCCTCAGGTGAATCTCGCAAAACAACATGAAAACAGACAGACAAAATACTGGCATCACAGCCATGCCTCCTCAGTTCTTGGCAGCTCTGGGTGGCAGTTCTCAAAAGTCCCGGGCAGTTCCAATGGGCTCTTAGCAGTCTTTCTTTCGGCAACTCAGGCTCCACGATACTGGCTACTGTTCTCCCAAAGTCCTTCTGGCCTTCTCCAGGCTTGGGCCTCTCTCCCAATTCACGGCTCCTCCCAGTTTAGCCCTCTCTCTTCATGTCAACAAGTCCATCCCACAAGTGGGATTCACAAGCTCTGGGTTTCAACACTCAACCCAAAACCCAAGCCAGTACAGGGGCATCTCCAAGTTCCATTACCAATACAGGCATGTGGCAGAGACTAGCCTGGGGGTATGGGAAGGTGTGCTGTGGATGCAGATTTGGTCCAAGTGGGGTTGAGGGAAGCAGGGCACAGGAATCAGAGTGTAGAAATGCCAGCAATTTGTGCAAGAGAGTTAATGTGTTATAAATGGAATTTGTAGGGCTAGGCTGGGGTCACTGGGTCATAGATCAAGAGCTGGAAGGAACCTTAGAGACCGTCAAGACCAACCCTCTCAAATTACAGATGAGGAAACTCAGGTTCCTGGGGGATGATAATTGACTTGCTAGGGTCACACAGTTAGTCTCTAAAGTCATTTCTATTTTAGACTAAGACCCCTACCCACCCATCAATTAGCTTTGTGGATGGGGAATAAATCCCTTTCTCCCTTCTTTCTCCCTTCTCTGTCACCCCCATGTGACTAATTCCACATTTTTCTCCCCAGGGAGCTTGGAGGGGGTTGTAGGAAGGCAATGACCCTTTGCTTTTCCGTTAAGAGATGACACCAGGAAGAAGGGGGTCACTAGGATGGGTTAGAGGTTATGGATAGAGACTGGATCTGTGATTTCAGCAATGCAGGGAACTCCCAGATGAGGGAAATCCCTCAACCAATGCAAGTTAGCACATGTGCAAGTTTAATCTTAGGGAATAACGGAGTGTTTTCATGATTGCCCAAAGTCACATAATCAGTTTGTATCAGGAATAAAACTTGAATCCAAAACTTCCTGGCCATGAGAATAGCTCTCTATTCACTATGACAGGCTGCACTTAATCAGTGTTTACCAACAGATTTACTTACTGCCTCTCAGAGGCTGCCAGGGTATGAAAAAAGAGACAAGGGACTTGAGTTCAAATCCAAACACTAATACTCAGCTGTTTAATCTCAGGCAAATCATTTCCTCCTTTTGGGCCCTGATTTCTTCTTGACCACAAAGGGTGGGCCTAGCTACCCTCTGAGGCACCATCCAGATCTAAGTCACTACTCCTAAATCCCTAATCTTCTTTGCCCACTGAGGGTCCCAAATGGAAACCATGTTGCTACCAAACAGCAGTTTGCTGTGGAAACAGCTGTGGGCTAGAGAAGAGCGTTTCAAAGAGCCTCTCCCTTGTATCAGAGAGAATGGGGAAACCAGCTGGGAAATGTCAGCTCCAAGTTTTCAATAAGGTCTTTGTTTCTTACATTTAAGGACCAACCTCACTTGACCAAGCCAAGCCATCCATCATGGAAGGGCATGTTTCAGCAGGGCTGGGGCTTGGAGAGCTAATGGGCTAGGGGCTGGGCTCAAGGGCAGAAGAGTGGTCTTACCTCAAGCCTCCATTGCTTTCCTTCAGTCAACCAACCAGCAGTTATTAACTCCTACTCCATTCCAGGAGCTGGGAATACAAAACCAAGAAATTAAATAATACCTGCCTTTGAGGGGCTCATACCCTATTGGTTCTATTATAGCTCTTCATTTTAAACAATGGATGATCTTTCCCTGTACTTTCCAAACCCTATGGGGATGGAGCAAAAGCAATCCCACAAAGGTATTCACAGAAGGTTAGAAAGGGAACTCTTCATGCCCATCCTCATCATTTAGCAAGTGAGGAAACCTAAGGGTGATGTCTTCTAGTTCAGCCCTGACTTGCTAAAACATGCTGGATAAGAGTTTATGCAGCCCCTACTTGAAGACCTCCAGTGATGTCAACTCTGACCCTGCCGGGTCAGCCTGTTCTATTGCTGGACAGCTCTTATTCTGAGAAAGGTCTTCGTTCCACAGAGCCAAAATATGCCTCTGTGAGGCTTCTGCCCATTTCACAACAAGCCAACATTCTTCCCTCTAGGGTCAAGAAAACAAGTCTGATCCCTTTCCCACCATTAATCAGCCCCATGAATAGTTGGAGGCAGCTAACTGTCTTGTTCCCAGTTGGTCTTTTTTCCAAGCTCAGTATTCCCATTTCCTTTCATGGATTCTGGTTTGGTGGGCTATCCAGACTTCTCATCACCCTTGTTTGCTCCCCAATTTATCAATGCTCTTCCTAAAATGTGGTTCCAGCAACTTAATGCAGCCCTCCAGATGTGGACTGCCACAGCAGAGGACAGTGGGACTTTGGCCTCCCTTGTTGTCTCCTGGAGTTGATCGGAGAAAGGCAATAGAGCTGAGCTTTTATATGTTTTACTAGTAGAGGTTGAAGTAAAATGCCTTTATATCAGTGGTTCCCAATTCTTTCAAGCATAAAACCCCCTTTAAATGCCAAAAGAATTCCAGCCCCTTACATACCTTGCTTGAGTCATAGATACAGAGGAAAGGGACATTAGAAACCATTTAATCCAACCCCCTCATAGAGGAAGAAACTGAGGCCCAGGGTGGTCGAGTAATTTGGTCTGGGTCATACAAGAAGTAACCCTGGGAGACAGTATTGGAACCCAGGGCTTTACAACTCCAGCACCATGCTCTTTCATTCAGGAAATCCTGAGTTCAAATAAAACCTCAGACACTTAGTAGCCTTGCGACCCTGAGCAGAATCCAGATGTGAGGTGATGAAGGGATGGGCCAGCATGGTGTTACTGTCAGAGGAGAAAAGAGGGCATATCAGAGAGATGCTAAAGAGATGAGAATTCTGTTTTGGACATATTGAGTCTAAGATGTGGACCTCCACTTCAAAATGTCTAAAGGCAGTTGGAGAAGCAAGATTGGAGGTCAACAGAGAGATTGGGGCAGGAAAGGTATATTTGAGAATCATCAGCAGAGATAATAATTAAATCCATGGGAGCTGATGAGTTCCCCAAGGGAAGCAGTATAGAGGGAGGAGAGAAGAGGCCCCAGAACAGAACCTTGTGGGACACCTGTGGTTAGAGGGTGTGATCTGGAGAAAGATCTAGCAAAGGAGACAGAGAAGGAGTAGACAGAGAAGGAGAACAAGGGCAGAGTAATTTCCTGAAAACCCAGAGAGAAGAGAGTATTAAGGTGGGAGAGAGTGATCAACAGTGTCAAAGTCGGCAGAGAGGGTGGGGAGAATGAGTATTGAGGAAAGGCCATTGGATTTGGTAACTAAGAGATCATTAGCAACTGGAGAGAGCAGTTTCACTGGAATAAGGTTAGAAGCCAGGTTCTAAGGGATTAAAAAGAGAGTGAGAAGAAAGTGGAAACCCTGATTGTGGGTATCCTTTTTTGTTGAATTTAGCTACAAAGGGTAGAAGAGATATAAAACAATAGTGGGCACAGAAGGACCATGTAAGGGTTTCTTCAGTATGGGGGAGACATGGGCATGTCTATAGGCAATAGAAAATGAACCAGTAGACAGAGAGAGGTTGGAAATAAATGAAAGAGTAGGGATGATGAGGGAGGGGCAATCTGTTAGAAGAGACTGAATGGAATGGGATCACTTGAACAAGTAGAGGGGTTGGCCTTGGTAAAGAGTAAGACCATTTTGTCATGTGACACAGGAGTGAAGGAGGAGATGGTGGCAGAAGCACCTAAATGATAGGAGATGAGAGAGAGGAGAGAAGAGAGAGCTTGTGATGAATGGCCTCAGTTTTTTCTGTAAAATATAAGGCAGAGTCAAAGGAAGGGCTATGATAGAACCAATAGGATGTAAGCCCCTCAAAGGCAGGGATTGTTTAATTTCTTGGTTTTGTAGGGGAAGCTATGGGATATTTGATGAGAGATGAAAAGGATTGGAAGAATTGCTGTGGAGAGTGGAAGAGTGAGTTGACAAGGGAGGTATAGTGGGATTGCCTAGCAGCAGGGAGGGCTCATTTGAGGTTGTGTAACATAAATTTGTTGTGGACCCAGTCAGAACAGCTGCATGATTTTCTCCATCTTCATTCAGCATCATGTGTGTGTAGGAACAAAGGTGGTGAATTGTGGGAGTGATCCATGACTAGTGCTTGGTTGGGTGTAATTGGCAATAAGATAAGAAAACTGGAGATTCCAGAAAGGAGGACTGTGCAGAGGTGAATTAAGACAGAGAGAAGAGGAGACAGTGGCTAATGCAAGGGAAATAGTCTGGGAGAGAATTGAAGGGTCAAGGGATTGGAGGTCTTGGTATGGATAAAGGATCAGGTTTGGTAAGAGAAGGCAGAGGGAGAGGTGAAAAGCCAGTGCAGTATGGTCCTCTGCCTGCTTCTGTTTCCTCATCAATAAACTGTGGATAATAATAACACCTACCTCCTTGGGTTGTTTCAAATGAGATAATATTTGCCAAGTGCTTATAACCTAGCCTGGAACATAGTAGGTGTTTAGTAAATGATTATTCCCTTCCCTTCCCACCTTCTTTCTGTTAGACAGTGTCACTTAATGAGATGGAACTTTCACATTAATTCCATAAACCCATAGGGGTCTACAGCCTCCAGGTTAGGAACCACTTTCTTATGGCTTTTACTAGGAAATTTTGAAAACCCCTCCAGGGTGGGTCAAGAGTTTGCCTCCTTGCCATTTAGTGTTAGGGAAGGTCACCAAAGAGAGGGATGTCTAACTATCGGCTCTTTCTGGAGGGTTTAGAATCACAAGAGGAAGCATTTTGTAGTGGAAGGTCGTGGAGACGGAAGAACTGACTTTTACTGCTGATCCTAATGGTTGTCAGCTCTGTGACCCTGGGAAAATCCTTGAACTTGGCAGAACCCCACTTTCCTCATTTGCAAAATTAGGAATGATAATCTATGTAGTGCCCACCTCATAGGGCTGTTAGTAGACCTTAAAGTATGATAGAAATGTGAGATGCTCTTTGAGCTATCTGAAGTCAGGCAAGATGGAACCTTCTCTGGGCTATGTGAGAGGCATACTGCACAGTGCTGGAAGGGAATTAGGTTCAGTCAGAGGTGCTGAGTTGAAATCTTGGGTCTGCTGCTTACCTGCATGACCTTGGACCAGTCACTTAACCTCCAAATGCCCAGGAAGGAAAGGAAGAGGAAGGAATTGGACAAGATGGCCTCAGAGGTTGCTTCCAAGTCTAAATTTGTGATTCTTGGTATCTGTAAATGTGCACCTGCCTGTAGACTGGAAAATACCTGACTGTTTAACTTTGTCATGCTCATAGGTGGCCACAGATGGAAGAGGCCACTTCTTTGGGGCCCAGACTTCTGTGCATCATGAATCCATATGCAGGGAAATGTGATAGGGAGGGGGCCATGTTCTGGATGTCTCTCCTTCAACATTTGCATGGGAGAGAATATGGTTAAAATGAACATTTCATTGATCTCTGAAAGGAAGATATGTCAGCAGGCTGTTACCATCTCCCATTAAAGGCCAAATGGGGAACAAATGTGTAGAAACAATAGTCTCAGCAACTCTGCAGGATTAAGAGATGGCTGGAGACAAACTCTGGCCTGGAGTCCAAAGATCTGAGCTTGAGAATCAGCTTTGACATGGAATTAAGTAAACAGGACATTGAACCTTCAGTTTTCTCACCTTTAAAACAAGCTTAATAATGCAAACATGACCCACCTCACAAGAGTGTTGTAGGAACAGTGCAAATTGAAAAGCCCTACAAAAAGCAGAGTTGTTTTAGATGCCTATCAATCCTTCTTTCAGTGAGCACTGATTTAAGGGCCTACATTTTCTAGGTGCTGTCCCAGGTGCTGAGGTTACAGAGATGAAAATGAAAACAATCCTGCCTTCAAGAAACTTCCATTCTAATCCTAGAATCATGTATTCGTTTTTCATTATTTATTTTTTAACATTTACTAATTTTTTAATTCAGAATTTTCTTTCTCCCTCCCAATTCTCCTCTACCCATTGAGAAGGCAAGAAATGTGATATCAGTTATACATGTGAAATCATGCAATCCCATATGAGCTTTGTTGCAAACAAAAAAGGCAAGTCAAAGAAAGTGAAAAAATTATGCTTCAGTCTGAATGTGGACTCCTTCAGTTCTCTGCCTGGAGGTGGATAACACTTTTCATCTAGAGTCCATCAGAAGTGAGACTGGTGACTTTGCTCATCTCTCCCTCACTTAAAACAATTCACTCGCAAGTCATGGCATCATCTTCCTGATGTCATGGTGCTCTTCAAGAATGAAGGACAAACCACAACCACAACCTGTGAGGGGGATTCTTGTATTGCTGAGAATAGTGAAGTTATCCACAGTTGATCATTATACAATATCCCTGTTACTCTCTAAGATGTTCTCCTGGGTCTACTCACTTCTCTTTATATCAGTTCATATAAATCTTTCCAGGTTTTTTTGAAACTATCCTGCTTATCATTTCTTAGAGCACAATACCATTCCATTATGATTATATACCAGAACTTTTTAAATCTCTCTCCATGTGGTGAGCATTCCCTCAATTTCCAATTTTTTGCCACCACAAAAAGAACTTCTATAAATGTTTTTATACAAATCAGTCTTTTTCCTTTTTCTCTGATCTCTTTGGGATACAGATGTAGTAATGATGTTGCTGGGTCAAAGGCTAGGCACAGTTTTATGGCTCTTTGGGCATCATTCCAAATTCTTCTCCAGAATGGTTGACCTAGTTCAAAACTCTACAAAAGAGTGCATTAGTGTCTCAATTATTCCATGTCCTTTCCAGCATTTATCATTTTTCTTTTCTGTCATGTTAGTTGATCTAATAAAGCGAGGTGGTACCTCAGAGTTGTTTTAATGTAAACTTCTCTAATCAATAGTTATTTAGAACATTTTTTCATATTACTACTGATAGCTTTGATTTCTTCTTTAGAAAACCAGCTGTTCATGTCCTTTGATCATTTATCAATTTGGGAATGACCAATATTTTTATAAATTTGACTCAATTTCCTATATATTTGAGAAATGAGGCCTCTATCAGAGAAACTTGCTGTAAGATTTCCCCTCCGGTTTCCTGCTTTCCTTCTAATCTTGGCTGCATTTATTTTACTTGTGCAAAACCTTTTTAATTTAATGTAATCAAAATTATCCATTTTACTTCCCATGATTCTTTCTATTTCTTGTTTGGGCATAAATTCTTCCCTAATCCATAGTTCTGACAGGTAAAATTTTCTGCTTTCCTCTAATTTGCTTATGATATCACTTTTAATTTTTAATTATGTACCTGTTTGGACCTTACCTTGGTATACAGTCTTAGAATACAGTCTTAGATGTTGCTCTGTACCTAATTTCTGCCAAACTGTTTTCCAGTTTCCTTAGAAAATTTTGCCAAATAGTGAGTTCTTATCTTAAAAGTTTTGACCTTTGGGTTTATCACACCCTTGACTACTTTGGTCATTTACCACTGTGTCTCGTGTATCTAATCTATTCCACTGATCCACCACTCTTAGCCAGTACCAGCACCAGATTGTTTTGATAATTACTGCTTTGTAATACAGTTTGAAATCAGATACTGCTAAGCCACCTTCCCTCACATTTTTTTTCATTGATTCCTTGGATATTCTTGACCTTTTGTTTTTCCAAATGAATTTTATTATTTTTTCTAGCTCTATAAAATAATTTTTTGGTAGTTTGATTGGTATGGTCCATTTTGTAATTCTTATATACATTATATATACAGGACACACCTACACCCACACCCACACCCACACACACATGCGCACACACATACACACACACACGCACACACATACACATGTATATACTTTTATATGCCCATATTGATTCCCTTCCCCAGTAGAATGTAAGCTTAAGGTCAGGGACTGTTTCATTTTTGTCTTCGCATCATCATCTTCTATCTCAGTGCCTGGCATACAGTAGGGGCTTAGTATATGCTTGTCGATTGATTGCTACACAAGGTGTTCCAAAAGTCAGTGCGGTTTTATTTAAGTAAAACTTGAAAGTATGAGTATCTAGGGGGAGGGTTAATCACCAGTTATGAGAATTTTTTCCTTCTCCCCCAGAGGCAGTCCCCTGAGTCATAGCCCAACCTGTTATTTCCTAAGGTTTGTTTCTTTGGTAACAGTTTTGGGCAAAGTACCAGCTTTGGGGCCAAGAGAGACCTGGGTTCAAACTCTGCCCTTGGTGCTCACCAGCTTGTGATTCCAGGCAAGTCTCGACCTCTCTGAATCTCATTCCCTCATACCTAAAATTGGGACACCTAGAATTATATGTAATAGTTCCTACCTGATAAATGAATTATCTGTAAAGTGCTTTATAAACATTAAAATGTTATCATAATGATCTAAGAGGTGGAACTGGAAGTGACCTTAGGTGTCATCATTGTCAGTCCCTTCATTTTACAGGTGGGGAAACTGAGGCTTAGAGGGCACCTGCTCCTCACAAGCAATAAACAGCAGAACCCATCTCCTCTACCTTGATTTAGCTCTAAATTCAGTGCTTTTCCCACTATACCAGAAAATCACCTCAGCCTGCCATCCAGAGCTTTGAGAATGAGTTCAGGATATAGACCCTGGGCTAGTGGCTCTTTGCTTCTTGGGAGGTGGCCCAATTTTTTTCTTAGGATGATTTTAGTTGTGGACTACAAGAAAGGAAATATCTAGGTCCTAGAATAAGAAGAGTCTGACAGGAGGATGGACTGAGGAGATGGGGCTGTATGGAGGGCAACTGAAGTCAGGTCTTAGTTCTAGGTCAGTATGAGATGATGATAATAAGATCATAGAATCATAGATAAGATCATAAGATGATTGACTCATATATAGAGAACTGGAAGGGAGCTCTGGAGGAATTAGACCAACCTCCTCATTTCCCCAAGACCCAAATCTCCTTTTACATTATTCTTGACTCTCTTCTTTTCCCCTGCAGGCCCCATCTGGATGGACAATGTTCATTGCACCGGGAAAGAGGTGACCCTGGCTGCCTGCTCCTCTAATGGCTGGGGCGTTGCCGACTGCAAACACACGGAAGATGTGGGTGTGGTGTGCAGTGATAAAAGGATCCCTGGCTTCAAGTTTGACAACTCGCTCATCAATCAGATTGATGTAAGTAATGCTCATTTCCACATATAGTCTGCATCCCTGGTCGTGTTTCATTTGCACCAAGTTACATCATGATGATGATGATGATGGTGATGATGGATGATGGTAATGATGGTGATGATGATGGTGATGATGATATTGATGATGATGATGATGATGATGATGGTGGTGGTGGTGGTGATGATGATGATGGTGATGATGATGATGATGGTGATGATGATATTGATGATGATGATGATTATGTTAATGCTGTTGATATTGATAGTGAAGGTGAGCATTTATGTGGCACCCGAAGGTTTGTAGAACACTTTACCTATGTGATTTCATCTTCATAATAATCCTAGGAGGCAGGTGCTGGCATTACCCTCATTTTATAGGTGAGGAAACAGCCCCCCAGTCCATTCTCCAGTCAGTTGTCAAAGTGATCTTGAAGTGCAGCTCTAGCTATATACAACTCTCCCACCTCATCCAATAACCTTCTGTGGCTCTCTTTTACTTTCAGGATTCAAAATAAAATCCTGTTTGGCTTTAAAGCCCTTTACAACTTGGCTCCTTCCCATCCTTCTGGTCTTCTTACACCTTACTCGCTTCTTCAGACTCTATATCTGGTCGCACTGGCCTTCTGGCTGTTTCTCCCTCAAGATACTTCATCTCCCAACCCTAGCGTTTTCCCTGACTGTCCCCAATATCTGGACCTCTCTCCCTCCTCGTCTCCATCTCTTGGCTTTCCTGTCTTCCTTCCAGTCTCTTGCAAAGTCTCACCTTCTATAAGAACACTTTCTCAGCGCTCCTTCATCTAAATGCCTTCCTTCTGTTGATTATTCCCAGTTTATCCTGTTTTCATCTCATTTGTATGCAGTTTTTTGCATGTTGTCTTCCATATTAGATTGTGACCTCCTTGAGAACAGGACCTGCCTTTTGTATCACCAGTGGTTAGCATACAGTTGGCACTCACTAAATGGTTGTAAACTGAGATTGAGAGAGGTTCAGTGAGCCCCCTAGGGTGACACAGCTAGTTAAATGTCTAAGGCAGGATTCAAATTCAGGTCTTTTTAACTCCTAAATCAAATGCTTTCCACTGGACCAGATAGCTGCCTTAGCTTGAAGGGCCTTCTATGATTAGGATGATTCAGGTTCCCAGAATCTGAAGTAGAAGAGATCTCAGTGGCCATCTAACCCAACCCAGATCTGAACCCCAATCCCCTCTATACAACAAATGGCCTTTACTTGAAGATTTCCAGTGATGGGAAGCCTGCTACCTCCCAAGGCAGCCTTTCCCTTTGGGGACAACTCTGATGTTTGAAAGTTTTCCTGACTTCAAGCCTCCTGTGTTCCTCCCTCCTGTGGCCAGCAGCACAAGTCTACTTAGCACCTCTGCCCACCAATAGTATGACCTTCTTACCTTTTTTTTGTCTTTTTTTGGAGGGGCAATTGGGGTTAAGTGACTTGGCGCAACGTCACACGGCTAGGAAGTGTTAAGTGTCTGAGGCCGGATTTGAACTCAGGTCCTCTTGACTCCAGGGCTGGTGCTGTATTCACTGTGCCACCTTTCCACCCCTAGTGTGACCTTTGAACAATCACTTACCCTTCTTCAACCTTAGTTTCTCTCCCTTTAAAATGGGAGGGTAGGAATAGATGACTCCTAAATCTGGTGGCTTCTAATCCCTCTATACCACGACAATTCTTTAAATACCTGAAGACAGTTAGCATCTGCCACCTCTTTACCCTCTTAGTCTTTTCTCCTACAGGCTAAATATTCCCAGTTCCTGCACTATGGCTTTCAACAAATATCTCAATTAATTAGTTAAGTAGCATGTATTTAATTAATATCTGATAGTCAAGCACTGTAAGGCCTGAGGAAATCCCCCTCCCTGCCTTCAAGGAACTTGCCAGAAAATAACCCCTGATCATGGAATGCTTTCAAGGACCAGCATTCTCAGGATCCAAGCCATTATTTGAGTCAAACTATACATATCGTAGAGATATGCAGAAAGAACTGACCTGTGAGCTTGGTGGACCTCATTCAAACCCCTCTTCATGGATCCTGGCTATGTGACCGTATAAATCTCTTAACTTTTCACTGTTCTGGACAAGTCTGTAACATAGTAAATTGTAGAAGAGGTTCCTACCTGCATTGATGGCAGGTTTTCCTCATCTGGGAGTTCCCTATATCAGTGAAATCATAGGTCCAGCCCCTATCCCCTGTCCTATTCTAGATGGGTAGTTATTGGTCTCCATCTGTTTTAGGGAGATGATGATGGAGATGTTTACAAAAGTCTTTGAAATTGCCCTATTTGGTCTCCAGAAGGTATCTGCCAATGGAATGTGGTTTTGACATTTTCTCTCCATGACTAACCTCATCCTTCCATTTTCTCTTATATTCCTAGAGCACACCAAACACTCTGGGATGCTGGCCAAGCCTGCATTATGGAAAAGAGATTAGCTCTTAGACTCACCAGGCTTGTTTTCTTCCAAACGATGGGATGGGATAAGACCACCCCCATTGTGTACCCTTCAAGTTGGGCTAGCATCCAATCTACCATTACATCATGGCTAGAGGAGGTTATTCTATATCTCAGACACATTGCAGTAACTCAGGAAGCCATTTCTTTTTGCTTTTTCTTAGTGAAAGCTATCCCTCAACAACCCATTAGCTATTTTTCCAGAGTTGTTAGGAACCAAAAAAGTCATCCCTCTGTGGTTCACCTGGCTATGAGCCTCCCTAGGCCAGGCAAGTCAAACAATCAAATATTTAATAAGCACCCACTATGTGCTAGACTTTGGCGATACAAAGGCAAAAATGAAGCAATCCCTATCTTCAGGGGGCCTGAATTCTATGGATCAACAAACATTTTTAAGGTACCTACTATGTGCCATGCACACTGAGAGGCCTTTGGGATATAAAGACAAAAATTAAATACCCTTTCCCTTCGGGGGCTTATGTTCCATCAGGGGAAACAACATATAGATGTATAACTTACAAAGTAAAGTAAATACATACATGGTTATTTGGGTGGGAGGAAGCAATGGAAGCTCTAGGGATCCTGTGGACGACAACCCTTGAATTGAGCTTTGAAGGAAACTAAAGTTTCCAAGAGATGAGGGTGAGGAGGGAGGGCATTCAGGGCACGGGGGCTGTGCAAGATCAGAGAACTGGAAGATAGAATGGCATGTGAGGGACAGCAAGAAGGCTGGTTTGACTAGATTGTAGATTGCGTGAAAGACTTAAAATACCAGGTGGAGAAGCTTGTGTTGGATTTCAAGGGTAACTGACCTACTGGAATTTCTTGAATAGGGATGTGGCATAGTGAGACTTGCACTTTAGGGAAAAATCACCTTGGCAGCTCTGTGGAGTGGGCAAAGCGGCCAATTAGGAGACCATTATACTAGCCCAGGTGAGGAGGAAGGAGGAACTGAACTGGGATAGTTGTTGTGTAACAGCTGCTGACACCCCCTTCAGGCAGGGCTCATGCTCAAAGCCTTTCTGACCTGGTGGGTTCTGTTAAACTATGACGTCTCTGGAAAATCCCTGAGTCACATTCATGTTATAAAGACACAATGGGAGTAACTCACAAACATGTAATTTGCGCATTTCCCAGAATCACAGAATTTTAGAGTTGGCAGCAGGGACCTTGGTGGCCATCTAGACCAATTCAGACTCCCCCCCAAAATCCCCACAATAATATATCCACAAGTGATCAGCCAGCCTCTCGCCAAAGACCTCCAAGGAAGGGTCACACTCTCAAAGCTGGAAGGGATATCTTCCAACTTGTACCTGACCAGAAATATCCTCTTAAGTACCTTCAAAATGTGTCCATGTAGTCCTTTCTTGAAGATTTCAAACTAAGGGGGAGCAACACTTTCCTTCCTTCCTTTCTTTTCAAGGCTGGCCCTTCCACTTTGGGATAGTTCCATTTTTAAGGGAGTTTTTCTTTTCATAAAGTCTAAACTTTCCTCTTTATAACTTCCATTTTGTGTATGTTTCATGTCTCCTCTACTAGATTAGAAAGTCCCTGAATGCAAGACCAATTTCATTCCTCCTTATGCTTCCTTCAGCTTTCACACAATGCTTTGTATACAAGAGGTACTCAACGTATACCACAATTGCCTACATACATATATGTGTCTTTGTGTGTATATGTAAAATTTGTTGTTGTTCAGTTATTTCAATCATGTCTGACTCCTCATGATCCCATTTGGGGTTTTCTTGGCAAAGATATTGAAGTGGTTTACCATTTCCTTCTCCAGTTCATTTGACAGATGAGGAAACTAAGGCAAACAGGGTAAAGTGACTTGCTCAGGGTCACACAGGTAGGAAGTGTCTGAGGTCACATTTGAACTCAGATCTTCCTGACTCCAGGTCTAGTGCTTTATTCACTGTGCTACCTAGCTGCCCATATTTATCTGTCTATCTGTCTGTCTATCTATCTGTCTGTCTACCTATATACACATTACATATGCATGTATGTATATGTGTGTATATGTTCATTGTGGTTGTGGTATGTGTATATAACATATATGACAATCATACATGTGTAGGTATGTGTGAAGGCAGTTCATCTATATATCCCATCATATTATTTTAGGGTTAGAAGACCTTGGAGGTTCTCAAGATGAAGAAACAGAGGCACAGAGAGATTAGGTTTATACAGCTAGTTAGTGTCTGAGGTAGGATTTGAACTCATGACCTGTTGATTACAAGTCCAGTGACCTACCTACTATATCAACCTGTCCCTCATAGGCAAAAGGCCATCTATTAAGTAGGAAGCTTTGGTTGGACCATAGGGTACATATTTTCCCCTCTGGGGCCATGGAAAATAAAACTAATCCCTCTTCTAAATGCCAGCTCTTCAGATATTCAATGACAGTCATCCTGTACCCATGGAACCTTCTCTTTTTCAGGCTATGGAGCCTTAAATCTTTCAAAAATGTAAGCTGATGTCATTATGGTTTCTAATGTTGAGCATGATGTAAGCTTCCAATAATACGGATGACTTTTGATGGTTAAACCCAGTAATGTTAAACCTAGTAATGTGCCTTCATGAAATTTAGCTCATATATCTACTGGAAAATTTCAGATGTGTTGCTCATCTCAGCTTCTTAAAGTCAGAGGTTCTGCCCTAAAGTTCTATATTGCCTTCCCTACTCCCCTGTCCACCAACTCTATAGTACCTATGACAGTGTTGAGTGTGTAACAGGCATTCAGTAAATGTTGTCTGCTTGCTTGGTTTATATGGCTCATGTACCCTGGTGAGTACCTACTTTTCCAACAATACCCTCTCCCCATGAATGTAAAATGGACATTTACCCTTATTGCATTATGATTCTGTAGGGATAAACTTAGATTGAGCAGCAATGAGAAACACAGGACTTTCTAATCTCTTCACACTACACACCCAAAGGACTGATTCAGTGAGTTTGTTATGACATACTTAATAGGTCTCTGTTCAGTTTATTGCTTTAATTGTAGCCCCAGGATAACCCATTTTGAGCACTGAACTTAAATCAAGCTACTTGGGATAAGGAAGGCATTGACAGCTTGAATAGGAGGAAGATGAGTCAAAAACTGCTAGGGATAGGATCAGGCAAAATTAGAGACTCTTAGGATCATAGATTCAGAACCGTAAAGGACATTCAAGGTCACCAAGTCCAACTCCCATTATTTCTTTTCTCCCTGCCTCCCCACATTGTCCTAAAGAAGGCTATAATTAAACATGAATATATACATATACACATACATGTATACACACATAGACACATATATGTAAATCAATCTTCTATTTATGAGTTCTTTCTCTGGAGGTGCAACTTCCTTCATATGTCCAAATCTTTTATGTTTTTCTAAAATCAATCAGTTCATCATTTCTTATAGTACAGTAGCATTCCATCACAATAATACACCACAATTTGTTTAGCCATTCCCCAGTTGAAGGGCATCTATCATTTTAGCCAGTCTGATAGGTATAAGATGGCATCTCAAAGTTGTTTTAATTTGCATTTCTCTCACCAATAATGATTTAGAACATTTTCTATATGACTATATAGTCTTGATCATTCATTGAAAAACTGCCTGTTCCTATCCTTTAACCTTTTGTCAATTGGGGAATGACTCTTATCCTTATAAATTTGTCAAAGTTCTTTATATGTTTGAGAAATAAGACCTTTATCTGGGAACACTGTTTATAAACATTTTCCCCTTATATTTCTGATTTCCTTTGAATCTTGGCTACATTTTTTTTTGTGCAATAAAAATGAGCTATTTTACAACTTACAGTGCTCTTTATTTCCTGTTTCTTCATATATTATTTTCCTATCCATGACTCTGATAGGCAATATGTTCGTGTTCTTCTAATTTTCTTGTGATATCTCCCTTTATATTTAGGTCATGTACCCATTTTGATGTTATTTTGGTACATGGTTTAAGATATTGGTCTATGTTCAATTTCTGCCAGACTGTTTTCCAGCTTTTCCAACAATTTTTGCCAAATAATGAATTCTTATCCCCAAAACCTCAATCTTTACATTTGTCAAATAGAACATTACTGTAGTCCTTTACTACCATATATTGTATGTCTACTCTGTTCCACTGCCTACCTTTCTATTTCTTAGCCAGTACCAGATAGTTTTGCAATTCACTGGCTTATAATATAGTTTGAGGTCTGGTACTGCTGAACCTCCTTCCTTTGCATTTTTTTCCATTTGTTTCTCTGAAATTCTTAACCATTTGTTCTTCCAAATGAATTTCGCTACTTTTTTCTAACTCAGTAAAATAAATTTTAAGGTAATTTAATTGGGATGATATTGAATACATAAATTGTCATTTTTATTATTTTAGCTTTGTCTACCTTTGGACCATTAATGTTTCTCCAATTATTTAAATCTGACTTTATTTGTATAACAAGCAATTTATAAGTATGTCTATTTAGTTCCTGGGTCTGTTTTGGCAGGTATACTCTCAGGCATTTTATTTTCTACAGTTATTTTCAGGGTGCTACCTCTTACTATCTCTTCTTAAAGGATTTTGTTGGTGACATATAAAAATGCTTATGATTGATGTGGGCTTTTTTACATTCTGCTACTTTGCTAAAATTATTAATCATTTCAACTTTTTTTTAGTTCAGTCTTTAGGATTTTCCAAACATATTATCATATCTTCCACAAAAAGAGATAGTTTATTACTTCTGCTTATTTCACAGATGAGGAAGCTGAGGCTGATGGGATAAATGACTTCTGCAGATTCATGCAGCTGGTAAACATTTGAGGCAACACTGATGTCCACAAGGAGGAGGCATGATGCCCATTTGGCCATCCTTCTCTTTAGGCCACCACCATGTGCCATTTTGCCACTGATTCCTTTTCAAGAAAATATCTCAAAGAACTTGATAAACATTCTTTGACAATCCCTGATCTGTTTGGCAGTGGAATAATCTGAGGCCTAGCAGGGTCAGGCCCAAAGATCTCTGTTATGATAAATTATGGGGCCCATTGGGAATTATATTACCTTCGTTCAGAGATTCTGAGATCACAGTTTCTGAATCAAGAAGACCTGATACCATGAAGTCCAAGTCATGTGCTGACTATGTGACCTTGGGCAAGTCATTAGATAGATAGATAGATAGATAGATAAACTGCATGCTAGACACTGTAAATGGATATGAAAAGAAAAAAAACAAGTTTGGTCCCTACTCTAAAGGAAGTTACATTCTAATGGGGGAAGACAAAATGAGGAGAAGGGCCACAAATCAGGGGGCAGGGACAAGGGCCAGTACAAGGGCCTGGAGATGGAAGATGGAGCAATGTGTGAGGAGCAGCTAGTGGAGTTTGTGGAGGGGAGTGAAGAACTTCCTACAGAAAGTGGGCTTTGAGCTGACTCCTGCAGGTAGCCTGAAGGCAGCAGTGAGGAAGAACAGAATTCCAGGCTTAGCTAGGGAAAAGTCATGGGCTGAAGAGGAGGAATAACCAGGGCCAATGGATCACAGGGCATGTAGATGGGAACCTGAAAAGGCAGGGTGGGGCCAGGGTGTAAAGTGCTTAAAAACCTGATAAAGTATTTTATATTTGGTCTTGGAGATCATAGAAAATCAGAGAAGTCCATCAGTCAGGGAGGGAAGTGAGACATGGACGGATCTGTGCTTTGGTGGCTGACTTGTTACAAGGGTCCAGTTAAGAGGTGATGAGGGGAGGGGAGGAGTTTACGATGACACCAAAGTTTCAAGCCTGGGTGACTGGGAGGATGGTGTTCTCCTCTATAGTAATAGTAACATAGAAAGAAAGGGAGGAGTGGGAGGGGAAAATGAGTTCTGTTTCAGCCATGTTAAAGTTCAGATACATATATGACATCTAGTTGGACTTGCCCAAGAGACTTTGGTGAATATATGAATGGTGAACATCACCAATTGATATTCAAGATCTGGACATTGTCTGCAAAGAGATGGTAATTGAACCCACCAAGTGAGATAGAATGGACAGATAAAAGGAGAGCCCAGGACAGAGCCTTGAGGAACACCTACAACTAGTGAGCGTGTCAGGGAAAGAAGATAATGTAAATAGAGACTGAGCAGAATCAGACAGGAAGACCCAAACTGGATAGAGCATCCAAAGGAGAGGGGAAACAACAGTGTCAAAGGCTGCAGAGAGGCCAAGAAGGCGGAAGACTCTGATGTGGCAATGAAGAGTTCATTGGTAACTTTGGAGAGAATAACTTCCATTGAATGATGAAATCAAAAACCAGACTGAAGAAGGTTAAGGAGATGCAGTAGAGGAAATTATAAAACTGGAAAAAAATAATTAAGAGTCCATAAAAGCAGAATTAGTTAGCAAGTAGCCAGATTACTGGTGAGGAACCTTTCCATGCTTAGGAGGCTGACCCTTGGAAACCGGTCACTCCGTTGTCAATGTTATGATGGGGTTGTAATTTTTAATAGCAACAATAACATTAATGCTTTAGGGTTTGCAAACCTTTAGGTAAACTCATTTGATTCTTGCCCAGTTTTTTAACAGATGAAGTAACTAAGCTAAGAGAATGAGACGACTTGTCCAGGGTAACACATCTAAATAAGTATCTGGGGCAGGATTTCGACCCAGATCTTCCAGATTGCAAACCAAACATCCTTTCTACTGCATCACCTCGCTGCCTGTAGCATCCTTGCTTATCATCAGGGAAGTAATCGTTGAAAAAGGGGCACTACGCTTGACAATGGGATGAGAACTTTCCCCCTCCTCCTCTCCTTCCTCTTCTCTCCTTCTCTCTCCTTTTCCTTCTTCTCCTCTTTGTTCCTTCTCTCCCTTCTCCTTCTCTTTCTCTATTTTCCCCTTTCCCCTTCTCTCTTCTCTTTTGCTCTATCTCCTTCTCTCTTTCACCTTATAACTTCCTCCTCCTTTTCTTTCTCCCTTCCTCTGTTTCCTGTCCTGTCCTCTTTTCCCTCCCTGCCTTCCCCTCCCCTCCCCTCCCCTCCCTCCCCTTCCATTCCCCCTTTCTCCTTTGTATTTGCTGCATGCATGCCACTGTCCTGGTCACTGAGGGGAACAGCAGACCTGGACAAGGATGTTTCAGTCCATCCAGATAGACAAGATTGGCACACAGCTGGAGACTGAGGTCCAGGCCAGAAGCCAGTACATGGTAGCAGGATACAGAAGGCCCAGGCGGAAACACCAAAGGCCTTTACCATCGCCAGCTGAGCCCTCCTAGGGAGCAGTGAGGTCGGAGGCGTAGGATGACTTCACAGGTCTCCCTTGTTTTTCATTTCCCTCGAATGCTTCCCTCTTGCTGTAATGGGTATTCGGCTTGTGGCTGCCATGACTCATAGCAGCATTTCCCCGTCCACAGCCACTGCAGGAACTTTCCATGTGCAAACAAGCCATTGGCTGGGGGCTGAGTGCCTGCACCTCTTCCCTTGCTGGCATCCTGCGAAACTAGGTCATTGAAATGGGGCTTGGCTACAGGGGAAGAATCTTTGCAGCATTTAGATGGCTCGAGATTCCTTCTTCTAGAGAGTAGTGGAGATGTCCTTGTACAGGCTGACATGGTTAGCCCTTGTGGCTAAGGGGAGCTCAGTGATTAGAGGGCACTGGAAAGATCCTCTTCCCTTAAAAAACTCTTCCCTACCAGCTTTGTAGGATATTTGGGATTCTGCTGTTAGAGCTCTATACCTTTGGATTAAGAAATTGCCTTATAGTAATTTTTTTGTGGATAAGGGGAAGAAATGTTGGCTGGAAAATAGTACAGTGAGACAGCCAAAAGATTACTGAATTTGGAGTCAGAGAATTTTGGTTCGAATCCCAACTCTGCCTATTACTACCTGGGTGACCTGGGCCAATTCAGCTCTTTGGGCCTCCATCTCTTTTTCTGTAAAATGAGAGGCTTATACTAGATGACCTTCAAGGCCCCTTTGAAGCTCTAAATCTGTGACCTGGTGACTCATTTGGGTGGATCTAGTTGTATTGTGCCTAAGAGTAAAAAGTATCAATTAGTGAATTGATGGGCACTTGGAGAGAGGTCTCCCAAGGTTCTATTCTCAGCCTTACACTAGCTTACGTTTCTATCACTGTCTTAGATAAAGGCAAAGAAGAGAAAGTTAGTCAAATCTGCAGAAGAAGTAAAGTTAGACCTTCAAAAATTCAAAAAATTCCTGACGTGATGGGCTGACTCAAACGAAGTGAAAGGTCTCTTGAAGATAAATAGAGGCCACTCTGGTGAGCTGGAAAAGCACAGGCCTAGAAACCACAAGGCTTGGGTTCTGCCATTAACTAAGGGGACAAATGACTCCCTCTCTCTAGGCCTCAGTTTCCTCACCTGTAAAATCACAAGTTGATGGTGTCTAAGGCCTCTTCCAGGCATTATATTTTATGCTTACATGAAACTGAGTTTTGATAGCGGTTAGGCAGGAAGATATGAACAATCTGAAACACTGGAGTGAAAGACCCTACACTGCTAGGGGGTACATGACAGCAATGACCCGATGGTGGCTGATCAAGGATGGTGGTGGCAGAGTTGGGAGAGGGGTCTGGAGAAGAGCTAATGAAGCTCTCTTCTTTATAGCAGAGTGTGAGTGGGGGGTGGAAGAGGAAGCAGTGACAAGGACACTGAAAAGGGACGGAGAAAGACAAGTATCTACTTGGTAATTTTGCCAACAGCTAGAGAAAATTGGATGGATTTGAGGTTCTTTATGAGACCAAGGTTAGGCCCAGAGAAGCTCTTTACCTATACCTTGGCTCCCTCTCTGTGTTGTCGATTGCCCCCTCCAGATCCCTTGCACTAGCATATTGTACAATTATAAAAACCCTGAGTTCCCTTTCTCTGACTCAGTTTCCAGTCCATGGCATATGAAGATAACATCAAGGCTAATATCTCTGCTCCCTACCTCCATGCCTTCCGCCCCTTCTAGTTCTATAAGGCTTCCTTTACCATTTACACAGGGGACCAAATGAAATTTCAGCTCATCATTCAAATTTGCCCTTAGCCGTCTGCTTCCTGCTGGTCTAGTGGCCTAGACTTAACGAAAGGCTTTTCATCAAAGGGATCTCTAACATGGACTTGGGATGAGGCCTCTGTTGCCGACAGTGTCCTAGGCTTGCTTGAGGAGCACATAACCTTTGTGGCTTGTGGGGGAGAGATCACAGAAGTGGCTTTAGAAGGTTACTACCTCCTTCCCGGTCCTCCTTCTCCCCCATGCCCTGGAATTCTCCAGACAAGGAAAGTGGAGAAACATTCATCGCTCCACACAGAGCTCTTTCTCACTATGGGATTCCTGAGGTATTTGTTATGGACCTTAGCCTAAGACACTCTCCCGTTAAAGAAAATCAATTAGCGCCATTTATTTTCTCTCCCTCCCATCCCAGCCTTCATTGAAAACAAAAAAAAGAGAAAGAAAAATAAAATCTGTGTAACAAATCAACACAGTCCAGCAAAATGTATTTCCACACGGGCCACGTTCAGAAACGTCTGTGCCATTCTGTACCCTGAATCCAGCCGCACATGGCTCAGGATTGTTGCTACTGTGAATAATGCTACTGGTACCACTGTATGACTACCTTTCCCTGTCCCTGACCTCATCAATCATATCCCTAGGGAATAGTCCTAGCAGTGGAATCCCTGCCTCAAAGGCATTCTAACTATAGAAATCCTGATTGCTTTCTGATAAGATTGCAGCATACAGGGGGAGCTATGGAGTGTTGTCCAACTGGTGTGACTTTCTGTTTAGAGTTAGGCAAAAGAAGTGAATAAATTGTCATACCCTTTGACCTGATGATCTCATCGCTTGGTTTATTAATTCTTAAGGAGGTCAAAGACAGAAACAAAGGCCCAGTATATGCTAAAATATGCATATTGTCCGTGCCCATTGATTTGGGAATGGCTTAAATTGCATCCCCCCACCCAACACCCTGTGGCATATCAGTGGAAGAGAAGCAGTGGGTACATTGGAAGGAGAATTGGCCTGGGAGTCACCTCTGATGTTACTGACTGTGTGAGCCTGGACGACTGCTCTAGGAGGTTCTCAGAAGCTCAAGATTGCAGAGGAGACACTGACCCACTTTATTCAAGGTTTCCTATTCTTATGTCAATGCAATAGAATATTGGTGTACTAGAAGAAATGACAAATGTGAGGAATTCAGAGAACCATAGGAAGACTGGTATGAACTGATGCAAAGTGAACCCAGAAAGACCAGGAGTATTCTCTGCACTAATCTATTCACTACAAGTACTACAAGAGTATAAATGAAAAGATCACTAAGGAAGTAAAATTCTGAGGAACTGAAAAACCAGTGAGGGGTCCGGAGAAGAGCTAATGAAGCTCTTTTCTTTGTAGCAGAGTGTGAGTGGAGAGTGGGGGACGTAGCAGTGATAAGGACAGAAGGTTGCCCATGTGCTTAGACTGCATCAAATGTTTTTGCTTAATTGTTCCAGTTTGTTACAAAGAAATTAATGTGGAGAGGAGGGTTTTTTCCTTCTAGAAGTGGCTGTTATAAAGATAAAATATCATAAATGTATGTTTTTTTAAAAAGATTGTGCAGATTGCCACCTTTCCAGGAGTGTAACAGCATAACCTTGCCAGTTAAGTCTGCCAGTTTACAGGCATGTAAATTACATGTCCTCCAGACATGGTGGCACATGCCTGGGATCCCAGCTGGCTAGGAAGGCTGAGGCTAGTGGATTGCTTTAGTCTGGGAAGCTGATGGGGTATGTTGGATAGCACCAATATGATGAGCTCCCTGGAATAATGGAGGTTTGGGGTTGGTGGAGGTGGGGCTCCAGACTGCCAAAAAGGTGAACCAGTCCAGGATAGAAGCTGAGAACCAAGTAGGGCAAAGCGTCTGCACCAATCAAGAAGCAGGGGGGGAAGGGGGTCAAGGCTGGGAATGGCCACTGCCCTGGCAACCCGGGCAAGACTTTTTTTAAATGGATTTTTAAAAGTACCTTAGAGTTATTTTAGCATTCATGTCTCTGATTATTCAAGATTTTGAGCAGTTTTTCAAATGGTTATTAGTCATTTATATCTCTCCCTTCTCTGGTCCTCAATTCTCTCTTCCAGAAAACAGGACCAGTACTCCCTCCTCTATCCTTCCTTAAAATGTTTCCCAGGCCAGTGTGGTGAGGACTTAACCTGGTTCTGCTTGGCCTGGAGGGCAGAACTGGGAACTGTGGGGGGAACATGCAAAGAAACAAATTTAGACTTAATATTAAGAAAAACTTCTGAACACGCTAAGCCCAAGTTCCTTAAGTCTTTTAAAAAAAATTTCTTTTGAGAGTTTCTGATAGTGTGGTTTTTTCTCCCCCCTCCCTTTCCTGCTCCTCCTCCCTCTCCCCTCCTCTTCTCCTTCCTTCTCTTCCTCCTCTTTCCTCCTCTCCCTTTCTTCTCCTTCTCACTAGATCCTCTCTTGTCTAGAAGTCATAGTTTGGCTCCTTTCTAGAACACATATACCAGATAATCACTCTTTATTGTGCAGTCTTTCTTTGGTCTGGACCTGTGATTTCTAGGATGTAGGAATCTTTTGGTAATGACAGTCCCTCTGCCAAACATAGATAGTCCCACAATTTACAGTTTTAGAGAGCTGTCTATAGACACAGAGAGGTTAAGTGATTTTCCCAGGTCACACAGCCAAAGCATGTCAGAGGCAGAACCTGAACACCTGTTGTTCTGACCACAGAGCTGACTTTCTAGTCACTCTGCTCTGCTGCCTTTTGTTAAGAGATGGAGATCCCAGAATCTTCCAAGAGAAGGAAGCATGATTTCCAATGGCACCTGCAGCTTTCCACAGCATAGCTCCCGGGCCTGGATCCTTCTGGGTCTCAGGTTATCCATCCTACAGCAAAATAGAGTAGGGATTATCAAGGAACATTTGTCAAAGTCTTTGGAATCTTTTTTCGAAAGTCAGGAGAGGAGAAGAAATGCCATGATGGAACATGGTAGAGGGGCCAAGAGAAGTCTGGCCAGATGCCTCATGGGAGACAGACTGATAATTAAGCCCCTGTGAACTTAGAGGTTGTTGTCAAAATCATGAGACAAGGGTGTAAGTGAAAACCTTAAGGTGGTGCTATGTCAATACCAGTTAACAATGACCATTCTTTTTCATTTTATGTTATTTTTTTTGCTTTTTGTAGGGGGGAGGGCAGGGCAATTGGATTAAGTGACTTGGCCAAGGTCACACACCTAGTAAATGTTAAGTGTCTGGGTTATATTTGAATTCAGGTCTTCCTGACTCCATGACTGGTGCTCTATTCACTGCGCCACCTAGCCGCCCCATCATTCTTCTTGTTTTGTTCAGTGGAGATGAGATAGAAGTGTTCTTGGGACACATTACTGTCCTGCAATTATTGATTAATATTTAGTGTTCTGAGGCCTTGGCAGAGGTGGGTAAAAAGACGGCTTTTTTGACTGAGGAAGTGTGGGGATGTGAGCTTGTCTTGTAGGCCCATTGGATGTAGGCTCTTTGAAAACACCTTCAAGACCTCTCCAGTAGAAGACAGGGCAACAGTGATGGCCCTGCCTTCACCCTGTTCCCACATGGCTTTAGTTTCTTCTGCTAGAAGAAACTATTTTTGGGAAGTCATTCATAGCAGGGCGTTTGGAGGTTATGAGTACTTGGTATGGAGATATGTCTTTAAAACATTGTTCTTCAATTTTTAGGGGTTAGTTTTACAGCTGGGTGATTTATGGGTGCCATTTGATCCAGGAGCAAATACCAAATGATCTGTTTGGCATTCAAGGCACTTCTTAACCCAGCCCGCTCCTACCTTTCCAGTCTCCTCACACCTTTCTCCCCACCATGTAGTGACACCAGCCTCCTGGCTGTTCTGTTCTGTCCCTCTGAACTCCAGGCGTTTTCCCTGTGCCTGAAAAGCTCTCCCTCCTCTGCTCTCTGGCTTCCTTTAAGTCCCAACTAAAATCTCTCTTCCACAGGAATCCCTTCCCAGCCTCTTAGTTACAGTGCTTTCCCTCTGTGAGTGGTTTCCCATTTCTCCTGTGGATCGAGCTTGCTTTGCGTGTGTTTATTTTCCTGTTGTCTCTCCCCTTAGCGTGTAAACTCCTTGAAGGCAGGGCTCGCTTTTTGCTTCTTCCTGTATCCCCCGTGCTCAGCCAAGTGCCCAGCACAGATGGTGCCTCTAATAAATGCTCACTGATTGATGGCGCTCTGGCTCCAGCACAGTTTGTTTGTGGCTGTGGGATTCTGCAGAATAGTTTGAAGTTTGTGTTTATAGTCCTGGGGCTTTTGTTGTTTGTTAGTGTATGTGAGAGAGTGAGTTTCTGGTGTATAATTCGGGTGCCCTGATCGTGGTAGATTTTTTCTAGGCAGATGCTAGATTTTTGCAAGCTGCTTTGATATATTACACATTTTCTACAGTTTCCTTGTAGCGTTTGCCTTGGTCACTAAGCCCCAAGTGTATAACCTTGCTCTAATTTCTGTTGGTGATGACCTGATCCTGAATTACTGCTATCTCCCCCATTAGACTGGGAGCACCTTGAGAGCAAGGACTAGTTTTTGCTTTTCTTTGTAACCTCAGCACTCGAAACAGTGCCTGTCACACAGTAAGTAGGCAACTAAGAAATGCCTTTTGACTCACTGATCTGAATAAGTGTGAATACCCCTCCAACGGAGTCATCAGGGCGAATAATCCCTTCCTGGCAGTTTAGTGAAGCGGGTGCCCTATGTACGGGCTGTGTTGGATGAGACTTGTTCTTAGCAAAACACCCAGATGTCAAAAATCAGAGGCAGGATTTGTACCACGGTCCTCTGACTTCCAAGTCTTTCCACTGGGCTCCACTGAAAGGGAGAGGTGGAAGGATTCTGAACCATGCCTTAGAAATCCGACTCTCTTTTCCAGGGTAGAAATGGAGCCTTCGTATTGTTATCACTCTTGGCATCATCTTATTCTCATCTTTCTCAATGGGATACCTATAGCAATGGTCCAGGGACAAGTCACTGTCCCAGGACTGTTCTTTTATGTTTAATGTTCTATGGACAGTCACACAAATGGAATTACTTTCTATATCTGAAGTAACGCTTTAGGCCGTAAGCCCATCTCCAGTAACAGACCAGACATCGAACACTACCTAAACCTCATCCTTTTCCCCCATGGTTTTGATCTCCTCTGCCAGGACTCTATATGGCAAAACCTTGTATTTCACCGAGCTGGGAGACACAGGTACTTGCTATGGTGACCCCTATGAAGATTATCTGTACATTTTTATGGATCAACGTTTGTTGTTCAGTTGTGTCCGACTCTTTGTGACCCTGCAGACCATAGCACACCAGTGCTGGTCGTGGGATTTTCTTCTAAAGATACTGGAGTGATTTCCTTCTCTAGCGGATTAAGGCAAACAAAGGTTAAGTGACTTGAGCAGGGTCACACAGCTAGTAAGTTCTTGAGGCTACACTTGAACTCAGGTCTTCCTGAGTCCAACCCACCCCCACTGCTTCTGTCTGGACAATTGTGGACAAAGATTGAGAGCGTGATGCTGCTTCTGCTCTTGCAGTTTATTATTGACTTTTCCAAAATATTTTGGAGTCTAGCTTGTAGGCTGGAGGCTTGTTTGTATCAATCCGTGAAAGACAATTAACACTCAGCTTTTATAGCCTGCACTGATGAGGCAGTTTCTACTGTGTATCCTTAAAGAACCTACATTCTGGTTATTTCTTTTCTTTTTCCTTCCTCATTTCTCTGTCTCTGTCTCTGTTTGTCTCTCTCCGTCTCTTTGTCTTCCTGTCTCTCTGTCTCTCCATCTCTCTCTCTCTGTCTTTGATCTCTGTCTGTCTCTGTTTCCGTTTCTGTCTCTGTTTCTCTGTCTCTCTTGTCTTGTTTCTGTCTGTCTCACTGTCTTTGTCTCTCTGTCTCTCCATCTCCCTTTCTTTGTCTCTGTCTGTGTTTCTCTGTCTCTCTCTCCCCACCCCCATCTTTTGGATGGTGTTCAGAATACACTGCTCCCCTCTCATTGGTTTTCCATGTTCGTTCATGTTCTTCGGAGTCTTCTTTGCCCAAGAGCCTCTTACCACCATCACCATGATGATCATCATGCTGTAGTTCCTGTCTGCCCTCTCACTCACATCCTAAGTCCTGTATAAAAGGTGATGGGGCCTGAGAAGTCCCTTTCTTTCCCTCCCCTGTCCCCTTCCTACTGCCCTCAGCAGGAAAAGGCCCAGTTACAAATGTTTGAAATTCCAGGGGTTAGGGCCTCCTTACTCATAATTAGATGCCACATGCTTGGAGGTTACCCTGACCTGGACGCTGGCCTTATCTCTCCAGCAGCTTCTAGAGCCCAGAGGCCTGGAGATGGTCATCAGGCTATGTCCTCTCTGGAGGTCTCAGCACCTCATCTCATGGGAAATGTTGTCCTTGGTGCTTAGGAGGTCTGCTCAGGAGGGCTTTGCACTAGTCACTCATTTCTAAAGCGGGGGAAAGACACACACACACAGAGGCAGAGACAGTGAGAGACAGAGAGGGAGAAGGAGAGGGGGAGAGAGAGAGACAGAGACAGAGAGAGAAGCAGATAATAACAACCAGCATTTCAATAGTATTTTATAGTTGACTAAGTGCATTGTAAACATCACTGCATTTTAGCAGATGGTTTATACTGGATGAGTCATTGAAGGATGTGGCATGTTGGCCCTGCTGTGTGACCGTGGTCCACTGTCTTCCTTTCTCTGGGTCTCATGTTCTTCTTTATAATGAAGGCTTTGTCTGTGTAATTTCTGGGTCCTTCCATTACTAACATTCCAAGGTCTCCTCCATCTCATGTTCCTATCCCTGGGGTTGTGTCCTCCAGGACCAGCCTGAGGCCAAATCATGAACCAAGCAAATTTTGCCCCTGGGAGTATCCTTCCTTCCTCCCTTCCTCCCTCCCTTCCTCCCTCCCTCCCTCCTTCCCTTCCTTCCTTCCTCCCTCCTTCCCTTCCTCCCTCCCTCCCTCCTTCCCTTCCTTCCTTCCTTCCTTCCTTCCTTCCTTCCTTCCTTCCTTCCTTCCTTCCTTTCTTCCCTGTTCTCCTCCTTCCATGGGGCCTTGTGCCCTTGGCCTTCCATAGACTCATAAAGGATTATAGCTCTGGAGCCTCTGGGTTCTAGAAGCTGCTGGAGAGGTACAGTCAGGGTCCAAGTCAGGGCAGCCTCCAAGAATGTGGCATCTAACTATGAATAAGGAGGCCCTAATTCCTGAAAGTTTATTTAACAAAGTCCCCTCCATAGAAAATCAAGAAAAACCAAGTCTCAGGGAGCCTGTGACTTGCCTTAGATCACAGTATGTGTAAGAGGCAGGATTTGAACCCAGGACTCTGTGCACTATAACACATCAGAGAATCCTGCATTCAGCAGGAGCCTTAGAAGTCCAGCCCCAACCTGAAGCCTGATTCCCCTGTACAATGTCCCCGACAATGCCTGGCCTATAATAAGTGCTTTAAAAGGCTTTTTTCCTCCATCCTTTCATTGACACTTAACCATCTTCCTGCCCTTCCTCTCCCTCTCATGTCAGTAACCTAGAATTTCTTGGGTGTAGAAGCCCCCTTCATGCCCCACACGTCAGCAGTCTATCATTTACTATCTGAGGGCATCTTCTGAAGCCAGAGCAGTTCAGTGACTTGCCCCCAGCACAGAGATGAATCTGGACCCCGCTCTCCCTGACTGCCCATCTGGATGGCTCCTGCATTGCTCCCTGTCAGCAGGGGACACAAACTCTCCTCCATGACTGAATACCCCTCCAGTGGAGTCATCTTCACACACAAAGCCTTCCAGCCTGTTTGGGTGATTTACCTAAAGTGGGTGTCATGTGTCTGGACTGTGTGGACAGCCCTGCTCCAAAACATTGGTGATGGCCATGATGAGTTCATCACTGAGCACTCTAGCTGAGTCACTACAGACATTATCCCAGAAGCCACCAGCACTTTATAGACAGAGGAAGAAAAGTGATTATTAGCCTACAGCTACTTGAGAGGGAGGGGTGGGTGAGGCAGGGTGAGAACTCTCTGCCCACAGTTTCTAGTTGTTTATCTTAGCCAAATGGAGAATTTTTTCCTGGGTCTATATCTCAGAAAACTCCTTCATTTCTCTATTTTTTGTCCTTAGAAAGAGACAAGAGACTCATGGAAGGCATTTTGCTGAAGCAAATAGTCCAGCAGGTGGCACTCAATTTAATTTGAGCCCAGACAAGGCACTTAGTCTTCCTCAGACTCAGTTTCCTCACCTGTAAAATGTAAAAAAAAAGAAGCAGCTGCCTTATGAGTTTGAGGCCAACATGAGAACGCGTGTCACCACACGATTCTATCATTATTTTTATCGTCACAGTAATTATTGCTGTTTTAATATGATAATTGTTATATTAGAAATGAAAGCAGGACGTTTAGGTAAGAATGGGACCCTTAGGGTCCCCGGGTTAGAGTTAGGAGGGACTCTTTGATGAGGTATTGAGGTCCAAGCCCCTTCCTCCCTGCCCATCGAAGGAGAGGCTTTCCCCTTCTCAGAACCTTTTCCTCTTTCCAGGCTCAGCTCTGGTGACCCTCCTCAACCAAGCTTCCTCCAATCCCACCCCCTGCCCAGTCACAAGGGCTTTTTCCCTTCCCAGATTCTCTTGTACTTGTATGTATACATGGCGTCTCCCCCATAGAATATAACCTTCTCGAAGGCAGGGACTGTGTTCCTTTTGTCCCAGTGCCTTGCACAGTATAGGACCACAGGGTAGGGAGTCAAATCAGAGGCAGGATTCAAACCCAAGTCCCTTTGTTCCTGAGCCAACCTCTTTATCCTGGGATCTTCTGCTTCTGAGCATGGCACTTAGTAGGGACTGAATAAGTGTTGGTTGTATCATGTTATGGAAATTGTGCCCTGGAGAAGCGATAACCATCCCTAGTTTCTATCAAGGCTTCACTCAAGTGTTATCACCAGTACAATGGATAGAGTGCTGGGCCTGAAGTCAGGAAGACCAGAATTCAAATCTAGCTTCAGAGACTTCCTAGTTGCGTGACCTTGGATAGGTCTTTTCATCTTTGCCTCAGTTTCCTGAACTGTGAAATGGGGATTAGTAATAGTACCAACCTCCCAAGGTTGCTCTGAGGATCAAATCTTAGCAGGGTGCCTGGCACATAAAAGATACTTAACTTCTGGTTAGTTGATTGACTGATACGGTGGTAGAGTGGAAAAGGGACTACATATATGAAACTTGACTCAAGAGGCAATAAGAAATCAGATGCTTTCTTTTTGAAAAGAGGAATGACATTGAACAAGTGACTTAACCTCCTTTGGACTCAGTTTCCCCATCTGTAAAAGTCTGCCTTCAGGTGGACTAGGTAGCATCTCTAATTCTGCCTCACAGACTTACTGGTTATATGGCTCCAGACAAGTCACATCTTTCAGCCTCAGTTTCCTCATCTGTAAAATGAAGAGCTGGATGTGGTGATCTCCAAGGACCCTTCTAGGTCTAAATTTATGACACTACTTGACTCACAGTGAACAAGTAATATGTGTTTGTTGACTGACTGACTGATCCTGTGAAACCAAGAGCCTCTGTGTTCCAGTCTATCAGACATCTACTACATGGCAAAGCTGCATTAGGTGCTGGGAGGATTCTAAAGGAGCAGATGTGTCCCTTCTCTTTAGCTTTCATTCTAGAAGGGAAGATCAAAGCTATCAGATTGGAGTAGAAGGGGCAGGATTGCCGGTCCACTGGCCTGACATTTCCTCAGGACCAAGAAGAAACTGGGTTTCTGGGTCAAAATGACTTCATTTAGATCAAACCCAAACCAAAGTCTATACATTCCTCCAGACTCAAAGAAAAAACAAAAGCATCCGCCATCCTCCCACATCCTTTCAGGTTGGAAAATGAAATGGAGAGGGTTGGGGTTTCCAGGAACCTTGCAGCATGCCTGATTTATAACAAAAGGGGCTACACAGACTTTTCCCATTATAGCTTTTGTCACCATTCCAGCATGACATCATCCCCAAAGGGCTTGCGAAGTTGAGCCAGTGGTGAGCGGAGCCAGCTGGTTTCCCCCAACTCCCACCACCAGCACCACCCCAGGAACCAGCCCTGTTTGACCCCGGTTTGTGAGGAGACTATTTCCTGGTTTCTCTCCCCAAACTCTCCCTTAGCTCCCATATGACCTAATTCTGACTTTAGATGATTGTCTCTGCTTTCCTACTCTGCCTCCCAAACCCCCAACCATCCTGACTCAGGGGATATGGGACTGTTCCCACTCAAACTCCTGGCCACCTAACTCTACCTACCTGGGACTGTGCCTTAGTTACTCTACATTCAGATCTGGAAAGGACTTTGAAAAACCATCTGGGCCAACCCTCTGTGGAAGAAAATATACTGTGTTCTGTGTTTGGGGCACAAGCCTGCCAGAGACAATTTGTATTAATTAAATTATCCTCATTCCAAGCTTCTCTGTTTAGAGAGAATCCAAAGGGACAGAATGTTGCTCATGATGGTCATTTAATGGCAGCCTGCCCTGGAAAATCATTTTCCTATAAGCTTTCAGCCTTTCATCTACCACTTCCTTCAAGGATCGTCCTTTCCACTCGGACAAAGGTGAACCCAAGAGATGCCTTGATGAGCTGAATGAATCCAAGACGTCATTCTCTTAATGGCATCACCATCCTCATCAGGCCAGGGAGGAATCTCTCCAGGGCTGATGAGGCTCTCCATTTTGAAACTGGTTAGGCCTTTGATAAGAATAACTTAGAACGATTTCAGTATAAGACCCTATTTTAGAATTGATAGAAAGGCTGACGAGAGTTTCTCATTTAAATGAAACCAAGGGCTTCCATTTGAAGTACAAACATACCTATGTTTTACATACTTTGCAGATCCAATATTGGTTACCAATTGAAGATTTATGGGAGCCCTGCACTGAGGGAGTCTGTTGGCACCATTTTTGAAACAAGTCCTTACATCATGACTCTGTGTCACATTTGGCTTGTTCTTGCATTATTTCAAATTTGTTCATTCTTATTGTATCTGTTACATCTTGGATGTTACTAATGTAATTGTTTTGGTTTTCCATGAACCAGGCCCAAATAAGATGACAGATGTAATCAGTAAATGCTGTATGTGTTCTGAGTGCCCCACCCACCAGCTGTGCCCATCTCTCTCAGTCTCTTCTGACCTTCCTATTCGCTGGGACACAACAATATGGTCTCTAAATGATCGAGTGAAAGAAAGAGTCAATCCATGTGGCAGATTTCATTGTTTCTTATTTTTAAGAAACTGCCAAAGTCACTCCAGCCTTCAGCACCCTCACCCTGATCAGCCAGAGCAGCCATCAACATTGAGGCAAGACCCTCCACCAGCAACAAGAGTTAAGACTGGCTGGAGGCTCAGAGGAAGGCTAGCAATTTGTAGCAACAAAGTATTTTAAATCAAGGCATGCACATTGTTTTTTTAAACCATGATACTATTACCCACTTAATAGACTGTAATATAATACAAAGGTAACTTCTCCATGAGACCTCTTGTGATTCCCAGGCCCCCCACCCAGGGTTGTTCCCACCTCCAAACTAGCTTGGATTATTGTGTATTTGTCTTATGCTTCCTTTTGTAATATGAGACAAGCCCAAGGGCACAGGGTTGTGTGCACGTGGTCTCTCCCAATAGAATGGCAGTTCCTGGAGTACAGGGCATTTCATTTTTCTTTTTGCCCCCGTGCCCAGCATAGGACCTCGTACACACTAGGTGCCTAATAAATCCTTCTCGACTGATTAATGTAGATGCTCTTATAGTCCCCATTTTATTTCTGGCTTAGAACTTAACCCATCAAGTTCATTCTACAAGCATTTATTAATCACCTACCATGTGTCTGTGGATGTAGGCATTTAGGTGGCACAGAGTCAGAAAGGTTTGGATTCAAATCCTGCCTCCGACACAGATAAAGACCAAAGAGAAGCCTCACCTGCCCACCAAGGATCCTTTATTCTACTGGGTCCTAAGAATCTATGATCCATTCATTCAACATTAATGAAACATTTATTGAGTTCCTTCTATGGACCAGGTGCTAGGGATGCAAAGACAAAACCCAAACAGTGCCTGCCCTCAAGCAGCTTAGAGTCTACTTGGATAACATAACACAGAAAATACAAAATACAGGCAAAGTAAACGCAAAGTATTTATGTCTTTCTTTTTCTTGCCAGTATCTACAGTACTTGGCACAGTGCCTGGCATGCAGAAGATGCATAATAAATGTTTATTGAATTGAATTGAGTTGTAGAGAGGGCAGAAGATCTCTCCTGTAGGAGTGAGTGCCTGGGCTTTTTATATAACCTTCTGGGGAGCCAGGGATTCTCAGAGGAAGGGAGAGAATTCTGGGGAATCCGCCTGTTCCAAGGATCAGTCTGGACATGGATTGTCATGCTCAGAAGCAGTGAATAGATTGGATTGGCTGGCATGTAGACTATACAAATGGGAATGACAAAGGATAAGTGTGGAAAGGTAGACTTTCATCACCATGGGGCTTGGACATAGTAAATAGCTCCTGCAGCTGGATCCTACCTGGGGAAAGACCTCCCTTCCAATTCTCATCTTCCTTGGCTCTGTGATCCTCTGAGTTTCTACAGTGCTGTCTGTGCCCCTCACTTGGCACTGATCACTCCCTTTCAGTATATGTTTTCCACCAGACAGTGGAAAGTACACCCTTTCCATCCATCTGGATACTATCCAAGTGGGCATCTCATCATTAAAGCAGCTAGGTGCACAGAGCACTGGGCTTGGAGACAGGGAGACCTCAGTTCAGATCCAACCTCAGACCCTGCCTACCTGTGGGACCCTGGGAAAGTCACTTAACTTCTGCCTCAATTTGTTTCCTTCTTTGTAGAATGGGAATAATAACAGCACCTACCTCCCATAGACCTTAGAGCAGTGGTTCTCAACCTTCCTAAAGCCATGACCCTTTAATACTCATATGTGGGTGTATCTGGGCGTATCTGCATGTGGGTGACCTCGCCTGGAGACCAATAGAGGAGCAGTATCTCAGTTCCTAAGACCATTGGAAATGTGTGTTTTCCCATGGTCTTAGGCGACCCCTGTGAAAGGGTCTTTCAACCCCCATATTGAGAACCACTGCCTTAGAGCATAAGGAAGCTTAGAGATCTCATAGTTTAATTCCCTCCCAGAGGAGGAAATCTGATTAAGTTCACACAGGTAGAGGATAGCCAAGCCAAGAACCAAACCCAGGACTTCCCTCTCCAGATTTCCTTTTCACCCCCAAGAGAAACTGGGAAGGTGAGTGGGGCCAGATCGGGACTGATCGCAGGCTAAAAATTCGTTGTTTTATCTTGTCTCTACAAAATTGTGATGAGATGCTAAGTGATGTCAGGAGAAACAAAGGAAGGCCTCCAGCCCATTGGGTGGACCTTCTGTGGGAGGACAAGGACAAGAGTCTCTCAGAATGGCTAGGCACAGAGTGGTAGCAATTTGCATCATTGAAAGGACTATCCAAATCGAGGCCACAGGACTATCAGTATTAAAGTAATGGGGTGAACTGTATCCTCTAAGGTCAAATCAATTGAGGTAACATTTGTAAACTGCTTGCTACAGTGCTTGGCACTTAGTAGGTGCTCGGTACAGTGCCCAGCACATAGTAGGTACTATATAAAAGCTACCACCTTCCCTAAGATCCTTTCATTTCTGAACCTACAATTCTCCAAATACATTTTCCTCTGCTGTTAGTTCTTCTCAAAGATCTTATAATATTTGAAGGACACTTTAAGGTACTTCAGGGCAAGATAGTGACAGTCTGGACGTGGACCCAAGTTTGACTCCTGGCTTGGCCACTGACCAGCTTTGTGACTACAGACAAACCACTTTCCTTTTCTAGTTCTCAATTTCTACATCTGTAAAATGGGAGAAACATAGTTGTTTGTTGGGAGGAAGGCTTCATATGAAACTTGTAGACGTGAGCTAGAATTTAAATGAGAGCTCCCAGTGGAAAATGACTCAAGTTATTTCCAATGAATGAGGAGCTCCCAATGGGTCATTGATTCTCCAGTCAAACGTTTGATTGATTCTCCAGTCAAACGTTTAGTGACTAACATCTGTAGCCAGGAGGCAGAGAGTTATAGAAGGTCATGAACTGGGAAGGATTCTGAGGCTACGGAGTCTAACTCATTTTACAGATAAGAAAACTGAGGCTTGGGGAAGAGAAATCACACAAGCAGTGAATAAATGTCAAGGCAGAATTTGAACCCAGGTCCTTTGACAAGAACTGGTGCCCTTTTCATTGTGCCACTGGGAGAGCACTGGACCTGGAGTTGAGGAAGACCTACATTCCAAACTTGCCTCTTACACTTACTGGCTGTGTGACCTTGGGCAAGTCACTTAAACTCCTTCAGCCTCCTTTGTAAAATGAAGGAGTGGGATGATGTAGTCTCAAGGGACTCGTCTAACCCCAGATCTGGGGGGCCAGGATGGCCTAACAGCCCTCTCACTAGCTGGCTTCTAATGTTTAAAGGAGCCACATTCCTGGTCCTGGAGACAGCTGGGCTGCTCAGTGGATAGAGCACTGAGTCTGGAGTCTGGAAGACCTGATTTCAAATCCAGCCTCAGAGGCTTACTAACTGTGTGGCCCTGGGAAAGTTGCTTCACTCCCTTTGTCTTAAACCCCTGGAGACAGACAGGGCAAAGCCCTCCGGGACCCTGAATAACAGAAACACTCCTTATCCTGGGAGGCATTTTATCTCATTTTTTTAAAAAAGTAGTTTTATTGATGCGTTTTCTTTTTATCTCGGGGTCATTTGGGGGTGTATTTCCTCTCCCCCACCCCTACATACACACACGTACACACACGCACACATACTACTTTAATACACACACACCCCCCAGATGGACCCTGAAGCAGACACTCCTGGTGTCCTGACCAGTATGGCGGGGGCGGGGGCGGGGGCGGGGTCGGGGTCGGGGGGGGCCTCTTCCCCCCCTCCCCCCCCCCGCTGTGCTGCCCAGCGGAGGGAGGCTCGCCCCGCCCCCATTGCCCACGTCGCGCACGTTGAGCACTTTGCCCCGAGCGCAGCCCGGCATCTCCGCGGAGCTGTCCCTCAGTTCTGCCGGCCCCACGTCGGCCGAGCTCAGAGTTTCACTGCGCTCTGAGTAGGAGCCTTCCCGGACCAAGGTGGCGCCTGTGCTTGGAGCAGGGGAGCAGGCAGGTCTGGGTGCCCGCAGCAGATCCTGTTCCTGGAGCCCCAGAGCTGAGATCGGGAAAACAACGCCTTTTTCCTCCCGGCCTCGTTCAGTCCTGGGAGGCTGCTAGGGGAGAGGGGCCGGGGCAGGGTCTGCAGGGACTGTCCCCAGTCCCGGAGGCCTGCTGGGTCTAGACACAGCAGGCTCTAAGAAGGCCACCTATGAGAGCTCCCTGAGACCCGAGGAGATCAGGCCGGCGCAAACCAGCCCATGAGGGCCGAGCCTCGGGTCTACGATGATAAACGGGCCAAGGGGCCGCCTCACCTACAAGATCGCAGAGTTCGAGCTGGAAGGGCCCTTCAAGGCCACTGCCTCCTTTCTACAGAGGATGAAACGGAGGTAGAAGGACATTAGGTCATTTGCTAAATATCGGAGGTAGGATTCGAACCGTGGTCTTCCTGACTCCTGTGTCCAGTCCCCCAGCTGCCTTTCTTCCAGGAGCAGTATTAGTTCAGCTTAGAGGTACAGGTCCGCTACCTCTGCAGCCTGGCGCACTGAGGGCCTCCCCATTCTTCAGTGCCTCAGTTTCCCTGCCCTAAAACGCCTCTCTCCCAAGGCTAACGAGAGGATTGCTGAGGTAGGGGATAGAGCCTGCGGTTACAAGATCCGGAGGTAGTACAATGGCTAGGCCAGAGTAGTGGACTTGGAGGGAAGGAGACCTGAGCTCAAATGCCCTTTCAGACACCCAGCCTCGGGCAAATCACTTTATCATGAGCCTGGGTTGTTTTTTTTATTTTTTGTTTTTTGTTTTCCATCTGTAAAAAAACGGATAAAAATAGCACCTAGCTCCCAGGGTTGCTGAGAGGAACAGAAAAGATAAGATAAGGTTTGGAAAAGAAAGATTTACAGGATTCACATCCCCAGAGAGAGACAGAGGCAGAGAGATCTGGGTTCAAATTCTGTAGCTTCCAGGGGAAGTCACTTTCTGGGCCTCTTCCAGTTCCAAACCTGCTATCCTCTCAACCCTCATTTTACAGAGGGAGAAACTGAGGCTGGGGAAGGCTGTGACATTCCTAAGGTCCCCTAGTCAAGCTTAGTCTCTCTGAGCACAGTTCTCCTCACTTACTTCCCTAATTCTTCTCCATCCATCCGTGTGAGACCCCTGGCACGTGGACACCTCTGTTGTGGGACTGACAGGGAGTTGTTGCGGGAGAGACACCAGAGAACTCTCCCACATACCCTAATTACAACATGCCCTCCACCTGTGAGTCAGAGGCTGCTGGTGACTCAGACTCATCGTGTTAGAGAATCTGAGAAATTACAGCCTGGAGGCTGTGACTGAGGTGAGTGGGGGAGTCAGAGACCTGAGTTCGAATTATGACCCTCCCTCCTTTGTGACCTTAGACAAGTTCACTTCATACCTTCTGGTCTCCATTTCATCATCTGTAAAAGGAGAGGGCTGGCCTGCATGGTCTCTGACTCTCTTTCCAGTTCTAAGTCTATGATGATGAATCCAGGACCAAAGAGGGGAAGCATTTTGTCCAAGACTGCACAGCAAATCTAGGACTGAGTCAGACTCCTGACTTATGCCCCATTGCTCTTTCCCTGATCCGTAACTGAGGCCCCTGGCCCCATCCTCATTCCCTACCTGTTTCTTGGGGGGAGAGTGGGGGTTTCCTAGTGACTCCCTGGGACACAGGTCCCCCCTCTCCAATTTAGTGACAGATGGTGAAGTCCCTGCCTCCATAACCACAGCAGGAAACAAGGCTGGGGCTCTGCTGCTGGGACAGGCCCCATCCCCCTTCGAAGCCCTGGGCCTAGGGCTGGGGGATTTGGGATGGAACAGGTGACTTTCTATTGGGGGCTCATCCAGCAAGGTCATCACATCCTGGATGGAGTTGGAGAGGGCCTTGAAGGCCACCCAGCTCTGAAGCAGGAGGTGATATGGTCCAGAGGATGGGGGCTGAGTGTGGAGGCCAAGGCATGGCTGTGCCACCTCCCTCCACCACAAATGGTGAGCATCCATATGGTGCTGAGACATTGGCAAAGAGCTTTCCATGTTACAACCACCCTGGGAGGTCCTGATTTGACAAAGGGGGAAATAGATGCTAAGTCAAAGTCTGAGGCTGGATTTGAACTCAAGCCTTCCAGGGCCTTTTGCCACCTGTGTGACTGGCAGTCAGTCCAGCATTTGATAAGGGCCTGCCATGTGCCAGTCACTGTACAGGTCTGTTCTTTCCAGGCCTGGTCTCCTCATCTGTAAGGGGTCTGGTCTCTCTGTCTCATCATTCTCTCACCAAACGCAGGGTGGCTTCTCTTCTCACATCTGTCCAGCACCCACAGCTGACCCCAGGAGACCCCGGGGGCTGGAGAGGCGGGGGTGGGGAGATCCTGAATCATGGGAACTGTAAGGAGGAGCCTCCAGGATGAGCTAATCCACCTCCCCCCCATGGGGTGTTTGGGAACTGAGGACCAGACGGGGAAATGACTTGGCTTTCATCACACTGACTCAGGGCAGGGGCTTGTGCTCGCCCGCAACAGCCTGGGCCTGAGTCTCAGCAGAGCTGTGGCTCCCCTGTAGTTCATGTGTTACAAGGGGGTAAGGAGGACTGAACAGTGGAGGAGAGATATGCACCAGCCAGCCTTCCCCAGTGTCCTGGAGCCCCCACACACACACGTGGTGTGGACATTTAGTGAGCACCTACTGTGTGCCCTGCACTAGCTCAGTACTGGGGCACAGGAACAGAGATGGCGCCATCCCTGCCCTCAAGGAGCTTACATTCTGCCAGGGAAGTAACATGGACCTGCCCCACTGTCTCTGAGAGCTGGGATTTCAGGGATCCTAGAATCATTCATTTAGACTGGAAGGACATGGAAGGGACATCAGAGGCTGTCTGCTGGGGCAGCTTGGAGGTATAGTAGATGGAACACCCATCCCAGAGGCAGGAAGACCTGAATTCAAATCCTGTCACTCCTTACTGGAGAAAAGTAAAGCATGGCAAGAAGTCTGGTTTGGTTGGAATATTGTGAAAGGGCATGACGTGTAATTATCTGGGAAGGCAGCATGGGGCAGGGCCTCAAACAAAACTAAAATGACCAATAGGGGCCAGTCAGCTCCCTGGGAGCCTGCCCCTGCCCCCACCCACGGTAGGAGGGGGGTGAGGACCGAAAGCCAGTCTAATAACACATGGGCTCCCCAAGGGCTGCTGGGCCCCCTCTGACCCGAGGTCTTCCAGCAGAGACAGGAGGACTCTTTCTGCCTGGGAGTCTGGTCTGGGTCAGGGCAGACAGCTGCCGAGGTCCTCCCCGCTCTCCTGCTCTGGGGCTGTCCCACAGTGAAGGCTCCAGGCTCAGGAAGGTTCAGCCCCACAGGGCTTGCGGGGGACCTCCTCCTGTGTCCCCCTGCTCACATCTGCCTTCTCCCGTAAGACTCAAGGCCCGGGTCCAGGTGTTGGCCTTGCTCTGTAGGCCCATCATTTAGCGTGATGAGGCCATATCTTCAGCGCTAAGTACTTGTAGATCGACTGCCCATCGGAGCCCCACAGCATGCTGGAGCTTCCGGTCAATCTGACATCTTTCTCTCCTCTCGGCCAACATGAGATAAGCACTGGACACTGTTCCAGCTTTCTCAGAGGGTCTGAGTCCATCCGGGCCTTTAATCACTATTGCATCAAACCCAGAGTCTTCGTAACAGCACAGTTTGTGTGGAGCAGAGTGGAAAATCAATCCGAGGAGGCTGCACTCGAGCTTTCCATTCAGTCAATAAGCACTTGTTAATTCATTGAGATTTCAGTTCCACAGCAGTAAAAGCTAACATTCACACAGCACCTTAAGGTTTGTGAAACACTGGGTTTCATAAAACCACCCTGGGAGGAAGAAAGAGGCTGTTATCTCCCCACTCTACAGATGAAGAGACTGAGGCAAACAGTGACTTATTCAAGGTCACTCAATTGACTCAGGACACATTCGAACTCAGGTTTTCCAGACTCCCAGCCCAGTGCTTCTATGCTCTATCCACTGTCCCACCAGGCTGCCTATAAGCATCTATTAAGTACCCCAAGGCACCAGGGGTACCAGGACAAGGACAAACAACAGTTCTTGCCCTCAAGAAGTTTATATTCTACAGGCAGAGGGCACAGCATTCACAGAGACAAGAGAGGCGGCCCCTCATTGCAGCCCTGAAGAAAGCCAGGGCTTCTAAGAAGCAGAGATGGGAAGGAAGTGTGCACCTGGCAGGGGGCACAGCCTGTACAGAGACAGGAGCAAGGAAGCAGAGACTGGACAGCTGTATTTGGGAGAGGGGGTCTTAAGTAATGTTTAGAAAGTGGGCTGGAGCCAGATTGTGAAGGCCTTTAGATGCCAGGCTGGGGGATTTCCCTTTTAAATTATAGAATTACAGATCAAAGCTTGGGCAGTGACTGGGAGGCTTCTTCAAGGAGCAGATGAGCCAGAAGTTTCTTGGGGGCTCTTGGTTTTATTTATCCATTCATCTCTGTAGCCTGGGGCCCAGCCCAGTACCTGGCATCTGGTCCAACTGAGTCATAATCCCTTTGGTCTCTGGAAAAGTTATCATGCAGTCTCTGAGAGGAGGCCTTCAGTGAGGGGGAGCCTCCTGCTTCCAGATACACCATGCCACTCTGGGATAGCTCTTTCTTTAGACAATTTTTCCTTATCCTAAGCCTAACTTTGCCTTCAGAGGCAATCAGGAGGGATTGAAGGTTTTGAGCCAAGGCATCAAGGGCCGACCTGTGTTTTAGGAATGCTAATTTGGCAGGTGTGTGGAAGGTGAATCAGAGAGGGGGGAGAATGGAAACATGGAGACCAGGTAGGAAGGAGGTAGTAGCCACAGTCCAGACAACAGATAAGGAGACCCTGTTTGTCCCCTAGAACGATGCAAGCATGTTGGGAGATGTGAAATCAAGGGTTGATGTTCTTCCTTCTCTTGAGGAATGTCTTGTCTTCAATTGCCTACCCAGACAGTCATGCCCTGTGCTGGGTGCCAGAGGCACAAAGCAAGCCAAAAGCATGGTTTCTGCCCTCCGAGAGCTCCCATTCTAATGAGGAGAGACAATAGAGAGTAAGTGGATGGTCATTTCAGAGTCTAGGCTCCGGCAGTGAGGGGGCAGGGGGAAGCAGCTGTGCCTAGCACGTGTGTGGCCTAATCTCCTGGCTTGGGAGAACCAGCTTGGGCAGACAGCAGGGCCTCGTGCACCATTTCCCACTTTTCTGGGCTGGCTTGTGGGTGGGCATTTGACATTTAACCATCAGGGGACAATGTCTCCTCCAGGCCTGGTTTCTTTTCCTGACTTTCTTGTCCCTGGTACATTTACTGATGCAATCCCCAGCTAAACTTTCAAAATGGGTGACCTTTCCCTGTAGGCCAAGACCCATGTTTTCATCATGCTCTGGAATTTTCAAGTCATTGGCAGATGTTAATATTAGAGATTCCATTTAGGTGGCACATCTAAGGAGTGCTATACAGCCCAGGGAGCTGAAAGTTTGCATTTCCTTCCCAACTGCTGGGGTGAGCCTCTCTCCCTGCTGTATTGTTTCCATCTGGAAAATGGGGAGAATGAATCCTTCCCCTCTTCCAGGCCTCCCTGAGGTGTGGGCAGGCTATGTGAGGTCTGGAAAATGTCACGAATTCCTTAGAGGGTAGCCTTCTGTGAGGCTGGAGATGGGACTGGATGAGCTAGAAGGAACCCAGAGACCACAGAATCTGAGAGCCTAAGTTGTGTGACCCTGGGCAAGTCCCATGCCCTTTCTGGGGAATCTGAGAAATGAGGGGGCTGGCCTGGGTGGCCTCTGAGGTCTCTTACAGCTTGAAATCTACAATCCCATGAGCCTGTTCAGTCCCTTTATCTGAGGTAAGATTTAAACTCAGGTTCTCTGACTTTAAAACTGGTTTTCTTTCTACTCTACTATGCTTCTGTGAATGTAAAAGGCCATGATTTGTCCTAATGGGGGAAAAGAAAACAAGATTTGTGGGTTTGTTCAATCCTGAGGATGGGCCAACTGCCTCAGGCAGTGTCCCAGCTACCAGGCTCCACTTTTAAAGGGTGCAAGGGGGGCACGTTGCCTTGTTCTAAAATACAGGGTTTTTTTTTAACCTTCTCTTCATTTCTCAAAGTGAGTCTTGAACCAGATCCCAGCACATGTGGGTTTGTGAGGCCATGGGAGGGATTCCACAGCAGTGAAGTCAGGGGGAAAGCTATGTGGCTTTTTTTTTTTTTTTGCACAAAGAAGTCTCCTAGAAGTAGCTGATGAATGGATGTTTTCCCCTTCTGGAGTCCAGGGCCGCTTGGTGTGCGTCTCCGTCCTCACGTAGGCCCTGCAGGCTCTCGGTGGCCTGACTCTTAGCTCCTCTGAACCAACGTTCCCAAAGGGAGGGGTAAAGGGGAGAAGGAGGGGCTTGGGAGGGACTGTTGTCCTCATGTAGCTCCATCCCCTCCTGTGTGCTGGGTGTCGGACACAGGCCCTGCCCTCTGGTCTTTAAAGAGTGGTTGGCAAGCCAGATTTGTACACATAAAACAGATAAGTAACAGCATGGGGTAGGGTGAGAGGTTTAGGGACAATGTGAGTGAGGAGGAGACAGAAAGTACCCTGGGAATGGAAGCAGAACTAGGGTGAGGCGATAGGGCTACTGGCCCAGGGAAGAAAATATTGAGGGTGCTGAAAGCACCTTCCAGTGATGGCATGCCCCAGAGTGGCCAGTCCTTCTTTACTGTGAATTCTCATTAAAGTTAGTGCCTTCCCTCTGAAATTATCTCCAATATGCATCTCTTTTGCACACAGTCATTTGCATATTTTCTTCCCCATGAGACTATGAGCTCCTTGAGAGCAGGTACTGTCTTTTGCCTTGCTTCATATATCTATCCTCAACACTTGGCACATAGTAGGGACTTAATAATTGCTGATTGATTGACTGATTGGAAATCTTATGGTGTCCAGTGGCCTGTTTCCTTTTCCTTGGAAGTTGTTTTGTAAGTGTACTCACCCCCCTCCTCCTACCACTTGCCATAAGAGTAAAAATTGTTAGTAATGGCTCTGCATGGTGGACAGGGGAGGGTCAAAGAGGAAGATCTTGGGTGAGGCAGCTTGGTCCAGGAGACAAAACACTGGATTTGGAGTCAGGGACTTGAGTTCAAATTTTAGTTCTGATTCTTGCTACTTTGAATAAATCATTTGATCTCTCTGGAACTCAGTTTCCTTATCTGCAAAGTGGAGCTGTTCAGTTGTTTCTCAGTCATGTCTGACTCTTTGTGACCCCATTTGGGGTTTTCTCAGCAGAGGTACTGAAGTGATTTGCCATTTTCTTCTCCAGCTCCATTCACAGATGAGGAAACTGAGGCAAATAGGGTTATCTGACTTGTCCAGGATCACACAGCTAGTAAGTGTATGAGGTCACATTTGATTCCAGAACTGATACACCATCCCCTGCAGCGCCACCTAGTGGCCCCATAGTGGGGAGATGTAAACTAAAACTTTTGAGGTCCCTGCATCTCTAGTCTGTGCAGGCTGGAAGATTCAGGGTGGGCTTCCTGGAAAAGCTGGACCTTGAAGGCTGGCAAGGATTGAGCAAAATAGAGACCCCTCAAGTGGGGAGAAGTGTATAAGCATAGCCTGCTCTCCTTGACTTTTTTCCTAAATGTTGATACTGTTTTAACATCAGCATCATCTCCCTTCATGTCACTTCCCCTCTGTCACTCAGACAGCATGAATTTATATCGAGAAGAAAAAAGAAAGAGAAAGAAAAGCAGTTCACCAAAACTAACCAACACATCAGCAATGGTGAAGTGTATATTCAGTTTTCCACATCCATAGTCCCCCACTTTGGCAAAGACAGGAGAGAGATGCATTCTCTTTATCCCTCCTTCTAGACGGAGTTGGTCACTGTACTTAGACCTGTTAATGTTCAGTTTGGATCCACTTTTAAGAGTGGAAAGGGATCAGACATGCCATCTCTTATCCAGGTTTGTTGAAGATGGCCCCAAGGGCACCTGGTGAGTTTATGGATGACAAGAGCCATTCTGGTGGTATCACTAACTTGCTGTGGCACTTGATTAAATCAGTAATGATTTAGCTTTTTCCATGAATTGATCAACAAGCATTTATTAGGTACCTACTGTGTTCTGGGGCTACACCAATAAAAAGGGAACAGTCCCTGCTCTGGGAGGGGAGACACCTGGGTGGTCTTATACAGAACAAATATAAAATAAATGACTTCCTGGAACTTTGGGGAGAGAGAGAGAGAGCAGCTGGGGGTGGGATGGGGAATGGCTTCATGAAAGCAGCTTTGGATGATGATCATGACTCATATTTACATAAAGCTTTAAGATTTGGAAAACACTTTCCATGAACTGTCTCATTGGACTCTCACAATATTCTAGCAGGGAAAATGCTATTATTATCCCCATTTTACAGATGTGGAAGACTTGCCCTGATTATACATATAGTGTCAAAGGCAGGATGGGAAGCCAGGTTCCCCTGATTATAAGCCCAATACTATTTCCCTTCTGCCCCACCTACAACAATCCTATGAGATAGGTATAATTGTCTCCATCCTATAGATGAGAAAAAGGAACCCCAGAGAAATAGGATTAGGGTCACAAGCAGCAGTACCAGGTCCTCTGATCCCAAATACAGCCCTCTTTAGTGTCCTGCCATGCCCATATCTAGATATTTCATATGGGATCTGTAACCATGCCCAAGCAAGCTAGATTCAAGTGAAATGGGCATGCTGGGATAAAGGGGATCACCCAGGGATAGGAGTTAGGTGTCTGGGTCTCTCATCTCATCTCCATCACTAACATTCTGCCACACCCTTCTGTCCTCTGTAAAATGGCAGATGGGGTTAGGTGAAAGCAAAAACCTGGGTGCCTTGTAAGGTCCCTTCCTGCTCCCCAGGGAAGCGACTTCACTGCTCTAGAGGGACAGCTCCCCACGACTTCTGAGACCACCTTTAGTCTGGATCCTCCTGGGTCAGGCTTGGATTGCCCCAGCCACCCACTGTCCCCTTCTACCCCCAGGCCCCCAGTCTTTCCTCTTTACATTTGGGATCAACATTCACAGCTCCTTCAGAGGGAGAATGAGCCTAGCATGGTGGAGGGTGAGGAAGGGGAGCAGCTTTGTCGGTTGCTCTTGTCCTCTCCTTAGGAAGCAGTCTGGGACTGGAGCAAAGCTGGGGTTGGGGAATGATGTCAAAAACCAGCACCTTTCCCTATTGCCCATTTCACTCTGTAACTCTCACTCCCGCCCTCCAGAGGTGGGAAGGGGCTGGAGGCAGATGGCCAATGGGCAGGCAGGGTAGTCACCTGGTGCTCAGGCTTGGCTCCCCAGGGCTCACCAGGTGTCTTGGCTGATGGGAGGAAATGCAAGAAGAGGCTTTGCGGACCTGAAAAAACATAATCCTGCCAGTGGCGACCTTCCTTCCGCTCAGTGTGCTAGAGAAGTGGGACCAAACACCAGCGTTCCTGGGATGACATATTTTCCACGGCCATGTGGGTCTGCCCTGAAACCGCTGAAATGATGCCTTGTGAAGCCAAGCTGACACTCTGATTTATGGAGCTGGGGCGAGAATAGACAGGCTTTGCTCTGGGCACCCAGACAGTGGTTCTCTTCAACCCTGTGGGCTCTGAAAAATGATTTGCATGTTGGTCAGGCTGGGAGCAGCTGTCACTGGGCCCCCTGTTTAACTGTCCTCTTCATCCCGTTCCCAATAACTACCCCTGCGCTGCACGTCTGACCATCTCTGCCACACCATCCCCCTCAGGCTGCCTCCTTGCCCTGGGATGCTCCAAGGTCTGAGATCACCTTCTGCTAGCCGGTGGTTCTTGGATCAACAATCAAAAATTTGTTTTATTGATAAGGAGACAGATGCCAAGGTGTCAGGCACGTAGTCAATGCTTAATAAAAGTGTATTGACTTGATGCCCATCAAGGTGAAGTGACTTGCTTAATTTAAGGTCACATAGACAATAAATGGCACATCTGGGATTGGAACCCAAGTCCCATGGCTCTAAATTCAATGCTCTTTTAGTTTGTAAAAGATTGAATCTGTGACATCATTTAGGGAACTCCCAATGGGGGCACACCATCAATGCAGATCTGCAATTTTGAGAGCTCACCATAATGAGCCCCACCCAGACCCACCATGATGCCCTCGGCCATCTTGCATCTTACATCTGGGAAATGTAACCAAATCAGTACCACCCTCCCAGAGGCAGCAGGTAGTGCAGTGGATAGAGCACCAGGCCTGGAGTCTGAGTTCAAATCTGGCCTCAGACACTTACTAGCTGTGTGACCCTGGGTAAGTCACTTAACCCTGTTTGACTCAGCTTTCTCATCAGTAAATTGAGCTGAAGAAGCAAATGGCAAACCGCTCCAGTATCTTTGCCAAGAAAACCCCAATGGGGTCATGAAGAGTTGGATACGACTTTACAAGAATAGATGGCCTCTAAGATCCCTTATGGGATGGCAGGGAGGGGAAACTGTGGTCTGGGTAATCTATCTCTATAGTCAATGATCCGATCACGACAAGATTGCCTAGGGCACAGAGAGTTTCAGTGACTTCCTTAGGGTTGCACAGCCATTCTGCATCCAAGGTGGGACTTGAACCTTGGTCTGTCCTGACCCACCTCCAGCTCCGTCTTCACCTCCCATGTTGCCCCTTATAACTAGGATAAATACTTTAAGCAACTGTTGCCAGATTCTCTGCCAGGACCACTCATCCTTTGTCCAGAGCACCTTGAGGGGAAGCAGCCTGCTTGGTGGCTGGCTTGGAGGAGACCCAGGATCCCTGGTTCCTGGGTGACCCCCCCACCCCTTTCCCATGTTTCTTCAGCTGTGAGTACCCTGCATTGGGAACGCCAAGGGAGGGAGCTGGAGCCCGGAGATGACTAGTAGTGATCAGAGGGTAATTAACATTCTGGCCCCAGTTGCTTGACCTCTAAAATGGAGATCTAGCAAATTCTTACCATAGCTGGTCATTCCAAAAATTTTCCAGTGGCTCGGGCCACTGATGCTCCCTCCCAGCTGTGGAAAACTTAGATTGTGCCTGTCATCTCCTGGGACACACACCCTGGTGGTACCCCACCCTGCCTTTGCTTTTATAGCCACTGCTCCCCCAACACCATAAATCTGAGGCCATCCATCATCACCAGCTGCCCAGGACCATCCCTGCCACTTATTAGCTTGGTGGCCTTTTCCAAATTCCCTCCCCTCCATGGACCTCAGTTTTCTGAGTTATGAAAATGAAGCATTGTTTGTGGGTCTGTGATTGGTTCTGTGATGATGGAAATAATATTGAGGACCTTGACATGAGGGAATATGGAAAGCTATGCCCACTTTACAGGTAGGGATACTGAGGCTCAGAGGGGCTAAATAGTCTAAGTGGCAAGGGGAGGGACCAAATTCAACCCTTCTGACTCCAGCTTTAGCGATCTTTCCACTGTACCATGCTATCATTATCACCATCTTACAAATGAGATTTCAAGAGGTTAAGTGACTTGTGCAGGGTCATAATGCTAATAGCTGTCAGAAGCGGGACTTGAACCTGGCCTTCCCTGACTCTGAAGCTGGCTCTCTGCTCAACATGTCCCACTCTGTCATGACAGCAATAATATTAAGGGCCAACATGGAGGGCTGGCAACATGCTTTTACGAGGTAAGCAAGGTTGACAAGTAGTATCTCTCTTGAGCCCCACGACAACCTGTGAGGGGGATGTGATTATTGTCCCCATTTCACAGTTGAGAATAGAGGCTCAGGGAAATTCACTGACTTGCCAGTGATTACATAGCAAATTAGAGGCAGGATTCAAATGCAAGCCCTCTGACTCAAAGTCCAGTGCTCTTTCCACAATATGCCAAATGCCAACCAACTATATGGTCTGAGGTTGTTTGTAGACCATGAGGTCATAGACTTAGAGGTCAATGAACTTGACAGGGTATCAAGTCCACTCCATTCATTTTACAGAAGGGGAAATGGAGACACAGAGAGGAGAAGAGGCTTTCCCAGAGTTGCACATTTAGTACGTACCTGATATTCTAGACTGAGGTTTTCCTGACTGCAAGTTGAGGGCACCATTTGCTTCAACTCTTAGTCAGAGCTCTGGTTCTTCTTATGTGCTCATCCCATCTCTCCAAAAAGACTGTAAGCTCCTTGAGGGCATGAGTTTCTGGTGGTTTTTTGGTATCCCTTCCTGGCACACAAATCAATCAATTATGGGTATTTATTATGTGCTAGGGATACAGAGACAAAAAAGTGAATCATCCTGGAGCTCATGGGGCCCAGTTACTGACTTCCTTCCCCCAGACCTGGAATGCTCTCACGGTTCCTCTCCACCTCCCAGCTTCCCATTAAAACCCCACCTTCTCCAATGTCTTATAACTCTAGTGCTTCCCCAGGTTCATTATCTCCAATCTATCTGGTCAAGGTCTTGTTTGTATGTAATTGTCTGTGCGTTATCTCTCCTATTAGACTGTGCACTCCTCGAGGGAAGGCACTGAATGGTTGTCATTGCTATTTTGACTTTCTTTGCATCTCTGGCACTGAGCAGCAGCTTCATGCCTAGCACACAAGGGGCACCAAATAAATGCCTTGGCCTGCCTCTGCCCTCTGTTTGAAGAACTACCCTGGGGCCCTGCCTGCCGTTCAATGGGCCATGCCTTCCACTGACCCCCCTTCTCCCCTCACTCTCTCTTTGTAGAACATGAACATCCAGGTGGATGACATTCGCATCCGTGCTGTCCTGTCCGCCTACCGGAAGCGCACACCGGTGACGGAGGGCTATGTGGAGGTGAAGGATGGGAACAGCTGGAAGCAGGTCTGTGACAAGCACTGGACCACCAAGAACTCCCGGGTCATCTGTGGCATGTTTGGTTTCCCCAATGAGAAAAAGTACAACACCAAAGTCTACAAGTAAGTGGGGGCTCTAGGACCTTTCGGGGATGTGACAGTGGGAGAGGAGGGTTGGAATCTGGCACCCTCCCTTCATGCCTTCCCAGGTATCGCCCACCTGGTCCCAAGAGGGCAAACTGGCTGTGCAGATGGACCTACCACATGTACTTAGGCCATGAAGCTAGAGTTGGGTTGAAAGCACTGAGTTTGTAGGCATAGAACCTGAATTCGGATTCTGGCTCAAGCATTTACTATTCATATGACTTTGGCTAAGTCCCTTAACCACTCTGGGCCTTAGTTTCCAAAACTGTAGAATAAATGAGTGGGCTAGATGGCTTCTGATGCCCCTTCCAACTGCAGAGCTAAGGACCCAGATGTGAGCAAGTCACCTGACCTCTTGTTCAGGATCTTCTCTGAGCCTCAGTTTCCTCATTTGTCAAATGAGGGAGGCAGCTATGCAACTCCAGAGAAAGTACTGATCTGCCTCTGTAGAGAGAGTTTCCTTCCTCAGGAGGTCCTTATGCAATGAAATCACTGGTCTAGTTTGAAAAGTAATGAGGATAATTTTTGAGATCTCTTACTCTTTAACTCTCTTAAGAGAGGGACAGACCAACATGGGATCCTCACCAAGCCTTGTTTCCAGCCTGCTCTGCTATCAACAGTAGCTAATGTGAAAATAATGCCTTCTCTTCAGGCAGCCCCTTCCACACTAGGACACCTCTTGGGGCTGGGAAGTGTCTTCTGACCCCAAATTTAAGTTAATTATTCTGAACTTCAACCCATTGCTCCTGATTCTGTCCCTGTCTGACCCCTGATTGTGGGGCAGGGAAGAATCAGGGGGAATAGACCTTTTCGCTCTCCCTGGGAAGTGCTCATCTCCCCATAGACAGTGAGGCTGGTGGCTGGGAAGAGTGAGGAGAGCAGCTGGCTGCCCAGCTGATGCCTTCTCTCCACCTCTCATTAGCCAAGAAAAACAAGCTTCTTCTCTGGGTCTTCTAGAAGTGTTGACCTACATCCCATATGTACAAGAACAGACAAAAATTTTCCCTCTTCACATGCATGCACATACACACACATACACATACACATATGATCACGAGCACACACACACACACACACACACACACTGACTGCTCTTAGGACTGGATTGGTCAGACTCTACCAACACTTTTCTTCTCTGGATCCTTTCCCCTGTGCTCTCCTTTCCTTCTGCCTAACCAGAGCCAAGATGTGGCAGAGGGGACAGGACTCTTCTTTGGAGGGGTGTGGGATGGTTTGATCAACCAGTCAATCGGCAGTCAAATCACTTGACCACAACAGTAGGGATACAAAGACAGCAATGAGTTCCTGCCCTCAAGGAGGTTATATCCTATTAGATTATAGGTTTAGAGTTCTGTTTGGGGACAGAACTGGGAGCAGGTGGATATTATGGTGGGAAGAGCTAGTTAAAGGCCATGGAGATAGGGGGCTGGCCCACCTCTGAGACTTCCTGGCTGTGTCACCCTGGGCAAGTCATTTAATGTCTCTGTGCTCTAGGTATTTCTCTGAGATTACAGAAAAGTTGCTGACCAGCATTGGTAGAGGGATCTTCCTCATCTGGGAGTGCCTTACAAGCTCTATGTCCCCATCAAAAACTTTCTGGAGCTGTCCAGCATCATGAAGGATTCTCTCAAGTGGTTGTGATGGTCTCATCACTGAAAGTCACAGAAGGATTGCAAGATTTAGAGCTAGAAAGGCCCTCACAGGTCATCTAGTCCAATTTAAAACAAATTTACATTTTACTAATCACAACAGCCTCTAGATCCTTTTGGAAAATGGTACCAGACATACAGAGAAATACACCTGGGGGAAGTGGATGTAACTCTTTTTAAGGAAGGCATGTGTGTGTTTGTGTGTGTGTGTGTGTGTGTGTGTGTGTGTGTGTATGTGTGTGTGTGTGTGTGTGTGTGTGTGTGTGTGTGTTTATTGCCGATCATTTTGTTGGTCCTAGGGAAAGATCAGCATGGTGATGCCAACTTCTTCATTTTACAGAGGGGGAAACTGAGGCCCAGACAGAGTAAATCCTTTGCCTCTTGTCATACAGCTAGAAATGCCAAAGTTGGGAACCCAACTTTAGTCCTCTGTGCCAAGCTCAGCTCTCTTCTCCACAGCCTCACCTTGATTCTTCATATTTACCAAAAGGGAAACTGAGGCCCAGAGAGCCAAAGAGACATGATTAGTAAGTGAGCCAGGATTCAAAGCTAGAGTCTCTGTCTCCAAATCCAACATATTCAAGTGGAAACTGGATAGGTGAGTCCCTGTCTTTGATGTGTGAGGGGATTCTTTCAAGGAAGATGGTGGGAACTGGAATCAGCTGGATGACCTCACAGCCCCCTCTCTCCCCATTCCCAGTGATCTCATAAGATGAAGGACAAAGCCATTATCCCCATGTGCAAGGCCAGTCAAAACCAAAATATTTCTTTCTGGGAGAGAGAAGGACTTCACTCTCCATGAGAAAATCTTCTTGCCTTTACATTATGACTGTCTAAATAGAGTTTTCCCTGTAATAGCAATTAGCTTGGCTTGTTTTCTTCTAAGTCCAGAAAAGCCAGGTCTCCCATCAGGCTCCTGAGGGAGGCTCAGTCTCCTCATCCATTTCCATCCCAGCCCTGTTTGAGGCAGGATGGTGCAGTGGATAGAGTGCCAATTCCAGAGTCAGGAAGACTCACCTTCCTGAGTTCAAATCTGGCCTTAGACACTTATTAGCTGTGAGACCCTGGATAAGTCACTTCACCCTGTTTTGCCTCACCTGTAAAATGAACTGGAGGAGGAAATGGCAAAGCATTCCAGCATCTTTGCTAAGAAAACCCAAAACGGGGTCATGAGGATTCAGACATGACTGAAAAACAACTGAACTGGGCATTACAAGGTTCCATATCCTGGGCCAGGGGCTCTTTGCTGAGAAGAGAAATGATTAACAGATGTGGAGCAAATGGAAGAGAAACCAAATTGGCATTTTCCAAATGCCTCGCAGAGCTGTCTTCTCCAAAGCAGCTGCTGGGCTCGGGAGACACCACCCCCACTTCAGCCACTGTCCTTGTTAAAGAGAGTGACTGGCGAGGTGCCTGAGGGTCCAGGAGACACTCACCACCTTGGCGCTGGCATTACAAAGACAAGTCCTCCGGCAGATTCCCTTCTTTGGGCTGTAACTGTAACAGGTACCCAGATAATAATGGTGAGAGTGATAATAATTCAGATGGTACCTTGAGATTTGCAGAATACTTTTCATGTATTTTAATCTCATTTAATCCTCCCAACAGCTCTTGGAGGTAGGTGCTATTGTTATCTGCATTTTACAGATAAGGAAACTGAGGCAGAAAGAGGTTAAGTGACTTAAGCAAATATTGACTTAAAGGTATCAAGGACTTCCTAAGGAAGATGACGCGTGGTCAAAGAGCTAGAAGACCAGCCCCTTCATTTTACAGATGAAGAAACTGAGGCGAGCAGGGAAATTACTTGCCCAGGTCATAGAACTAGTGAGCTGCAGAACCCAGACCCGCTTTCTCCAAATCCACCATTCTTTCCAATGTACCAGAGCTTTAAAGGAAGCTGGGGATTCTTATAGAGAGAGTTGAGAAAGGAGAGCATTCCAGCATGATCACGGGAACACAGAGGTTGGAGACTGGACAGGACTTTGGGGGTCATCTTGCCCAATCACCTCGTTTCACAGAGGAGGAAATTGAGGCTTTAGAAGCAAGATCACCTCCCCAAAGACACGCAGGTGGTAAATAACAAAGCTGGGATTTGAACTCAGATCTTCTGACTTCTTCTCTGGCACTAGCCCTAGAATCAGAAGGCTTAGGTTCAAATCCTACCTGTGACACTTGCTACTCATATAAGCTTGGAGCTTACCCTCTGAGGGACTCAGCTCCTAAAATGATCTTCCTAAAGCTTGCAATGCCAACCCACACATCCTCAATAAACTCCAGTGGCTCCCTATTATCCCCGAGATCAAATATAAAATGCTCTGCTTGGCTTTTAAAGCCCTTAACAACCTGGCTTCATCCTACCTTTCCAGTATTCTTACACTCTCCTCTCTTCCACATACTCTGCTCTAGATGTCTTGTAACTCCTTGAACACAATTCTCCCTTTCCCAGTTCTGAGCCTTTGCACCAGCTGTGCCCCATGCCTGGAATGCTGCCCCTTCTCATCTCTGCCTCTTGGCTTTCTTCAAGACTCAGCTCAAATCCCACCTTTTACAATAAGACTTTTCCAGTCTTTCTCCCTCAACAAGTGCCTTCCTTAAGAGATTACCTCCAACTCACCCATCTCTTGTATGTCCGGAGCTGTTTCCTTGTTGTCTTTCCTGTAGAGTGTAAGCTCCTTGAGGGCAGGGACTATGTTTTTTGCCTGTCTTTGTATCCCTAGTGCTTAGCATAGTGCCAGGCACAGAGTAGGTGCTTAAAGCTAGTTGACTGATTCATGGACAACTCCTTTAGAAGCACCTTTAAGCAGCCCTTCAAACCTGGAATCTCCAAATGGTCCTTGACGTGGAGTCAGAGAGACCTGATTTAAAATCCTGCCTCAGACACTAGCTGTGTCATCCTGAACAGTCATTTAACCTCTATTGGCTTCAGTTTCCTATCTGTAATATGGGAATAATAATGGCACCCATCCCCAAGGTTGTTGTGAGCATGAGATTAATTTTTATGAAGTGCTAAATAGATGGTAGTTATTTTTATTATTGTTGTCATGATGATGATGATGATGATGATGATGGTGATGATGTTGTTATGTACCAGGCACCATATAAAGTCCTAGGGATCAAAAAGAGGCAAAAACAATCCCTGGCCCCAAGAAACTTACATTCTAATAGGGAAGACTGTATGTAGGTAGATACAAGATACATCCTGGATGACAGACTGAAGATTAAAAAAGGTCTTGACTAGAGCCTTGGACCAAATCCAGCAACACGAAATTGAATAGAAATAAATGTAAAGTCTTATACTTGGGTTCAAAAAACCAACTTCCCCAGTTCCAGATGAAGGTCTGGTCAGAGGAAAGGCTGCCTACTGGATTTTAGATTCACTATGAGTCAGCACTGTGATGTGGCAACCCAAAGAACCAAAGCAGTCTGGAGCTGCATGAAGAGAGGTGTAGACTCCGGGATTGGGAAGGTCACTCTGTTCTCTGCCCTGGGCAGACCTTCTCTGTAGTACTGTGTGTAGTGCTGTGGGCATCACAGTTTGGGAAGAATGTTTATAATCTAGAGAGTGTTTGGAGCAAGGTAAGCAAGATGGTGAAAAGACTGGAGATGATGTCAGTTGGGATCATCTGAAGGACCCAAGAGAGATTAGCCAGAAGAGAAGATGGAGGAAGTAGAGGGCAGTCTGCAAGTAGTGAAAGGACTGTCAGGAGGGTGTGGGGTCAGCCCTAGAAGGCCAGACCAGGAGCCCTGGGGCATTGTAGGCTTTACTTCAAGAAACACATTGAGAGATGTGCCTGAGGGGTCTGTATCAGGTCAGGAGGAAGTGACTTTCCCTTTTGTGGATGCAAAGCCTCAACAATTACCCATCAAGTATGGAATAGTGGGGATTCCATTCAAGTGTGGATGGATAGGCTGGTCACTAAGTTTTTTTCGCCTCAATGATGTGTCTCTCAGATGTCGTTACAGTGGCATTCTGTGACATTGCCACCATGGCATTAACTACACTGAATACATTAATGCCAATGTACTAATGACATCCATTTGTGAAATGACATTGGTCGGGGCAGTGGTCCAAGGGTGTATGCAGCATGTGATAACGGTCAGTGTCCCAACCTGGGAGTTAGGAAGGTCTGAGTTCAAATCCCTCTGGTGCTACTTACCAAGCCTGTGAACCCAGGCAAGCAATTTAACACCTCTAAGCCTCGGGTTTATCTATAAAAGGTGGGTAGCAGTAACTGTAATACATCTAACCTCCCAGCTCTCCAAGGAACCTCTCTGACAGTCAGTCAACAAGCATTTCTTATGTGACTGGTTCTATGTTAACAACTAATGATACAAAAAAAGGCAAAGACGTGATTACTGCCTTCAGGAAGTCCTCATTCAAATCACAGATATAACATATGGCTGAGATCCCTCCCAGCCCCAAATCCATGCTGAGAGGCAGGGTAACACAGTGGATAGAGTTTGAGTCAGGAAGGCCTGGGTTCAAATCGTGTTTCAAATACCAGCTGTGTGACCTGGGGTGGGTCATTTAACACCCTTGTGCCTTAGTTTCCTTCTCTGTCAAGTAAGAGGATTGGGGTCAGGGGCTTCTGGGGTCCCTTGTAGCTCTCAGTCTCAAATCCTGCAATGAGAGTGGTAATCAGAGATTGTATGAACTCCCATTTGATGACCTCTTCCTTTGCCCTTAGTGGTGACATCCTATGGAAAGAGTGAGGGGACCTGGGTTCAGATCCTACTTCTGATACTTGCTTTATAGGTGACCTTGGCCAAAATCACAGCACTCCCTGGACCTCAGTTTCCTCATTTATAAAAAGAGGGTTTGGACCAGATGGCCTCAGAGGTCCCTTATAGTTCTAGACTGATGACATTAGAGGCAGCTGGGTGGTGTTGTCCATAGAGCACTAGAGTTAGCAACAAAAAGCCGTAAATTCAAATCCTCCCTCCCATTCTGGGCAACTCACCCAATTGTTCTGAGACTCAGTTTCTCCGTCTGTAAATGCTGACCTCCCAGGGAACTCAAATGAGATAGGGCTTTGTGAAGGACTTTGTCATCCCAAAGTGTCAGAGAAAACTGGCTGTGATTATTGCACTGTGGTCCTATAGTCCCTTCGATGTAAGTGAAATCCTGATGTTCCCATCAGTTACACCATGAAGGAAGGGGACTGTTAATTGAGAGCCCAACCAAAAGGCTTTTTCTGAGCCAAAAGCAGTCTGGTGAGCTCCCTCTAAGTGTCCTCACTGACATCCCGGGAGACCTTTCTCTGGCCCCTGCATGTGGAAGCAGATTGGAGGGAACACGATGTTTTAAAGCAAGGAGACAAGGACAGGAAGGAGGGAAGGGATGGTCCTGGTGTACCTTACAGCAGAGCCACCAGCCTGTCTCTACAGCAAGCATCCCAGGCCCAATCTCTTAACTCATATCTTATTGACTCTAATCTCTGCTCCTGTCTCATTTGCTCCAAAGAGACCAAGCCTTTGGGAGGCAGTCCTTGGGTCACTCTGTCTCAGAGACCTTCAGAACATCCCAAAGGGATGGGCTAGCATCAGTCTGCCCAGGATACTGGGTAGATTCCCCAGGAAGAAAGGTATTTAGTTGGCAAGGATGTTGTTTACAATTGTTTTGGAATGTTAGAGGATTCTGAAAATTTGGGGGAAAGGGAGGAGCCTGGGGAACAGGCAGAGGCATTGAGGAAGCTTATATACCAAGTGCCTTGCAATCCTGCCCCAGTCTTTACTGGATGTTGCTACCAGATCAATCTTCAAGCACAGCTTTCTTCTTCATCATCATCATCACGATTAATAATAATACTAATGTTTACATAATGTTTTAAGGTTAGAAAAATGCTTTGCAAAGAGGACCTCATTTGATCCTTACAACACTGAGAAGTAGGTGCCATGATTATCCCCATTTGACAGATGAGGAAACAGAGGCAGCAGGAGTAAAGTGACTTGCCTAGGGTCACACAGCTAGTCAGTGCCTGAGACCAGGTTCAAACTCAGGTCTTCTTGCCTCCAAGGCCAGTGCTCTAACTAAGACACCGCTGGCTGTCTTTTATACTATTACATGTAGTCATTTATACTTTCATGCACACATATGGGTTCCCCCAATTGACTTTAAATTTCCTTAAGGACAGAACACAGGACGAGGCACATAGTAGGTACCTAATAAATTATTAAATTAATTGGCGGCAACATGGCACATATAGTCACCTGTGTGATCCTAGACCAATCCCTTCATCTCTCTTGGCTTCTGTTTCTTCATCAGTAAAATGGGGACCAGATGGCTTGTGACAATCCTTTTCTCTCTGTATCTATTATCCCAGGAGACACTGATTTTGTCAGCTCAAGAACCTTCAGTACTTCCCTGCTGCCTATAAAACAGAATCATATAGACTCTCAGAGCGGGAAGGGACCGCAGACACCATCTAGTTCAAACCACATGTGAATGAGAATCCTTTCATCACGTCCTTGTTGTTCATCTATTTCATTTGTATCTGACTCTTCATGACCCTATTTGGGGTTTTCTTGGAAAAGATACTGGTGTGATTTACCATTTCCTTCTCCAGCTCATTTTACAGATTAGGAAACTGAGGCAAACGGGGTGAAGTGACTTGCCCAGGATCACCCAGCTAGTAAGTGCCTGAGTCCAGAATGATGAGTCTTCCTGAGTCCAGGTCCAGCACTGTCCACTCCACCACCTAGACAAGGGGTCCTCCAGCCTTTGCTTGAAGGCTGTTACTGATGGGAGCCTGCTGCTTTCATGGCAAACCATTCCCTTTGGAAAAGTTTAAAGTCTATTTTTCTCCTGATGTTGGGTCCTCTGTGTCTTCTACTCTTCTGCTCCTATTCTCTTTTGTGGGACAAGCAGAAAAAGTCAAATCCGTCTTTGATAGAAACGCGTAGAGTTTAGGACTAGAGGGACCTTTGAGGTCGTCTAATCCAACCCCCTGCTTTTCCAAATGAGGAAACAAAGGCCCAGGGAGGTTAATAATAATAAGCATCACAACTAACATTTAGATTGTTTTAATGTCTGCAGGGTGCTTCATTTAATCATTTCGTTGGGGGTCCAATGACTTACTTGCCCGTGGCCACGTGTGGTAAATTGGCAATGTCAAAATTCAAACCCAGATCCTCTGACTCCCATCTCATAGCATCATGCTGCCTTCCCATAACAGCCCAGCAAGTACCTCAAGATAGCCGTTATGGCATCTGTCCTCCAAAGACACCTAGTTGCTTCAACCAGTCTGTATATGGCATGAATATCCAGGAGGAGGGAGGGGCAGTTAATAGTGTTAAACAGTAACAGAAATAAGATAAAATGAGGAATAGGGAAAAAAGCATTGAAATTTTTGGGGGGAGATCTACGGAAGTTGGAAGCAATGGTACGTAGCAGAGGCTGAAGGAAAAAGGAGATTTTGTTTAGCAATTAGGAGATGTTGGGGACCTTGGACAGAGCCATTGGAGTCCTTGGAGGCATTGGAAGCCATATCGCATAGGGCTGACAAATGAGTGGAAGACGATGTAATGGACTTCTTTGGGGCAAAGGATGTGAAATCTTGGAGGGATCTTAGAATAGAGTGTCCAGGCGAGAATGACCATAGAATGGAGAATGCAAGAATTTGAAGGACCCTTAGAATATAGAATGGGAATGCTGGAAGGGTGCTTAGAATGCAGAACTCAGGACGTCCAGACTGGGAGGGCTCTTCAAACACCATCCTGACCTTCAGGGACCATTTTCACCGTAGTCTTTGATCGCTAGCATAGCACAGGATCTGTGGTAGGCATTGAATAAATGTCTATTGAATGAAGTCCCCATTTAATAAAGGAAGGACCTGAGGCCCAAAGAGAGGCTCTTTGTCAGATGGTCTGAGAACTTCCAAGCCAAAGGTCCCCTCTGCCACCCTAGCCTCTCCAGCCCACTCACTCTGTTCCTCTCCCCTTCTCCTGCAGGATGTACGCCAGCCGGAGGAAACAGAAGTACTGGCCATACTCTATGGACTGTACAGGCAATGAGGCCCACATCTCCAGCTGCAAACTGGGCAATCAGGTTGCCTTGGACCCCGTGAAGAATTTCTCCTGTGAGAATGGGATGCCCGCTGTGGTGAGCTGTGTGCCAGGTCGGGACTTTGCCCCTGGCAGCCTAACGGGATTTGGAAAAGCCTTCAAGTCAGAGGTCAGTACAACCAAGTGGGCTCAGACACTTACTGCCCTGCTTGCCCAGGCAGCCAGGAAGCCCTGAGAGGAAGGGGCTCGGGGGAGGTGGGGCTTTAGCCAAGTGAGGCCACCGGTGGGGGGGAGGAGGGAGGCCTGGGAACCTCCCAGAAACATATTTCCCCAGGGGAAGGAGAAGGGAGAGTTTTATGAGCCATGAAAATCTCTGGTTATCATCATCACTCCCCTGCTCTCAAACCTTCCATGCCTCCCAGGACCTTGAGAAGAGAGCCCATACTCCTCACATCATTCTAAGCCTTCCTTCCGTGACCTTTGTTCCTTCTTACCTTTCCCACTTTATTTGTCACTATTCCCCCTTATTACACACAATGCAATAGTCAAATTGAAGAAGGAAGGAAGGAAAGAAGAAAGGAAGGAAGGAAGGAAGGAGGGAGGGAGGGAAGGAAGGAAGCATTTATTAAGCACCTACTATGTGCCATAATGGAGCAAACAAATGGTGCAGTAGATAGAGCCTTGGGCGTGGAATCAGGAAGGCCCATCTTTTGAGTTCAAATTTGCCCTCAGACACTTGCTAGTTGAATGACCCTGGGCAAGTCACTTAACCTTGTTTGCCTCAGTTTCCTCATCTGTCAAATGGGCTGGAGAAGGAAATGCAGACCAGTATCCTTGCCAAGAAAACCCCAAATGAGGTCATAGAGAGTTGGACACGACCAAAACGACTGAACAACATATGCCACAAATTGCAAATAGTTTCATGTGATCCTCACAACAACCCCCCTGGGAGGTAAAGGCTGCTATTATCTCCATTTTACTGGTGAGGAAACTGAGGCAAGCAGCAATGAAGTGACTTGCCCAGGGTCACACAGCTAGTAAATCTCTGGGGATATATTAGAAATCAGGTCAGGGCTCCACCTACTGTGCCATCTAGCTGCTTCAATATTCACTGTTCATAATAGGGGCTCTACTAACAATTTGTTGGGTGGTGGTTTCTAGGGCAGTTTTAATGCCAATTTAAAAGGTTTGGACTTCTATTTGGTAGGTACTAGGGAGCGATGGAATGTTTGGAACAGAGGAGGCTCCGTGGAGGATCTTCCTAGTGCCCCAGAAATCATCCAATGCAGTGTCCCCACTGAAAAGCTGGCCCTACTCTTGAAACTCCCAGCTACTGTCCATCAAAGGGGATGGGAGGGATCCTGCTGCCCCCTCCCCTCTGTCCCTGTCCCAGCTTGGCCTTCCTCAAACATGAACACTTTCAGCATTCTGGGTCTCACCACCCTGCTCTCATTCCCATCCTTGGTTCTGCTGAGGACAGAAAGTGCCCAGCACTACCCAGTTCCTGGCTGCCACTTGGGAGCTAATATCCCTGAATGGTGAACATGAACCTGTGTAGTCTGGATCTCAGTCAGGGCAACACTGAGAGACCCGAGTTCAAACTCATGAGCTGTGTGACCTTGGACAAGTGACTTACCCTCTTTGAATCTCAGTTTCCTCAAATGTCAAATGGAAATCATAAGCACCTACTTTCTAGGTTCAGCTTTGTGACCGGCTCTGCCAGTACTCTGACAGCACAAAGTACTGTCCAGCTACAATGTTACATGTTTTTAAGGTTCCTTCCAGCTCCGATTTTCTTTTTTGAAGTCAGTCCATTAACAAACATTTATTAAGCACCTCCTGTGCCCTAGGCCAGTGATTCTCAACCTTCCTAATGCTGTGACCCTTTAATACTCATATGTGGGCATATCTGCATGTGGGCAGACCCGCCTAGAGACAGATAGAGGAGCGGTGTCTCGGTTCCTAAGACCATTGGAAATATGTGTTTCCCGATGCTCTTAGGCAATCCCTGTGACTCCTGTGAAAGGGTCGTTCGACCCCCAAAAGGGTCGTTCGACCCCCAAAAGGGTCGCAACCCACAGGCTGAGAACCGCTGCCCTACCCACTGTGCTAAGAGCTAGTGATACAGTCACACAAAAGAAAGACTTTGCCCTCAAGGAGCTCAATTCTGGGGGCGGGGGAGGTAACATCATGCTAATTAGTATATTCATGTTATATACAGGGTGAGTGTAGGGTAATCTCAAAGAGGAAGGCACTAGCAGCTGGGAGGACCCAGAAAGGCCTCCTCCAGAAAGCAGGATCTGAGCCACGTCTTGAAGGAAGACATTAAAAGAAGCGGGAGGAGAAATACTTTTCTGGATCTGGCATCCTATGATTCTCTGGTCTCTCCCATTCCCTGACTCTCCAGCAGATATCTCCCAGCCCAGCTGCTGGGGAATCCCCACCTTCTATCACTTAAAATGAAGGGGTCAAGCTGAAACCAAACAAGCCCGTCCCACACTCCCTCCACCGCCAGCCTCACGGCACCCTCTCCAGAGAAAGGCCCTCGTGGTGTTTTTCCCCCAACTGGGTTCCTTCTCCCATCCCCTGCCAGCTGACTCTCTGCCTAGGCCCCTCGGGACAGGGCCTGCTGACTTTACACTTTGCCTTTGTTATGATCTGGCCTGTAGGCAGCCTGTTGGAACGGAGCTGAGATCTGAGCTTGGCTGTGCTGTGGGGGAGCTTGAGAAGGGAAGTTTAGCCCAAACCCTGGTGTGAGCCAGGAAGTTTAAAGCAGAGATCTAGAGGGAGAAGACAGGAGTCTGTTTGCTGTTTGGGAGCCCCCTGCTGATACTTCTCAGCAAGTCAGTAACAAGTCTTTGGACTCAGTTTCTCCATCTGTAAAATGTGTGTGTGTGTGTGTGTGTGTGTGTGTGTGTGTGTGTGTGTGAACTAGACTGGGATTCAGATGGGTGGTACAGGGAATAGAGAGGTGAGCCTGGAGTCAGGAAGACCTGAGTTCAAATCCTGCCTTAGACACTCACTGGCTCTGCAACTCTGGGCAAACCATGTGGCTTCTTTCTGCCTCAGTTTCCTCAAATGTGAAGTGGGAAAAATGATCGTGCCTGCCTCCTAGGTTGTTGTGATGATCAAGTGAGATAATAATGATAAGGCATCTTACAAAACTCGAAGAGCTCTAGAAATGGTTGTTGTCTCTAAGGCTTGTCCTAGCACCACCATTCTGTGATTTTGGTCCCTGGCCCCCAAGCACGATCTTGTTTTGGGGCTTCTCCAGCATCACACAAAACTGACTCAGCTCACAAGTTAATTAAAAAGGAACGGGAGCACAGCTCAGAGAGAGAAAAGAAGCCCCAGCAGACCAATCATTGGTCAACTGACAAGCGTTTGTTAAACACCTACTATGCTCCAGGCATTGGGCTAGTCTGGGGGCGCAAAACCAAAAAAGAAACGACATCTGCCCTCAATGGGGAGAAAACCCGCACACGTGGAGCTATGGACAAGTCTCAGATGAAGCAGGTACAAGAGAACTTTGGAGGGGAGTCACCAGCAGCAGGAAAGGCAAAGAGGATTCTTTCAAGCCATAGAGGTAAGAGAGGACCAACATCCCAGAGCAGGGTCAGCCAAGCAGAGGAGTGAGGAGGCAGAAGAGGTGGCCCATGGAGTGCCTGGAAGGGGCAGAATGGGAGGAGGGGCTTCAAACACCCAGCAGATCCTCAAGGTAACAGGGAGTCACCGGAGCTCATTGAGTGAGGGGAAGGGAAGATGGTGTAAAGTACCAAAAGCAAGCGTTTATCTATCGCTCAAAGGTTTGCAAAATGCTTTGTGTACGTGTATAGATGTATAGATGTATAGATATGTACATACACACATATATACATAAACACGTTATATATGACAGCAAAGAGACCAAATCAGTCAATACTTAAAGAAATTAATTCAGGCTATTCAGGTCAAATACAGAAGCTGAAGCTTAAATACTTTGACCCAATAAGGAGAAGACAGAAGTCACTGGAAAAGATTCTGATGTTGGGAAAGATTGAAGGTGAAAGGAAGAGGATGAGATGGAGAGATAGTGTCACGGAAACAATGAGCATGAGCCTGGACAGACTTAGGGAGACTGCGATGGAGAGAATGATCCACGCCCTGCAGAAGGTCAGACGTGACTGAACAACAAGCGAACCAAAACCAGACACACACATAAATATGTCTATCCATTTACATATAATGAACACGTATATAGTATATATTATCTCAGCATGCAAACATTTATTGTTAAATACATTGCTGTATTAAATATGCAAATACATTACAGAACATATAAGCATCTATACATGCACAGGTCTAGTTACATCTGCATAAAGTACTCTCTCTCTAGCACGTATGTTTGTGCATGTGTGTGAGAGGGACATGGGGCAGGGGGCATCTCTCTGCTTTGCCTTGATGACTGTGGTAGGGGGATGATGGGCTGAGAGGCTGGCAGAGCCAGATTTAGATTGGAAGGAACTTTGAGCTCATCTGGTCCAACCCAGGCACTACATAATTGAGAAAATTGAAGTGAGGAGGCCCTTGCTGAGGGTCTCATAGATAAGAAGGGCAGAGCTAGGACCCCAGATCCTGGGCTCCTTTTATTTCATCATCCAGGCTCTCCTGAGATGCACGAGAGCACTTGCCAATGGCCCCCCTCCTTACCCACCTGCTGATCCCCTGAATCTCTCCCCAGTAGCCCAGGAGCAGCAGACTGGAGCCAGACTCCCCAGACAGTCACCTCTTTGTTACCTTCAGGATAAATACCTCTGATATTAATGGTGAAGAAAAAGACTCTATTGAGGTTTCTGAACTCCCAGCAGGCTCCTTCCTCTCCCAGACGTCTGCCTTTAGCCTCCTGGCTGAGGCAGGGGTTGGGTGAAACATAGTCCTCCCTCCCCAGATTTCTTGCATTCAAACCCAGAGTTCAACGCTGTTCCAGGAGGATGTTTAACTTTGAGCCATAACAGAAGCAGAAAGTGAAATCAGCAGGGCTCTCCCCAGTGGGGACCAAGCAGAAACTCAACTAGAAGAGGATGGGGAAAAAAGAAAATTAGAGGGAAAATGATGGGACTCTTTTTTTAAACAGAAAGGGGGTGGTGAGGCTGGGGTGGGATGGCTTTACAAAAATTAACTAGGGAGACAAATCGATGCAGAACATCGGACTCTGTGTTCTGGTCCCACTTTGGCAAAGACCCCAGGTCTCATTTTCCTCAACTGTCAGTTGAGGAGATTGGATTTGATGCATCTCGGGGCCCCTCAAATGTATATTTATGATCCTTTCAGCAAAGCGTTTGGCAAAGTCTCTCCTGCTCTTTGTGGACAACATGGCAGACATCAATTAATGATGATGTGTTTAAGGTTGATTGAATGACTGGACTGGAAGAATACTCATTAAAAAGACTGTATAGTCTGGAAAGGATCTCTCATGGAGCGCATCATGATCTGTCCTAGGTATTTTGCAGCCTAATTTGGTTATTCTCAGTACATCGTAGGCGCTAAGGATGTGTTTGACTGACTTATTTGATGAATTTTTACCCATCAGTCGGATGGAGGCATAGATGGCTTGCTCATCCAATTTACACATTTGAACTCAGGAAGATGAGCCTTCCTGACTCCAGGCCTGGCGTTCTATCCACTATATCATGTAGCTCCCATCTAGGCAATCACTTATCAGCAATATTTTTGAGGGAATTCTTTCTCAGTTACCAATGGTGCTGGATGGCTTCTGAGGTCCCTTCTAATTCTGAAACTGATTCTGGAAATTACCTCAAGCTTTTGTCAGAGCTGAGGCTAGAGTCTGGGTCTCCCAATTCTCTGTCCAAATTTCATTCCACTCCCATTATTCATCTGATCGGTGAGACCCAAGGGACCAGTTATTTAACCTCTAAAGCCTTTGGTTTCCTTCTCTGCTATAAAAGGGGGATATACTCAATGTCTTCTAATGTCTCTTCCTGATCTAAACCCCATGCATCTCCTCTGTGACATCCAAGAGCCTTCCCTTTTCAGCTTGGACTTCAGCTGTTAACCTGTAGGTTAAAAGTTCTTTAAAAAAATTGAAATATTTTCTTTTCACCCTTATTTCATTCTTCCACCTCACCTCTCTAGAGAGCCATCACTTGGGACAAAAACTTAAAAAATCGGGAGAAAAAAAGGAATTCATTCAAGCCAGCAAACACATCCGCGGTCTCTGATAGCGTGTCCGATGCACCCACAGTCCCTAATTTTCTTACATCTCCTTCTGGAGTCACACTTGGTCATTATGATTATGCTGTTGAGTTGATATTTGATTATGTTTATTTAGCATGACCCCATTTGGGGCTTTCTTGGAAAAGATGCTAGAGTGCTTTGCCAATTCCTTCTCTAGCTCATTTTACAGATGAGGAAAGTGAGGCAAACAAGTTAAAGTGACTTGCCCAGGGTCACACAGCTAGTAAGTGTCTGAGGCCAAATTTGAACTCAGGAAAACGAGTCTTCCCGACCGTAGACTGGACGCTTTCTGCATTATGGTGCCAGCTGGGAGCTCTATATGCTCATGAGTTTTTCCGTTTTGTTTTGTTTCTGTTAACATTGTTGTAGTTGCTGTGAATTTTGTTTTTCTGGTTTTCCTGACTTCATCCTGTATCAGTTCATACAAGTCTCCCCATCCTTCTCTGAATTCTCTAGATTTGTGGTTCCTTACCATGCAATAATAACCGATCCCATTCGCAATCCATTTTCTTTATCCATTCTTCAATCAGTGGGCATCAACTTTGTTCCCAGATTTTTGCTACCACAAGAAGTGATGGAATAAATATTTTGGGGGCTTACGAGATACATCTTTGCCTTTCATCTCTCTGGGTCAAAGGGTATGGCCATCTTGATTCCCTTCGTAATATAATTTATTCCAACTGGCTTTCCAGAACAATTAGACCAATTTCCTCAGTCCCTCTAACATTCCCCGGTCCTCTTTTGTGTTGGGTGTGAGCTGAAACCTCAGAGCTGTTGTGTTTTATGTTTCTTGTATTCTTGGTGAGTTGGGGCAATTTTTCTTATGGCTGTTCACAGCTGGCAATTCTTCTGAGAACTGTCTGTTCATATTCTTTGAGCACGTACCCATTGGGAAGGACTCTTCAGAGAACTGAAGGCTGATAGCAGAATGGCCCTTTCTCAGGCCAAACCCCACCTCCCTCCTTCCTCCAGCATTGGAGGACACTCTCTCCACAGTCACCCCGAGAACGCTTGGCTCCTGCTTTTCTAGGGGTTACTGGGACTTGGACTTCTGAAGGCATTAAAGAGTGATGTCCTGAATGGCCTGTCACCAGTGAGGCCTTCTGGTGGCTTGGGATTGTTGCTGTTTGTTCCAGTCGCTCGTGACCCGTCACTTGCTAAATTTCAATATCAGTTGAGCTTGGACAAGACATTGTAGGGAAAAGAGCACCATCGATGGAGCTCCTGAATCCCAGCTTTTCGGCTTCCTGCCCGCGTGACCTTGGATGAGTCTCTCTGGCCTGTTTCTTCATCTATAGAATTTGGATTGAATTGGATTGGGTGGGCTCCAAGGTTCCTTTCAACTCTAAATATGTGACCAATCCATCAATCAGCAAGCTTTATTAAATGCCTACTAGGTTCCAGGCATTGGGTGTGCCAAGGCAAAGACACTAAAACCACGCTCCAGATAAATAGTCGATGCGCCTTGAATGAGTTATCTCACTTCATCATAACCCAGGGATTAAGGGACAGGAAGTACTTTTATTCTCATTTTGAAGATGAGGAAACTGAGGCTGGATCTCGCCTGTATCAGGATCCCATAGCTGGTGTCAGAGGTGAGATCTGAACCCAGGTTTTCCTTGCTCCAAGCCCAGCACTCTGTCCTCTGCACTTTGGCACTGATGACACCATGGGCTGTAAGGAAGACTCAAAGACAAGGGTCTTATCTCTAGCCATTTTCTATACTGTAGCCGAAATATTAGAGGGGCAGAGGAAGTGAGTAAGTACTTATATTGTGCCTACTGTATGCTGGACACAGTGCTAAACACAAAGCTTATCTCATTTGATGCTCAAACACCCTGGGAAGTAGGTACTGTTATTATCCCAATTTTACAGATAAGGAAACTGAGGCAAACAGAGGTTAAGTGACTTGCCCAGGGTCACACAACTAGTAAGTGAAAAAGTACAGAAGCTTGGGAACAAAAGCCCCTTTCTATTGACTGCACCTCTGGCAGGATTGGGAGGAAGAAAGGGCAAGGGAAAGGGACCCAGGGAATATTTTTTTTTTGGACCAGACTTGTGATATCGTTGGTGATCATTGGGGAAAAGCCTTCTTTTAATACAGATCAGCACCTCTTCGGTAATCTATGGGGTGGTAGTGTTGCCTGAGCTTAAGTGACACACCCAGGGTCCTGTAGCCAGGCTGTGCTGAGTCAGGACTTGGCCTCGGGTCTTCCTGATGTTGAGGCTGGCTCTCTACCCGTGATACCACACTGCTTCTCCTTAGTGGTAGTAACAGGTTCCATTTTTAAGGCACTGTGATCAAGGACAACTACCCCTATTCTACAGATGAGGACACTGAGGCTCAGACAGGTTGTGCTGCTTGCCCAGGGTAACCTAGATAAGGAATCTCTTTGTTGGACTCAAACCTAGCTCTTCTGATTCTGTATTTGGAATTCCCAAGAAACACCCAATCCATCCTGGAAAAATGCCACAGGTGTTAGTGACCCCTCTTTGCCCACTCCACTCTTGCCACCAGCCATGGCACAGTGGACAGAGCAGTAGTTCTGGGATCCTGTAGGCTTTGATTGACCAAGGTGCTCCTCGTCTCCCTTCTCATCCTTCCTGGACAACAACGTAGGCATCCGTGTGACGGGGAAGGAGACCATGTGTCCACATCTAGTGAGTCATGACTGAGTGACCAAGGATTCTAACAAATATCAGCCCCGTGCAAGGCCACGAATGGCAAAGATCTCTTCAGTTCCTTCTGCTGATAGTTAGCAGCAGCTAAGAGTGTTTTTATGTGACTCCAGCCAGCTGGAAGAAGAGCAGATGTGGGAAGTTGAGAGGCTGGGGCTCAGCAGATGTGCTGAAAGGGACTCATGTGACTTTGGTCATCAGGGGCAGCGAATTCACACCCAATTAGCCTGTTTGGTGAACCTGAATCACCACTGAACATCCCTTAGGCCTAGAATGCAGTTTGAAGGGTGGCATCATGGGGCAGTACCAACTCTGCCCAGCTTCACACCGTCATGGCGCACCTGATTGCCAAGCTCATATGAGCCTCCCTAGTGCTCAGAGCACTGGACTTGGAAACAGTGAGACCTGCATTCAAATCCTGCCTCGGGTACCCACTACTGTTGTGATTCTGGGTCTATCACTCGACCTGTCTGCCTCAATTTACTTATCTGTAAAATGAAGGATTGGTCCTTGACAGCCTCTATGGACCTCTCTGGCTCTACTTCCCAAGCCCCCTCTCCTGTCACTGACCCAGGAGGCCTGGGTGGTCTGCTGTCCATGCCTCTGTTCAAGACAGCCCTCCTTGAAAGATAAGATCCCCCCCCAATCCTATGGATTGTGTTGGGTTTCCCCAAGCTTCTGTTGTCTACACCTCCAGCGACAGGCCCTTACTTAACATCAACACTGTACTATACTATCTGAATTTATGACTTTTTCCAACAAGGGGAGAAGGAAAGGGAATATTATAGTACCTATTGTGTGTCAGACACTGTCTTAAGTACTCTTTCCTTTCTTCCAATTATTATCTCAGATCCTCACAACGACCCTGGGAAATAGGTGCTGTTATCCCTATTTCACAGTTAAGGAAACTGAGGTTAAGTGACTTGCCCAGGATCACACAGCTAGTAAGTGTCCGAGGCTGGATTTGAACTCCAGACCCAGCACTCTATCCCCTACTCCACCAGCTGTCTAGGTTGTAAGCTCGTGTAACGCCATGCACCAGCAGATTCCCAAAGGAATGCTACTATGAACAGCTTTTAGAGTTCAGATTACAAAATAGAGTGAACACTCTGTTTATTCCATTACAAATCAAGACAAACATTCAAAACATTATAATATTCACAACATTACA
>CM053581.1:16899917-17023647 GCA_028627135.1 Pseudochirops cupreus
ACAGTGGGACAGAGTTTGCACCTTCCACACTTAGCACTTAGCACTACTAAGTGCTAAGTATCCTGATAAACTAATTACTATTACAGCTCGTTTAGGGCAGGCACCACATCTCACCTAAACTTAGTCTCTCCCTGAGTGCTGAGCACAATGTTTACATGTGTTAAGTGGATAGTGGTCATCTAGTCCAAGCCGTAGTGGAGGAAGAAGCTTCTGTCTAGCAGTGAGCCAACAGCCTGGTCTGCAGACCTCCATGGAGAGGGAACACCTGCCTCCTGAGCAGCCCCACCCAGCCAGTTCCTGCTGCTGGAAAGATCTCCTGAGGGAAATTTGTCTCCTGTACTTTCTACCTCTTTCCCCTGCTTCTGCCTCCTGGGCAGACCCCTGTGGAACAAATGTGAATCCCTCTCCCATATCCCAGTCCTTCAAATACTCAGACATGCTATATCATGCCCCACCTCCTCCCCATGCACAAGTCTCCGCTCCTGGCTAAGCATCTCCAATGACTTCAACAGAGGCCCCAGGGACATGGCCTCAAAGCATTTCCCTGCCTTTGCTGGTGTCCTGTGGACATTCTCCAGCCTTCAGCTTAGCTATATCCTTCCTAATGTTTTCTATGATGGTGACAGTATCAGGCCATCACAGGGACATCCCCTCTTGGTCCGAGCCATCAGGCCCTGATCTAAGGGAGACAACCTGATATTGACACCTGGGGGTTGCTTATTACTTTGGGAGGAGATCCTGCTTTATTCTCCTAAATTCCCAAGATCTGGGGCTCAAGGGACAAGGTGGTTGTGGAAAAGTTCCTGAGGTGATAGGGGTGAGGGGGGCTGCTTTTGGACAGTGAGGAAGAAGGTGGGAAGGTGTGGGGGTTGAGCTGCACTGTGAGCCAGGGAAGGGACTATCCTTTAAGCCTCTTTTGGTGCCCCTGGCACTTAGCCCAGTGACCGGTGTGTAGTAGGTACTTAATAAATGCTTCTTGATCTGGCATCTTGAGCAACTGACTAAGCTCCTGGCCGCATTCCCCTAATGCCTTCCACTGTGAAGCCCCCGTAAACACAAATTGTCACTAGCACCATGAACGGTATTGTAATCCTTATCAGCCTGCCTCAGTGCTGATAGAAGGTTTGTCAAGGGTTTGGCCCACAAGGGCGGCAAGGTAGGTGGATGGGTGGAGGGTCCTAGATGTGGAGCACACACCCTGTGCCAGACGCTGGGGAATCGTGTGACCTCGGACACAACGCTTGACTTCTCCTAGTCTCAGTATCCTCAGCAATGAAATGGGGGTGACGCCTTCCTCCTAGGGTTGTGGTGAGGACCAGATGAGGCAAAGGGCTCTGTGAATCTCAAAGCAGTCTATAAAGATTAGTTAGTATTATCCTCCTTTGAGAGTTGGGGGAAACTCAGTCTCAGAGAAGTCAAGTGACTTTCTCATGGTCACACAGCTTGTGAGTGGACAAGCCAGGTTTTAGATCTAGGTGTATTACAGTCACAGGACCTGCATTTGAATCCCGGCTTCCTGGGCCTCATTTGTAAAATGAGATTGGCCGGGATGACCTCTGAGAGTCTTTCCAGCTGGGATGCACTGTGCAGTAGGTGGCATAATAGTGAGATGCCCCATAGAGAATCTGGCACAAAACCAGGGAAGAGGGACAGAGAGTGGCTCAGAGGCAGCAAGTCTCCTGAGAGGGCTTGAGACAGGAGGTACTTCTCCACTCAGCAGGGACCTCTTTCTCTTCCCCAGCAACCCCTGGTACGGCTGAGAGGCGGTGCCAACACCGGAGAAGGCCGAGTGGAGGTGCTCAAGAACGGGGAGTGGGGAACTATCTGCGATGACCAGTGGAACCTGGTGTCAGCCAGCGTGGTGTGCCGGGAGCTGGGCTTTGGGAGCGCAAAAGAGGCCATCACGGGAGCCAGGCTGGGGCAAGGTAAGAAGCGGCTCCGGCTTCTCCCGGCCTGCTCCCCTAGGGCAGCTCATGGACAGCCACAGGAGCCCCTCCCTTTCCCCCAAGGATCTTCCCAATCTTCCCTTTCTCCTCTCTGCTGCTCCAGAACTCAGGGAAAGTGGGTGTTTGCCTGTGGCAGCTCCCAGGAAATCCCTCTCTCCCAACCCCAGCCCCTCAACTCTCATTTTATTTCATTTTGTTAATAGTTTCTTTCTTTCCTTCTTTCATTTCCTTCCTTCCCTTCTCTATCCCTTCTCCTCCCTCCCTCCCTTCCTTCCTTCCTTCCTTGCTCCCTTCCTTCCTCCCCTGTCCTGGTCACTCTTTCCTGAACATAATCCTATCTTTCCTAAAATGTAGTGCCCAGAACTGGGTCCTGCACTCTGGCTGAAGCTTGACTAGGACAAGAACACAGAGGACGGATCATCTCCCTCCACCTGGAGACTAGATTATCGTGGCCACATCATACTGAAGTCTCACTCTGAGCTTGGGAGCCACTAAGATCGAGTGTCCAAAAAGTCTCAGTGTAGTTTTCGGCTTTATTAATAATATTGATGATAATGAGCTTGAACAGTTTAAACTATCCTAAGAGCCCAGGGACACCAGGTGCACATCACATCATTAGACAGAATCTGGTCATCTAGGCCTCCTCCCAGGTTCAGTCCGAAAAGCCGCACCATTGTCTGCAGCTCAGCCCATAATTTTAGCCTGAGGAGGAAGCTTGCATCCTCACTGGCATCCAGCACATTCCCCCTTCCAAGCTGATGAGCTTTCTACCTCTGCCTCCTTTGTGCAAAACATCAATAAAAAACAAGAGCCCAGGGCAGAGGGGATTCCCCTGATACTCCGCTGAGGGTCCCTCCAGGCTGAAAGTGATTCACTTATTACATCTTTTGGGGCCTCCTTACTCAGCTTGTTCCGAATCTGCTGCGTGGCTAGAATATCATCTAACCCAGATCTTTAGCTTTCACCCACCAACACAGCCTGAGAGACTTCGGCAAACATTCTGGTGAAATCTAAACACACTAGCTGTCGTGGTCCTTGATCTGCCAGGGGAGCAGAGAGATCAGAGACTCTGGAGTTAGAGGTTATTATATTCCCTTGTGACCTTGGCCAGATCACTCTGGGAATCAATTTCCCTGTCTGTCAAGGATCTCTGTGAAGGAACTAGAGATATGTAGCCTTTAGAATAGAAGACTTAGGAGGACATGAGAGCTGTGCCCAAGTATTTGAAGGGTTGGCATAGGAAAGACAGATCAAACTTGTTCTGCTCGAACCCAGAGTACAGAACCAGGGCCAGTGGCTGGAGGTCACAAAATTAAGCTGTATGTCAGGAAAAAGCTGACAATCAGAGCTGGCCCGAAATAGAAGGGGCTGCCTTCAGGGGTGGTGGTTTTGCTCTCACTGCAGACCTTCAAGCAGACACTGGAGGATCAGTGGGCAGTAGGTCAAATGGGACATTTTGGAATGGCCATAGGGGTCTCCTCCAATACTGAGATTCAGAGATCTTGACGCACCCTCGGGCTCTGGGACAATTTGGGGAGGCTGAGATCTCTTTCACCTGGGGAAGAAATCAAGGATAGGTTTACAAAGGTGGTGATGAGCTTAGCCAAGAAGGCTTCCAATGGGCAAAGATGAGGAGCAAGAGTACAAAAGGTGGGGAACAGTTCCGGATTAAGCTTCACTTAATGTATCACATACACCCCACCCCCAACAACAACAACAATTAGGGAGGAAGCCTGGTACAATGGAAATGTGTTGGCTGTGTTTGAAGTCAAAAGCCCAGAGTTTGAAGCTTGGCTCTACCAGTCATTTACCTGTACTTCGGGTGAGTTACTTCCCCTCTCTGAGCCTCCTCTATAAAATGAAGGAGGTGGCCTGGACATTGGCCCTCCGAGCTCCCAGATCAGGATCTGTGATCCCTCCAACTCCTCACCAGGTTAGTGAGTGCTGTCTCTGACTACTGCCGTTGAGATGGAATCTGGTTTCCATTACCTGTTCCAGCCTGGATCGAGAGTACAGACAAGCTTTGAAAAGGGCTAGCTACGCTGTGAAGAGACTTTTTCCAAACATGAGTGCTAGAGAATAACACCCCCCCATGCTCCAGGAGGCCCCTCACATGCCAAACATCCTTGAACTTCCTCCCCAGACCTTGCTTCTAGGAATTGCTGAGGCCGAGGGCCCCTGGCTGACAACGAGCCATGTCTTCGATTTCGGTTTTAAAAACAAAGCCCAGAAACATCTGCAACTGGTGGGAGTGAGATTTTATTGGGCAGTGAGGGGCTTAGCAGGGAGGGTCCCAGGCCTGTGAGATGGGGCTGTGGTGTCAAAGGGTCATAGATTTCTGAGCTGGAAAGGTCTCTAGAGATCGAGCACAGCCCCCTCATTTCACACATTCTACACCTATTTCCAGCCCATCGGAAACACAATCCTAGAACAGGATGTACTGAGCTCGTTAGCCCCTAGACTCAAAGTGGCCTCGAGAATCTGTTTCGCGCTTTATGCTTTGCATGTTTTTAGTTTTATTTTAATTTATGCCTTTTATTTTTTTAAAATATACTCATTTCTTTTTTTAAAAAAATTATCACTTTTATTAATCTGTCCCTCCCCTATCATGCCCCCTGCACTGAATAATTTTTAAAAATGAAAGTAAAGCCCTCCACACGTACACGCATCGTCTAACCAAGCATGTTTCTATGTTGGCAATTCCTCTAAGCGTCTCTTTCTGCATTTTAAGTTCCTCACCAAGTGGCAAGTTCCATTGGCGTATACTCAGTCATGATTTATCATTGCATGGATTAGCATTCTAAAGTACTTAAAAGTTTTCTACCATGTTGTTATCATTGTACAAATCAGTCTCCACCTTCAGATCCCTTCACTCTGCATCAGTCCATAGAGGTCTTCCAACTTTTCTCTGAAATTGTCCATTTCATCCTTTCTCATGTCAAAGGAATATTCCATTCCAGTCGCATTCCAGGATGTTTTTTACTCATTCCCCAGTAGGAGGGCATTCCCTTGGTTTCCAGTTTTTTTGCCTGCCACTTCCAAAGGCATTGGAAGCCAAGGGATCATATTTCTGGCCCAGCTTCTAAGAGTCTCTAGGAGAATGTGGAAGTTTGACTTGCATGGAAATGGATCTTTCAGAACCACCTGGGAGTTTTCTTCTTAGAACATTCTAATCCAAAGTCAAACCATGCTTTTAAGTGAGTATGTGAGAAGAGATTCTGTGGGCTCATGCTCAATGAGCAGGATCAGGCACTGGAAGTCATAGATTGTGAGAAATTGGATCTAGAGGGGGCCAAAGAAAGCAGTGTGGTATGATAGAAAAGTTTCCAAGAGGGCAGAGATGTGGGTGAAGTAGACGGCAAACAGGGTTTCTCCAGACCTGGGACATTGCCTCATAGCTGTTAAACCAGTCACTGAAGCTGGTTTCAATGACTGACCCAAGGTGGTCTGTGTGATGCCAGGCAAATCACGGAGGTTGTCAGTGCCTCAGGTCAGCCTTGAAGACTATGCGCTGTAGAATACATACTCATCAGCATGGGTAGAGAGAAGGTTCTCACACCAAGGAAATCACAGATTTATATCAAAATTTTGAAAAATCTTAATTATGAGAGATAGTACTCTTCTTGCCAAAATTAAAAAAAAAAACTATTTGCTTTTCCTTTTAAAAGAACATCCCACCGCTGGCGCTTACTATCTGTGTGACCTCGGGCAAATCCCATAACCTCTCTGGGCCTCTGTTTCTTCATTTGTGAAAAGGAGAGAGTTAGGCTAGAATTTCTATGTTTCTTTTTCAGTTCCAAATTCTCTCCCTCCTTCCATGCCTCCCACACCCATTGACAAAGCAAGAAATAGCCGTTAGACAGTTGAGGTCACACATTTTCTTAGTACCCACTATGTACTTGGTGAGGCCCTGGGGACACAAAAAATCAAGGCCAAAAAAAAGTCTTATCCTCAAAGAGCTTATATTTTTTAGAGGGAAAAGGGTAGGGTACAACATACATACAGACGAACACAGAGGTATATAAAATAAATGGGAAGTCCCTGTGGGGGTGGCTGCCCCTGACAGCTCATGCAATGAGAAGGCTTCACGTAGGAGACAGCACTTGAGCTGGGCCTTAGGTGACAAAGGAGAATATTTTCCCCTTAGTTGCTCCCCGCTCTGCCAAGCCTCTGAGGGTCTTTGCAGCTTGTTCCCTAGCTCGTCTTCTCCATTGGTGGCTGGTTGCTTCCTGCTGCCCCATGGACTGGAGGGTAAGGTCCACACTGCTGTGAGAAGTCAACCATGGCTCCTCGGGTGAGAGAAACGTTCCATGGGGGCAGAGAGAAGCCAGCTTCTGGAGGGTGTGTGCAGGCAGAGCTCATTCTTTCCTGAGTAGCCCAGTTTCCTAAAGGCCTCAGGACTAGAGAACCTGGGGGCAAATCAGGGCTCCGTTTTGGGGAGGGGTCACTTCTGGGAAGAGCTAATCTCCCGGATCCTCTTCCTCTCAATGGAGAATTAGCTTGTTTTATTATTATTATTGTTATTAATCATTATTATCCTTTGCCCTTTTAAGAGATATCAGCTCTAAGGAATAAGACATGTTTCTTTAGGAGACAGAAGTACATCTTTTTTATTTTGGCAAGAAAAGTGGCATCTCTTATAACTGGGATGGACACTTGAAATGATTGGTTCCAGCTGGTCCCTGAGGAGGCATCATGGCTCCAGAGAAACGCGGCTTCTTTCTCAACTTTACCCACCCTCTTCTCCATATCTGCCACCCCAGGAAGAGGCTCTCAGTGCCCTGGGAAGTCAGGGCTGGGAGCCAGACCCAGAGAAAGGATTCTGGCCAAGGGCGGGGCTGGGAATCTCTCAGGGGAATGAGCCTGACCCAAGGAGTTGAGAAGCCAGAGGTCAAATCAGGGCAGTGGGCCCAAGGACTCAATTAAGTAACTGTGAACGTTGGCTCCACGTTATGACACAGTGGGTGAAGGCCTGGCTCGGAATAGGGAGAGCCGGAGTTAAAATCACCCGTCTGATGCCCAATTAGCTGAGTTCAAATCCATCCTCAGGCAGTAACTAGCTGAGGGACCCCGGGCAAGACATTCAACCTCTGTTTGCCTCAGTGTCCCAATCTGAGAAGTGGGAATAATAATAATAACAAGAGTGAGCCACGGACTTTGTCTGGGGGGTGGGGGTGGCTTCTTGGCAAAGCCACTGGAGCAGGTTGCCGTTTCCTTCTCCATCACGCAGGGTGACATTTGTAAAGTTAACACAGTGCCTGGCATACAGGAGGAGCTGTTTAAATGCTGGTTCTTATCATCGCCACTATTATTAAGGATTATTTCTGATACTGTGTCTTCCCTGGTCCTCAGTTTCCCCATCTGCAAAATGAGGGAGTTGGACAAGAAGGCCCCTCGGAGGTACTTTCTGTCTCTTTCCAGTTCCATAACCCCCAGGAGCCGTGTGGTTGGAGAGAGATTGTGATTTATGCCAGAGTGGACCAGGCAGCCTTAGATCCTGGAATGGAACTAAGCCCTGACAGGGAAGATGAAAAATTCAGATGTGGAGCAGACAGTCAGGTAGAAAATTGTGGCTTATGTTTATATAGTCAGTTGTTTGCAAAATGTATCATCTCATGATCTCGTTTGATTGGCCTGTCAGAGTCATGCCAGTACAATGCCTGGTACATAGCTCTGTCCGTCCGTCTGTCCATCCATCTATCTACCTGTCTGTCCATCTGTCTATCTCTCTATCTGTCTGTCTGTCTATCTGTCTATCCATCTATCCATCCATCTATCTATCTATCTATCTATCTATCTGTCTGTCTGTCTATCTTTCTATTGTCTATCTGTCTATTGTCTGTCTGTCTGGCTATCAGTCTATCATCTGTGTCTCTCTATATATATCTCTATCTATAGCTATCAGTCTATCATCTGTCTGTCTCTCTGTCTCTATCTGATCTGTCTGTCTGTCCATCCATCTATCTACCTGTCTGTCTGTCCATCTATCTATCTATCTGTCTGTCTGTCTATCTGTCTATCCATCTATCCATCCACCTATCTATCTATCTATCTGTCTATCTTTCTATTGTCTGTCTATTGTCTGTCTTTCTGTCTATCAATCTATCATCTATGTCTCTCTCTATATATCTCTATCTATAGCTATCAGTCTATCATCTGTCTGTCTCTCTGTCTCTATCTGATCTGTCTGTCTGTCTCTATCAATCTATCTATCATCTGTCTGTCTGTCTATCCGTCTATCTATCTATCATCTGTCTGTCTATCCATCTATCTATCTATCATCTGTCTGTCTGTCTATCCGTCTATCTGTCTGTCTGTCTATATTTCTATCATCTATCTATCTGTCTATTTTCTGTCTGTCTCTCTGTCTCTATCGATCTATCTATCATCTATCTATCAATCTATCTTTTGTGATCGATTGATTGATCGATACCAGGGAATACCAGAAGAATCAAAAGTGCAGGGGATGCAACGGGCAATGGAAATACGCGTGGTAAATCCTAGGTTTCTTTGTGTTGCTCACCTCTCAAAACTTCTGTGGTTCTGTTTCCTCCAGAATAAGATCCGATCGCCACTGTCTGACATTCAGAGAATGTGTCTGCCTGGCTCCAGTGTTGGATGTTCCCAGACTGATGTCACCTTGCCCCTCATCATTTACTCTTTATTTCTGCCCACTATGTGGTCTGTCTTCCAGCTTTGCCCAGGCTGCTCCTCACGGCTGGAGCTCTTCCCCTCCTCCCCTCATACATCCCTCTAGGCAGCCCAAGCTTCTTCCAAGGCTCGGTCCAAGCACCAGCTCTTACCAAAGGCCCCACGTCCTCCAAGCACTTAGTATTTATGCCTGGGCAAGCCACTGAACTTTCCTCTACCTCAGTTTCCTCACATGTAAAATCAAGGGCACAATGGCTCCTGTCTGTGATGAGGATGATGAATTCCATGCTGAGGATGGTGTGAGGGACCCTTGGACTCCTTTCCTTTTTGGTGGGCTCTTACTCAAGGATCCTCAGAAAGATGTTTTGGAGTATGCGAGCAAATAGTTCCCTAATAAGTTGGCGATCTGGCTGGGTCCGGACTCACCCCTCCCCAGCACCAGAGTCCTTTGGTTACAGTTTTGTTATCTTAAGTCGTCACACTTTCCCCCATTACCCAGAGTGAGGTTCTAGGTTCTGTATCAGGAACCTAGAATATCAGTGCTAGAAGCACACTCACAGATCTTCTAATGGTTCAATGCTGCTTACCTCCCATGAGTTTTCATTGAGTAAAACCAAAGCCCCAAAGCCAACTGACTTCTAATAGTCTAGCCTAGCAAGAATTGATTAGAAACACCTACTATGTGCAAAGGCATTGGGGAATCTCGTTTGATTCTGGCAACAACCCCACGAGTGCTACTGGCATTATTATCCTCATGTGTGGATGGGAAGCAAAGGCTTGCCCATAGGCTCATGCAGATGGTAAGTTGTTGACAAACTGACAAACCCAGACTTTGCTGACTCCACATCTGTCACTCCAGACACGGGGCCAAGCTGCTTCTTCATTCACGGCAAGCAACTATTTGCAGAAATGTTTTGCACAGTACTTTGCAAAACCATTGCCTCCAACTATAGACAAAACCTTCGCCTATTATATGGTATCCAGTATCCCTCATGGGACGCTTTCAGATTCAGGGCTAAAAAAAGTTTGTCTTTGCAGATGGATGTGTAAGCTTCCTTTTTGTAGACAAGGAGCAGTGCCTGTCCTGAAGTGGTGACTTGTCTGCAAGTATCCTTAGAGCTAAGTTTGGGGCTCAGGTGTAAGACCCAAGTCAGCCCAGGTGCCAGGGAACATCTCCTCCTACTGTTTTTGTCCTGGTCTTTAAAAAAATTACATGTACTGAATGTGTTTTAGCCCTGTAAGCCTCTCAATTCTGGATGGATGGAAGGAAGGAAGAAAGGGAGGGAGGGAGGAGAGAAAGAAGGAAGAAAGGAAGGAATGAAGGAGGAAGGAAAGGGGAGAGGGGAAGGAGGAAGAATGGAAGGAAGGAAGGAAAGGGAGGGAGGAAGAGAGGGAAAGAGGAGGGAAGGGAGGAAGAGAAGAAGGAAAGGGAAAGAGGAGGGAAGGAAGGAAGAGAAGAAGGAAAGGAAAAGAGGGGGAGGAAAAGAAAAGGAAAGGAGGGGAAAGAGTGTGGGTAGAGAAAGAAGAGCACCCAGGACCCGGCCTTGGCCCACACCCACAGTGGTTTGGAGCAATCCTGCAAATGTAACAGCAGCAGTCAGACAAATGGGGGAAGAGGCCATCTAAAGGAAACCAGGAAAAGACTGGGGTAGGCTAAGAACATTCCTAGTGTGGCATGGAGAGGGTGAAGAAGTGTCATGGCGGCCGAGGCCAAGGAAGGCACTGAAGCTCCCTCTCAGAGCTGGGAAGTAGTCAGGGGCAGAATGCAAGTAGAGGTGATGGTCTGAAGATGGAAGGCCTGGCATGCAGCCGGGGGGCAGGCACCATAGAGGCCTGGGCCCTGGAAAGGTAAGGCGAATGCCCAGCCACTCAAGAATGATGAACTTGGAGTCGGGAGGACTTGGGTTTACATCTGGCCTCTGACGCCAGCTCTCTGACCATGGGCAAATCACTGGAGCTCAGTTTCCTTCTCTGTAAAGGGAGGAAGTCTGACTGGGTAATTTCTAAGGTTCCTTCCACCTCTAGATCCTATGAGTCCATTTGTTTGTTCAGCAGGCATTAGTTAAGTACTTTCTGTATGTCCGATACCAGAGCTACAGTGCCCACCCTCAGGACCGTGCCTTCTTTTGGGGGAAAACAACATGTTTACAGACAATTAATTACAAAGCAAAAACAAAACCATTTCCAAGTGTCACAGCAACCCTCCACAACATCTCCTCCTGGTTTTGTCATCCCCACTTTACAGAGGACAATGTTGAGATTCAGAGAAGGTAGATAGGAGACCTACCCAGGGTTGTACAGTCAGTAAGGCTCACAGGTGAAACTTGAACCCAGGTTTTCCACCCACAACATTTTCCATTGCGCTGTTCTGTGTCCTGGGACCTGGGACCAAGAACAGAATAATGACAGCGATGGAGGGGTCTTTCAGAGAAAGAGGGAAGCCTGCTGTCCAGCGCAAGCCCATGCAGCTCCTCCCACTTCCTATGACCTTATCAGCTGTTTTGCTATTTCCCCTCTAGGCATAGGGTCCATCCACCTCAATGAAATACAGTGCACAGGGTTCGAGAAATCCATCATTGACTGTAAATTCAACGTGGAGAACCTGGGCTGCAACCACGAAGAAGATGCCGGGGTGCGGTGCAACATCCCAGCCATGGGCTTCCAGAATCAGGTAAGGGGATGGCCCATACAGGAGGCAGCTGACCAGCAGTGCGGGGGCCACCTCCCCAGGCGGTAGAATTGTGGGATTTGGGACTTTAGAAATCGCCTCTAATCCAACCCTCTCATCCTACAGGAGAGGAAACAGAAAGTCAGAGAAGTCCAAGGTCACAGAGGTTGTAAATAGGAGGGTCAGGTCCAAGGGGTCGGGGAGGGGAAAGGGAGGAATAAGCATTTATTTAGTGCCTGTTGTATACTGGGCACTGTGCCAAGTGATTTATATACATTATCTCAATTTATCCTCACAATAACCTTCCATGCTATTGTTATTCCAGTTTACAGATGAGGAAACTGAGGCAAGCAGCGGTTAAGTGCCTTGCCCGGGATCACATAGCTAGTAAGTGTCTGAGGTTGGATTTGAACTCAGGTCCTCCTGACTCCAGACCCAGCACTCTGCACCCAAACACCTAGCTACCTCAATGAAAAGATTACTGACTATGGAGTCTAAGGGCCTGGGTTCAAATCTCACCCCAGAGAGTTATCACCCATCTGACCTTGGGCAAATCCTGGCCTTATTCCTCTGTAAAATGAGGTGTTAGACGAGATGTCCTCTGAGGCACCTTCCAGCTCCGTGATGCTCTGATTCCAGATTTAGAGCTAACCAGTGCAAGATGAAACATGACACTGCCAAGAGCTCTATACAGCCTGCAGCCAGGCCAGGAGCAGGGGAGGGTGGGGTTTTCTGGCCAGATTGGGGGGAAAAAACTAGACCCAAAATTGAGTTTTCCCAGAAGATGCAGCTAAGTGAGGGTAACATGTATTTATCCAGCAGACCCGGGACCTGATCCATCCCCATGGCCTCTGATGGTGGGTTCCTGAGTGTGAGCAAGCCATGACTTCTGGCTGAGATGTTTCTCATGTTGCACGGAGGCAGGGAGGAGGGGGGGCCTTCTTGCACAGTTTCACATCTGGATTCAATTAGTAGTAATGAGAAGTAATAGCGTACAATAACCTAGCACAGTGTGGTTGCAAAGAGCTTTCACATACATTGTCCCATCACACAGCAGCCCTGGAAAGTAGGGAGCACAAGTCTTACTGCTCCCCACTTTACATTTAAGGAGATGGGCTCAGATTGGCTAACGAACGTGTTTGAGATAATGTGATCAGGATCTGGTACATAGCCAAGACTGTCTTCTCTTACATTAATCTGGAGTCGCAGGATTCTCTCTGGTCCCCACATAGCTGAGTGGCCAGAGAAGTAGAAGGCTGTCTCTGGAATTCAGTAGCCAGGAGGAACAAGATGATCTTTCCATCTAATGGAGAATTGGATTTCTGCTCTTAGATGAATTCTGTTGGTGCTTGGGTTGGCCAGGGAAGATGCCATGTGCCAGTCAAAGGAAGTTAAGTAGATGGTACCAGCCTATTTAGAAAAGATAAGTAGCCTCCTGGAAACAAATAAAGCCTTACTCTGCCTCCCCAGCCCCAGTCACTGAACTTCAAGGACGGCTAACAGCCAGACCAGTTGGTCCTGACTGTGGCAGGGTTGCCAAGAGAGATATTTAAAACCAATGAATGAATGAAAAACATTTAATAAGCACTTACTATGTTCTGGAGATACAAGTGCAAAAATGGTATAGCCTCTCCCTTAAAAAGCTTACATTCTAAGTGAGGGAAACAACATCTATGGGGGAGTGCTGGTCTAGGAAGGGCATATTATTCTGAGAAGCCACAAGGATGGCAAATGTGGTCATGGGAGAGTCCATTGGCATTCTCCTGCCAGAAGCAATCTCAGTATTAGATGCATTAATTTGATCTGAGAAGCAACCATAGTGAAGGGAAAGACAGCTGGCTTGGCATCAGAAAGACCAGGTTTCCGTCCTACTCCTGACCCATGTTGACCCTAGACAAGCCACTTAGCTTCTCAATGTCCCCAGACAACTTTCTAAGATTTACATTTGCAGAATAGACATAGATTTGCCTTGGTGGAGGGAGTTCACTCACCAAGAGTTACACAAAGATGAAATCACCAGATCTGATTTTTTTTTTTAATGTCAAGCATCATCAATAGTCTGGGGTCTTCTTGACCTAGCAAGCTATGTGAATTTCCAGTCACTCACCAATGTGGAGAGCTGACCCCAGGTGGGAGATCCAAATCAGAGTGGCTAAACTCCCCCAGGGCCCCATGGTCTCTGGAGTCCTGTAGTCCAGAGGTGGCAATGGAAGGGCTCATGGAAAGAAGATGGCTGGGACTGCAGATTGAACTTCAAGCCAGGAATAAAGGCAAGGAAGGTTTTCCAGTGATCTTCAGAGAATGTGCTATGTCTGTGTTTCTGACAGTGCCAAGAAACATCTTTGTAAGCAAACAGTATGAGTTGCTATCCATCCTAGAAAAGATGAAAGAATTGCTGGGATGTTCTCCTACTCTCCAGGCTATTGGGTTCCTTGGAGGAGTGGAGCAAGGATTTCCAGGAATAACTGAAGGAGGACAAGATGAGACTGAAGGCAATCCTCACCTGTGCCAGGAGGGTGGAGAACCAAAGGAGATATCACAGATTAGGATGGAAAGGAAGACCACTGACCACTGAGAGCCAAGAAACAAGACCAAGAATCTTCCTGGAGAGGGGACAAGAACCAGACCATCTCGGGAAGTACCAGCTTCTTCCATCCCAAGAAATGACACTGAATTCACAGGGACCAGCGAGTGAAAGGTCATTCAGTAGTGACCAGAGAAAGAAGAGGTTGCCTATTAGTCATAAACAGTAGAGAGGTTTGGTCTCTTCACAGGATCCTAAGCATCCCAAAACTTGACCCACTACCCATTCCTCATGATTCATATGGGGATGATGATGCTGTCACAAGGGAGCTAGAAAGTTTTACTGAAAGATTATGGTGTTCTAGGCAAAAACAGGGAACCTTAGGAATATCGGTGGTATTTTCATCCCTATTGCTGCTTGAGCACTGAGGAGAGACCCTGACCTCCCTTCTAGTTCTTAAATCCCGAGGTTCTGAAATTCTCCCAGTGACCTCCACTCTGAAAACCAAATGGAATTCCTGCATAGAAGCTGACAAACTATCTTACCATTTTAGTGTGTAGAAAAAGTATATGTAGTCAAAGTTGTTGTCGAGTTCTGCCTGACTCTTCATGACCCCATTTAGGGTTTTCCTGGCAAATTTATTAGAGTAACTTCCTTGAGAAATTGCCATTTCCTTCTCCAGCTCATTTTACAGATGAGGAAACTGAAGCAAAGAGGATTAAGTTATTTGCTCAGGGTTACACAGCTAGTTAGTGTCTGAGGCAGATGCGAACTCATGAACAGGAGGAGTCTTCCTTATTCCAAGCCTAGTATTCTACTCCCTGAACCACCTAGGTGAGCTTGGATTCTGGCTCTGCAAATCATACAGGATGGAAAGGAAAGGATCAGAGGTCCTGAGTTTGAATCCTGACTCTGATGCTTTCTACCTGTGTGACCTTAGGTAAGTCCCTTAATTTTCTTGGGCCTTGGTTTCTTCATCTGTAAGGAGATGGAGTTGTACTGGGGTCCTGAGGTCCTTTCTAGGTCTATGGTTTATGATCCAATCTTGTTGGGGCTCAGTTTCCTCATCCATAAGATGAGAGGAGTCAGCCCTTGAGGTCTTTCCCAGCTCTAAGTGATGGTCCTGTGTGTGGAGAGTGCTTGCCTATAGCATGGATTTCTGTGTGATTTTGTAAAAGAAAAATGAGAGGACTGAGCCAGGAATTCAGAGAATTGAACTCTACTCCATCCACTGCCACTCATTAGCCATGTGACCTCGGACAAGTCCCTGGACCTCCGTTTTATCTACATGTCAAATGAAGAAATTGAACCATCTTTTCTAAGATTCATTAGGAAATTATCTGTTTCCAAGATTCTCAAAAACACTGAGAAGCTCGGATGGGGATATCTTGGCTACCTCTTAACAACCAATCACAGAAGTAGAGGATTTCTGAGCATCCCAAGCTGGAAGAAGGGAGTGCATGATGGATGGACCAGAGGAAGGCCACCATCTTTGATGTCTCTCTGGGTCCTCACTGACCTCTCTCTCACCCCTGAGCTCAGGACTTGGCCTGACTAAGCACATGTGTGGGATTTATGTTGGAAGATCCTCACGTTTCCCTTAGAATTAACATTTGCACGGCATCACCCACCCAACAAACTAGGTTTGAGACCACGTAACCATAGCCTTATATCAAAACACTGATGGCTTTCCTGTGTGTCCAGCTCATAGGCAGGGCTTGGGTTTTCTAGGTAGCATTTTGGAAGAATTTGACACTGTATTCTTTATTCCATTGGAGCCAGAGGGAAAGGAAAATGAAGAAACCCAAGATGTTTGAAGGAAATTTCGCCCTCCTTCCTCTCTCCTTCCACCCTCCCTTGGACACTACAGAGCCTAGTGCTTCTGCCTTCCTTTATATATACTTAGCACAATACCTGGCCTATGATAGGTGCTTAATAAATGCTTGTTGATTGATCGACCCATAAAGGAAATGAGGATGAAGTCAGAGGTCAGTGGGCTGGGACCAGAAGTCTTGGAGGCCCCGTGGAGCAAGCTTTTAGTTGTTGTTCAATCATTGTTCAGTCATGTATGACTTTTTGTGACCCCATTTGGGGTTTTCTTGGCAAAGATACCAGAGTGGTTCGCCGTTTCCTTCTCCAACTCATTTTACAAATGAGGAAACTAAAGCAAACAGGGTTAAGTGACTTGCCCAGGGTGACACAGCTAGTAAGTGTCTGAGGCCAGATTTGAATTCAGGAAGATGAGTTTTCCTCACTTCTTGATCAAGGGCTATAGAACATTAACATTCTCATTTCTAAGGCTTTCACACATTCAGTCCAATTCAGTGCTATTAAATAAGTTTATTGAGTGCCTATTATATACTAGACACTGTGAATTCAAAGACAAAGCTGAAAATATCTCTGCCCTCAAGAAGCTTACAGTCTGGGGAGCCCTGAGAAAAGGCAGATTGCGAAGTTAAATGATTGCCCATGATTACAGAGCTCATGAGCATCAGGGCTTAGATTCAACCCAGGTCTCAAGGCTAGAAGTCTTTGCTTCCGCCATGTTCCCTCTCACTAGTTTGTCCAAGTCAGAGCAGACCCCTCCACACCTGGGCCTCTTGGAATTTCCTGGCATCTTCCAAGGCTCAGCTCAATGTCCACCTGCTGCAAAAAGTCTTTCCTAGCCCCTCCCACTACAAGTGCCATCCCCTCCAGTGCCCACTTGGGCCCATTCTGTATGTATCTTCTATTATATAACTATGTATTTGAATGTTGCCTGCACCATTAGAATGTGAGATTCTGGAGGGCAGGGCTCAGGTTTTGTCTATCTATGTATATCCAGCACACAGTACCTGGCACATAGGAAACCTTAGTAAATGCTTGTCAGTTGACTGATTGATTCAAAGTCTCTAGTACGAGGTTTCTGGAAATTGGAGCCAAGTTATGGCCAGGGGAACTAGGCAACTACCTGCTCGTCCTTCCCAACCACCTTTCTTAAAATTGTATTTAATTCATGTGCTTTTAGAAATTTAAATAGTTATGCAATTTATAACCAAAAGAAATAGAGACAGGCTGGACCTATTACTTCACTGCTATGAGGGACTCTCAGATGAGGGAGTTCCCTCCACTAACAAAGGCTAGCATCTTCTCTACCATGTATAATCTTGGAAAGTTATCTAGAACACTGAGAGGTTAAGTGGCTTGTCCAGGGTCACTCAGCCAGTACATATCAGAGACTGGAACCCAGATCTTCCTGCCTTTATGTACAGATTGCTATCTACTTTGCCACATTGCTCTTCTCAGTAACAACCAAAGTCAAAGGAATGATCAAAATAAGGAATAAACTCATATGTCAAGCTCTCAATATGGCAAAGGTTTTAACAGGAGGTAGTGGATGTGACAGGTAAAAGATGAAGTAACTAAGGAGACAAAGTCTGGCTTTTCCCAGCATATCAATTTATTAAGCAATGCATCCCAAGAGCCCAACAGCCAGAACTAGACCCCTTCCTTAGCTTAGTGCTGAGCCCTGAATTTGGGGGAGACAGACTTTTATACATTAAAAACAATCAAATAAGGCCAATTAACTAAAAAGAAACAATACATTAAGTAACCTGAGTTCTAATTGGATGAAAGATTAGGGACTTTCCAAGTTGGGAAGGGAGAGCGAACAGGTGAAATTCTCTGAAGTCAGAGAAAGCGGTGTCCCACTCCCTCCAAGGTCTATAAGCAATCTAAGGAACATGGAAACAGTAACTAATTGGTCAGTATGGGGCCAGTTTTCAGATGAGACATACAGGTTGCTTGAGACGTACAATTAGGAGAAAACTCCTTGCACCAGTCTTTGGAGCTGACCGGGTTTCTGGTCAACATGAGGGGGTTCCTTGGTTAAAAGTATCTAAAAAAGCAGACCAAGGTGGTCCAGCATCCCACTCGCCCAGGGCTAGGTTCGAACAGTACAATAACGTTTTCTTCCAGTTCCCACAATTGAGGAAAGTTTTCTTACAAGATGGAAATTAGACCAGACCCATAATTGAATAGAAAGAAACTGATGCCTCCAGAATTGAGTCACAAGATGGCATCAGTGTGGTGTACTCAATTCCCACTCCCACTTGCTGCTCCAATCCCTTCATCTCCCCTTTTTGATTTTTCAAGGAGTGGGCAGCCCACTCCCATGGATCACTTATCTGTAAGCCACATCTATAGAGTTTTTCATATATTTATAATCAGAATGACAAAAGTCAGGTTACAGATCAGACAACTTAAAGAGGGGTCAATTTTTGAGAGGGGAGATTTACACTTCATCAAGGTAACCAAGAAAACTCAATCATAAACATCATGAAAGAAAAGGGCAAAACAAAACAATATTGACTAACATCAAGTCTCCTTGTATCCTAGTAACCCATTTCCAACGGACATTTAATCAGCACATTTCGAGTCCCAGGTGTCCCATGTAGTCATCTGGTCCCTGGATATCTTCTCTTGGGCATTCTGGAATTGACCTCATTCTCTGGGAAGCTCTGAAGGGGTCTCTGCTTCTCTGGTTCTGAATCACTTGTAGAGATTCCTAGATAATTTTGCTAGTAACAAGGCAATACAATTTTGTACAGCCTCTTAAAAGTTGGTTGTCCAATCTCAAAACGTCAGAGAACTTCAGGTTTTTAAAAAATATAACAATATAATATTGTTGTTTCTGCCTTTACCTAAATCCTGCACTTAATATAAGAATCTTTAAAAAGAAATTCATGAGGGTCTAACTGTACAATAAACTTCTGTCTGTTTTTAAATAAATTTTTGACAGATATTTTAAAAATAAGAAAATAATTTCACCTTCTTTACAACTATCAGTGCAATTTTATATGTAAAATCCTTAATCCAGTTTTAAGAACTTATTAGTAAAACATAATCAAAGCCTGAACTTCCATGCTAGATATATTTAGAAGTCGGTCATATCTATATAGTTTATATGCACAAAGTTCTTAGGGGAAAAAAATCTAATGCTTTGCTTTCTCAAAACTTATTATTCCATTTAATTAGAAAACTTTTACATTATATCTTTGTCTCATTGCCTTATCTAATTCTCCATTTAGGAGGATATCATCCCCATATTATAATTTGAACACAAATATAGATTAAAATTATAATATTTTTCAAACTTGCATCTTATTATAGTAACTCAAAAATGTTCCAATATCAACCTATTAATTGAAAGATTTAGTATTGTACTTATAAAACTTATACTGCTCACGTGCCCTTATTATAGAAATTTACTATGGAAGGAAAAGGAAGGACATAATTATAATAATGTCATATATCATAATGCGAAAAACTCCTGTCACTCTCTTTGATCCCAGGCATGAGTCATATCCGAAAGCCAGTCACATAGTCACAGGGTATCAAAAGCCAGTCTCAGGATTAACAAGGTGGAGAAATTTCCTGCTCAAAAAGGAAATAGCAGAATGGGAAAACTGAGTCAAGAGGCTGTTACTTTAGGCCATGCCAAAGTCACCCCCAAAACTTTTCCCAAGCACAGTTATTTACCTTTAGCAGTTCTCAGACTGCAGCACACACCATTTTCTACTCTTGGCTACATGACATCTCAGAGAACCATCCCTGTAATCAAAGCTCAAAACAATAATAAATTATAGTACTGAGTTTTTACCTCAAATAGCAAAATTTTCACTACCCACAACTTAGGGCTTGAATACTATTAATTTTCTCATATTTCCCTAACAGTTACATTTAATTTATCCTTTACTTATAATAAACTAACCACAATATGGGGTTTCAGACATATAGCAAATATCTGATAGATGACTCATATTGATGTACTGAAGTTCCATATTTAAACCACCCTACACATTTTCATAATTTTACAAGTGGAAACCAAAACATCTTTAAATGAAAACTCACTTTTTATTACAATAAAATTTATTATCTTTAAAAATAAAATATAATCCATTAAATATTGAACACTTTTCAAATATGTATTTTTATCATATTATTTTAAAAGCTCAGCCCATAATCTAACAGCATCCAGATAAAAAAGTGTTTTTCTAATAGCATTTCTGATCCAGTGATTTCTCTAACTTCACAATATAAGGGAATTTAGAAATAGAATAATAACATACACAATATCATGTATTTAAAACATGAAACAAATTTATTACTAGTCAGATGACATAAATTCAGCCAAATACATTTCCAAATGATCATACATAGAGATCATGAATCTTATTACCTTTAGCCTTTTATACTATGCACATCTAAAACCCAGTATGCAATTATATTCCATTAAAGAGATAATAATATTAACCATAGTCAACCTTTTTGTATTGCTTAGTACATGCCAGTCACTGTGTTAAGTACTTTGCAATCATCATTTTACTTGATCCACACAACAATCCTGGGAGGTGGGTACCATCATTGTTTTCTTCTTTACAGATCAGAAAACTGGGCAAACAGAAATAAAATAATTTACTTAAGATCATACAACTAATACTTTTTTGATATCAGAATGTAACTCAAGTTTTCTTGTATGTTTTCAGCATATTTTGTTGTTGTTGTTGTTCAACACCTTTATTTGGGAAACTGATCTGAGATAAAAGAGGTTACCAAGATCAGAGGGAAAGGGTCTCTGAGTTGAAGGAAACACAGGGGATCTCTGATCTGGGATAGGGATCAGCTGAGCTGGGATGGGGAGAGTTCAAGCGGTCCTTGATTTAAACAACCTTATCATGGTCAAGGAAGGGTTAACAAGAGGTAACTATAAAGTACAAACTGTATACCTATTTTCCCCCTCTTCACTCTGGGATGAATTTAAAACTAGCTGCCTTTCTTCATTACACTAAAATAATAGGTCTATCAATCTTCAGGGGAGAAGTGATCTAAGTTCTACTTTGAAACTGTTACGGAATTTAATTCTTATGTTTCCTTAAAACAAATTATACATAGTGATACCCCAAAACTCACCAAAATATTTCAGAAGGAGGTAAATTCCTAGGATTACTCGAAGTCCCAGAAGTTCTCAACTGCTATCTCAAAATGACATCTTTAAACTTCCAATATCTATTAAGATGTTTTTTAGCAGTTTTTTTTAAACCTAATCTCCTGATACTAAGAGCTGAAAATGGGAGTTAGTCCTGCTTACTGGAACAACTGCTTAAAATATGAAACTAGATGACTTCTGAGGTCTCTTCTATCTCTAAATCTATGGGATCATTTGTCTAGAAAAACTACTATTACTAACATTTTAAAGACTGTTCTGAATAGGTGACACCTGTGTTTAACACCTGGTTTTAGTGGGAATGCTTCTAATGTTTCTCTATTACATATACTTTTACCTTAAGTTTTCTGTTTTAAATTTCCTAGCAGTCATCTTCTGCATTGTATCCTCTATATCTCTTTTAAGTACCTTTTAAATTTAGTTTCATTTTCTCATGTAACTAAAAAAAATTCTCCAAGCAATACTATTTGCTCTTGTGACTTTCTAACCAATGTTAATCCTTGTTTAATTCTCTTAAATTTTTTACTTGTCAATTTTGAAGATGCCTCTTGGCATGGCTTACAAGGTTTCATTTTCCATCTATGCTTTTTTGCTACATTAATTCTTTCCTTTTCTCCACAGTATTTTTATTGTATTTATACTTTTCTTAGCTCATTTTCTCTGTTGGTTTTGTTTTTTTCCTGGTGTGGTTTTTAATCTCTTTGGTGTTTTTATTATAGTTGTTTTTTTTTTAAGTATATTGAGAAGTCGTTCTCCTTTCAAGGCTACATCATCTTAATAGGAAACTCTAAATTCTGTTTAAAAAAAAGCAAAGAGTACAGGTAACCTATGCAACCAAATGTCCAGGTGCCTTCCAGATCAATCCAACCTACCTATAATAGTTAACACAGCACAGTCAAAAGAACCCTGAACTAGGATTCAAACTACCTTGGTTCTAGACTTGGTTCTGCCAATGACTAGTCATGTTTTCCTGGGCAAGTCAAAATCATTCTCCCCTTTATCAAAGATCTTATCCATTGAGGCTTCCATAAAACCTAGGTACGTGTCCCTCTCTTAAGATCCTTCTTCAATGCCTAGAGGTCAATATAATAACAATAAAGGGGTGGTCTGTGTGCTCCCACAATGAAATGACAGATAATGTGTCAAAATGGGGATATAGTCAACAGCCCATACCACACTGTGCAGAACTTGGAGGCTTACAGTACTCCCTCAGGTGGGTTATACTCCACTTCTTCCTGGCCTTGACTCCTCCAATCTGCTTTTATACTAGCAGCTCTGAGTTCCCCAAAACATACCACCACCACATCATTACATTCAAAATCTCTGAGACCTAGGAGGTAGTAACCATGTTAAAAGGGAATGTACTTACTCCCCCTGCTCACTGAATTCCAGCTCATGAATGTCCATCCAATATATTTTTTATCTACACAACCATCCACTCACAATAATGTCACTTTTAGATCTTAAACATCATCATTTACTTTATAAAGAAAAATAAATAATAATGTTAAAGGTAGAATATATTAAAGCAAGTACATAAATATCATATATAGATATAAAACCTAGATCACACTTTCCCACTTAATTACAATAGCACACTCTTTTAGAAACCTCATGAGTAGGGAAACACACCAGGGTGGAAAACTCATGAGCTTAGGGCAGCTCTTAACACTCTTGAAAGCAAGCTTCAGCATTACTGGTTCATTCAGGAACATATGAATTGCAGGAAACTGCTTATCTGCTCACTACTTGATCTTTGGAAACTCCTTATAGCAATTTTCTTTAATCTAGAGAGTTATGCAGACCAGACCAGCTGATTATTGACTCACAAGGATGCTGCCGCAAAAAGGACGGTGCTCATAGCAACCCAACAACCTTTAGGGGATGTCAAAGCTCCTATGCATTGTCTTCTCAAAGCCAGAGGTGGCAGCAGAGAGCAACAAATCCTAGCTTACCCTTTCTCCAACACAAGGCGGAGCTGAAGGACAATGCCCAATGAAATCCATTTTCTCTGACCAATCAGGAATCACTTGTCTGAAGCCTTCTTTTACCAGACTGCTTCTAACCCAGCCTCCCGTACCTTCTTCAATGCTTCTTGTTATCATTTTCTCCTGCTGTTGCTTTCCGTCACCTCTTGCCATTTTCCTGCTGCTCCCTCACTGTAGCAGTTAAGGTGCAGTGGCTTAAATAAGAACCCCCAACTCTCAGTGACACCTTTTTACTTCTGTCATAACTCCCCAGATTTCTCCTCTCAAATCTATGGTTCTTTTTCAGTCGTGCCTCTGTCCTTAGATGTTTTTATGACAACCCATTTTCTTAGTTTTACTTTCTTTAGTGATAAAATAATTCTCTGCAAAGTGGCTAACATGTCATCATGCTTTGTAACTCACTGGAATGCTCTTCACAGTTGTCTCTGTTTGGTGCCCATGAGACTGTTTCTTCATATTCACATTTTTCTAGTTTTTAATAAGTAGAAGATCTGTCTCTGTCTGTTTATAACATTAAACTGTTCCCACACAAACAAGGCATCCTGCCACATTGTTAACAAAGAGATCCAAATTCTCCAATCTACCCCACAGATAATTTTCCCATCAGAAATGTCCAAAATCCCATCTGAAGACTGTTTCTTCCTAAACATATTTTAAGAGTTTACGTCAAGACAAAATTATCTCTATTTGCTATTCAATATCAAGATGTGCCTCCACAACAGGGGCAGCATTCCAATCCCTTTGACAACTAATGTCTTCCTTTATACAAAACTCCCTTTTTGTGCCCTTTTCATGATTAACTGCTTCTTATGAAAAGAGCGCTGAAGAGAAGAAATAGTGTACTTTATGCAAGGTATCTGCCCCTCCACGAAAATTCTTCTTCTGTGCCTCATCACAGCTTAGAGGAGATCCTGGGCTCTCCAGACTCTGTCTGCAGAGACAGAAAAGGGTTTTGACAAAGCCTGTCTTCCAAGGATGTCTATCTCCTAAGTACCATCTTGGCATGCAAAGGCTCATCCTACCAGGTTGACTATGAGGTCATGTTTCGTCCATGGCTGCTTATGAAAACTATTTCCTGAGAGGAAAAGGAGATTATTCTCCACATCAGTCTACACATGGGACCCTTGATAAAACTGATGAAATCAATAAATCGATTCCATTCATCAGCAAACAGTTATTAAATGCCTACTACATCCCAGGCACTGTGCCCGTGTGGCTACCGAGTAAAAAATTAGTAAGAACCTGCTATTACGGAGCTTACGTTCTATTGCGGGAGACAATATGTACATATAAGAATGATATACTGAATGTAGCAACAAATAAATAATGAAATACAGTAATACAACAAAAGAAACAAAATACATAAACCAGACAGCATACAAACAAGCAATAAAATAAAGCCAAAGTGAATTACGTGGGGAGGGGAATCAGGAAAATGTAGCAAGTGGTGCATGGGCTTAGTTTTGAAGGAAACCAGGAATTCGAAGAGAGGGAGATGAGACGGAAGAATGTTGTGTACCAGGGCAAAGGAAAGGGAGACGGGAGGAGAATCCCAGCAAGAAGGCTAATTGGATTGGGTCACGGAGTGAATGAGGGGAAGTAATATGAGCTAAAAAGCTGGGAAAGAAGGCTGGAGCCAGCTTGTTCAAGGCTTTAAATGCCAAACATAAGAGTTTGTGTTGATAGTTGTTTGGAAGATGAATGGGAGAGCCCATCGATTGATTGACTTGAAGCAGGGAGGTCCTTTAGAAGATTATTGTAGCAAGAGACAGTCAGTAAGTAAGCATTTATGTGCCAGGTAAGCACCTACTGTGCGCCAGGCATTGTGCTAAGGACTGTGGATGCAAAGAAAAGCAAAAGACAGCCTCTGCTCTCAAGGAGCTCACACTCCAATGAGAAACACCATACAAATTATGTCCAGATGAACTCTGTGTGAGATAAAGGGAAAAGATTCAACAGTGAAGGTGCAAGAATTGAGGGATTGGGAAGGACTTCCTGGAGAAGGTGAGACTTAAGTTGGGACTTGAAGGAAGCCAGAAAAGCCAGGAGGCAGAGATGGAGAGGGAGAGCGTTCCAGGCATAAGGGACAGCCAGGGAAAATGCCTGGATCCAAGAGATGGAGTATCTTGTTTGAAGGACAGCCAAAAAGTCAATGTGATTGGATCAAAGAGGATGTGGGGCTGAGAGAAGGGGTATAATGCATAAGAAAACTGTAAAGAAAGGAGGGAGCCATGTTATGTAGAGCTTTGGAAGCCAAACAAGATTTTCTATTTGATCTTGGAAGTGATAGGGACCCACTGGAGTTGAGTGTGTGTGTGTATCTGTGTGTGTGTCTGTGTGTGTGTGTGTGTGTGTGTGTGAGAGAGAGAGAGAGAGAGAGAGAGCCCCATACTTTTAGTGGCTGAATAGAGGGTGAACTGGAGCAAGGAGAGCCTTGAGGCAGGCAGACCCCCCAGTAGCTATTGCAATACTGCAGGCAGAAAGTGATGAGGGTATGGACCAGGGTGCAGGTAGTGCTAGGGCGGTATATTGGAGAGATGGTGCAGAGGTGAAATCTACAGGCCTTGGCAAAAGCTAAGATGATGAGAGAGGGAGGTGTCAAGGAGCAAATAAGATGGCAGCTGACCTTGTGAGTAGAGAGAAAGGAATGGATGGGAAAGGTCATGGGTTCTTGAGCTGCTGAAGAAATTCAGTTAAATCTGCATACCAGTGCTCAGTGATCATACCATACTCAATGCCCCATTCCTAGAATGCTCTCCCTCCTCATTTCTGCCTCCTAGCTTCCTTCAAGTCCCAGCTAACATCCTGCCTTCAGCAGGGAGCCTTTCCTGATCCCCCTTAATGCTAGTGCCTTTTCTCTGTTGGTTTTTCCCCACTTATCCTGTTTATAGCTTGTCTGTCGATATTTTCATGTTATTTCTTCCATTAGATTGTAAGCTCCTTGAGGTCAGGGGCCATTTCATGCATTCTTATCCCTCATGCCTGATGCATAGTAGGTGCTCATACATGGCTGTTGAATTGAACATCATCATCTCTACTAGGCTGGGCTGAACGCATGAAATGCCAGCTCCTAAAGGCATTAATTTCAGATGCATAGCATGAAGGATTTGGGGGGTTATATGGGAAGGAGAGGGAGAAAGTCGTAAGAGGTGACCTTCCCAGCCTTCCTTCATCTATGCCACATGTGTCCTCTGATCTCACCCAACACTGTAAGCCTCTGCTCATCTGTAAAGTGGGGTTACCAGCAGTGTGTAGTAGTGGAGAGGGACCAACCTTGAAATCAGGAAGGTTTAGTTTCATGTCTTGCCTCTGACACATGCGAGTTATGCATGTGACCATAGTTTCTTCACTAGGAGTCCCCTAAGCACATGAGATCCCAGTTCCAGACCAAACAGAAACAAAAACAAAAAAAACCTACTTGTTCAATCCTGTCTTGGATAAACAGACTTCTCTCAACCTCAGTGTGGTCCTCTATAAAATGGGGGTGATAATAGCACCTACTTCCCTTGGTTGTCATGAGAATCAAATGTGATGTTTGTAAAGTGCTTTGCAAACCTGAATGTGCCATGTAAATACTACCTATTGTGATGATGGGAAGTAGGGAAGTTTAGGAGAGCTGACCTCTGAACCAGGAAGACCTAGATTCAAGTCCTAGCTCTAACACATCCCAGCTGTATGACCCTAGGCAAGTCATTTAACTTCAGTGCCCTAAGCTACTCTCAAAGACTCTTAAGTTACAGCGAGGGTGCTGCCCTGCATCCTTAGAGGGGATTTCCTCATTTGGGAGTCCCTTTTACCAATGAAATAAGAGGTTCAGTTCCTATCCCTATGATTGTTGGGAGAATCAAGTGAGATCATGCCTGTAAAATGATATTTAAACTTTAAAGTGATATACATACATGCATACATACATACGCATATACATGCATGCACACATATGTGTGTATCCAGGTGTCCCAAAAATCTTAGTGCACTTTAAAGTTTGAATAGCTTAAGGCTTTGGGGATCATCTGTAGATATGTGTGTGAACACATGTGTACATTTTACATATGTATCTATACGCATTCTATTCACATAGGTATAGGTATGTTAGTTATCACTGTTATTGGTTGTGTGACCTAGGACCTCAGGTTTCTCCTGTATGAAATGCAGGTATTCCAGCTCTAAATTCTGTGCTCTTGCCAAATAAACCCAAAACTTCATTGTTTAGAGAGATGGGGAGAGTGCTAGTAATGCTGCCAAGCACGTCCTAGGTCTGTGATCGGATGCGTGTGTGTATGTGTGTGTGTGTGTGTGTGTGTGTGTGTGTGTGTGTGTGTGTGTGTCTGGGGCATGGGTGGAAGAAGCAGTGTCCTGGCAGACAATCTTCCCCTGCATTGTTCATTTCTTTCTGCCATCTCCCCTTCCACACCCTGGTCTCAGACTTAGGGCATGATGGGTTTAGACTATGCCAAGGTATTTGGATTGGGCTCCTGGGAAAGCTTGGGGAGGAGAGTAGCAGGACCAGAATGAGTCTTCTGAGAGACACATCACTCACTGCCCTCGTCTTGCCCTCCAGGCCCACCTTTCCCACTCCCTTCTCTAATGACCATCTTCCTTTTCTCCACAGCTGCGCCTGAGTGGGGGCCGTAACCCTTACGAGGGCCGTGTTGAGGTGCTGGTGGAGCGAAACGGAACAATGAAGTGGGGGACTATCTGTGGGGAGAACTGGGGCATTGTGGAGGCCATGGTGGTCTGCCGACAGCTGGGCCTCGGGTTTGCCAGTAATGCCTTCCAGGTAGGCACCAACCCTTTCCCTGGAATCCCCTACCCCTCCACCTGCCTAAATCCTGCCCAACTCTTCTGGGCATGGATCAAGGTCCAGCTCTCTTCCTTGTGAGCCAAATTTGTGTTCAATGGACCCGGGTTCGCATTCTGGCTCTGTCCCTTACTACCTGTGGGACCTTGGACAAGTCCTCTCTGGCCCTCAATGTCTTCGTCTATATATCATCACAAGGTCTCTTCTGCCTCTGCCTCTCTAGTCCTTTAACTATGATCCCAGACTCCTTTGTCAAACATGAAGCCATCGAGGACACCTCCCAGGATGGTGAACTTTTCCCAGCTCTGGTGCCTCCCCTACCCTGGCTTTTCCTGGGAATGGAGCAAACAGAGACCTGAGGGCAATGGTGAGGGAGGAGGGGCTGTGGGTTGGATGATTTTGTGAAGGCTAAGCTGGGACCGAGGTTGGGTGCTGAGCAGAGGATGGGGAACAGCTGGAGGGTGTACTTCATCCACGAAAGCCCTGGCCCTCCCACCTCTCTAGCTCCCTATTCCCCTGCTGCAGGGGTGCGGTAATGAGACTAGCCAGCTCTCAGGCTGCTTGCAACAGCTGTTCCAGATACAACGTGGCATCTCAGTTAATGCTGTTTACAGCTGGACCCAGCAGGAGGGATGCGGGGGAGAGCAGGAGCTGCTGTCAGCCTGGATCTCCCAGGGCAACAGAAAAACAGCCAGACATGTCCAGTCCAGCCCCTGTCACGCACTGTGTACCCCATCTCAGAAGGCCAAGGTTACCTGAACCACGACCTGGCTTACAAGGGCACAGTGGCTGGGATGGCCAGTGAGGAGACACCAAACTGGCAGGGCCCCATCACACTCCGGCCGTGAGGATGCTGGACACTGAGAGCGTAGCAGGGGAAGATCACTGGCCGAGGAATCAGCAGACCTGGAGACTTGATGTTCACTCAGAGGGCGGATCCCTGCCGGGAATCTTGGCAAGCCTCTCTGAACCTATAAAATGGGAATGAACGTAGTGGCCCTGGCTACACCATAGGGTTATGTGAGGGCATATCACTTTGTGAACCTTACTGCTGTGCTCAATGCTTTTTGGTTGTGTCCAACCCTCTGTGACCCCATCTGGGGTTTTCTTGGCAGAGATCCTGGAGTGGTTTGCTGTTTCCTTCTCTGACTCATTTTACAGATGGGGAAACTGAGGCAAACAGGGTGAAGTGACTTGTCCAAGGTCACACAACTGTGTCTTGAACTCAGGAATAAGGTCTTCCTGACTCCAGATCTGGTGGCATTGTGCCACCACCCAGCTCCCCTTATGTGAACCTTACAGTGACAAGCAAGTGGGAGCTCCATGCTATTCATCAGCAAGCATTTATTAAACACCTTCTGTGCCAAGCTCTGGGCTAATTGCTGGGGACGTGAGATAAAAACAATTCCTGTTATCAAGAAGGTCCCATTCTAATGGGGGAGAGAATGTTAAAAAAAGAAAGCCGTATACATACACATATGCATACATATACACACATACACATACATATATACATACAACACATATATACATACATGTACACAATTCATGCATGCATGCATACATATATGAACATGATACATTCAGAGTAGATACAGTTACCCTGAATGGGGATGGCAAAGTTTCTGCTCTCACCTCACCCACCCCCTCCCCTCCCCTCAGTTTCTCCCAGTCTGCAAAGTAGAAGGAACATTTCCTGTCCGTGCATTCCCAGGTGAGAATGGGCCGGCTCCCGCGTGGGCGGCCAGTGCTCCATCTGAGGGCCTGCTCTGGCTGGCGGTCAGGGCTCAGTGCAGCCTCAGAAGTCAGGCGTGGCCACGGATGGCGAGCTGCTTTTCACCAGCTGTGACTCTGGACCGGTCGTCCTCTCTCAGACTCAGTTTCCTCATTTGTAAAAAGAGTGAGTTGGGGCAAGTGGCTTTTGAGGTTCCTCCCAGCTCTGGATGGGTAACCTTGTAACAAGGGGTGACCCTATGGCCTCATTTTCTGCCCTCCATCACAAGGCTGCCAAGAACCCATGTGAGGACATCTAGCAAGGACAGGTCACCCTACAGGGCAGGAGCAGGTTGGCGCATTGTTCTTTCCTTTCTTCCTTGGCTTAGGAGACCTGGTACTGGCACGGGGACATCAACGCCAACACCGTGGTCATGAGTGGGGTCAAGTGCTCTGGGACGGAGATGGCGCTGTCACACTGCCGCCACCATGGAGAGAACATGGCTTGTCTCCAAGGCGGGCATCACACTGCCGGGGTCGCCTGCTCAGAAAGTGAGTGCTTCTTGGTGCCGTCCCTTCCCACCCTGCAGGGAAGAGGAAGCAGAACCTGCATTTTGGGGAGGGGGGAGGAGTGGGGGGGGAGCTCTTACTAGGTATTTGTTCTTTCTCCCAGTAGAGTATAAGCCCCTGGAGGACAGGAACTGTCTCCCTTTTGTTTTGGTATTCCTAGTGCCTAGTACAGTGCCTGACACACATAGTAAGGGCTTAAGTAAAAGCTTGTGGAACTGAATTAAATGACCATGCAGCCAGGGAAAATATGAGAGGCAGCAGGACACAATGGAGAAAGCTCTGGGCTTGAATTGGGGGCCTGGGTTCAAATATTGACTCTCCTACTTAGTACTTGTGTAACCTTGGTCACTTGCTCCTCCTTGGGACTCAGTTTCCTCTTTCATAAAATGAGAAGGTTGAACTAGATTATTTCTAAGGAGCCTTCTAGTTCTGAATTCTGTGATCCTGTGACCTCCATACCCAAGTGTGTGAGGGGGGGACAGAGAGAGAGAGAGAGAGAGAGAGAGAGGGGGGAGAGACAGAGAGACAAAGAGAGACACAGAGAAAGAGAGAGAGAGGGAGGGGGAAGAGACAGAGAGACAGAGACAGAGACAAAGACAAAGAGACAGAGAGAGAGAGACAGAGAGAAACAGAGAGAGAGAGAGAGGAAGCGAGAGAGCAGTCAGAAAATCCAACTCTAGTGGGAAAGAAAGGCATTTCAGGGCAAGAAAGCACTCCCCCACTACCTCCACAGGTCATTAAGGCATTACCACGTGAATCAACTCATTCCTGATAGCTGACCCTCCCACAGCATCCTCCTCTTCATCACCGTCACCATCAGCGCCATCACCACCATCTGTCAGGGAGCTTTATTTGGGGTTCTTTTGTCACAGTCCTTATTTGAACCTGTTGACAGCCCTAGGAGGCAGGTGCCTCAAGCAGCCCTATACCCATTTTATAGCTGAGGGAACTGAGGCTCTGAAGAGAGGTGTAGTGACCTGCCCAACATCACCCACAGAGTCCAGAAGCAGCATCTAGCCCAGATCAGTGGCTTCTAAGTCCAGGCAATTTCAAGGCCTCTCAAGCCCTTCCTTGTTTGCTGTTATTTACTCATGTACAAAGCATTTCCACATCTGTTCTCCTTTGATCTGCCTGTAAGTAGCAGTGGTAGATTTTGAACCCAGGTCTCTCAATTCCTGACTCTCTCTACTACACCAGATTCTGTGATTTGGGGGTGTGTGTGAGTCTTTAAGGACAGACCTAGAACTGCATCCACTTGAGGAGCTTCTCATGTGGAAACTCTCCTGGCGCAGATCTGAGATCTAGAATTTGGAATCTTAGGAAAAGCCTGGGACACAGAGCAGTTAAGGGATTTGTACAGTGTCACACAGCTAGATTGTGTCAGAGGCAGAACCTGAACCCAGGTTTTTCTTGACTTTGATTACAGTCTCTCCACTAGGCAACACTTCCCATTATTAAAAAACAAGACAAAACAAAATGGACATAGCCATGGATCGGTGGTTCCAACCGCTATCCCTCCTCTGGAATCAGGAAGGTGGGGTTTTTGAGTTAGTTTCAATTAAATTCTATTCAGATACTATATGTGATCCGATATATGTGTGTGGAGAGGTGTACATGCATTTATAATTCAGATGATGTTATTATATATTAGTAAAATGTTGTTTGCTCATTTTTCAGTTGTGTCCAACTCCTCATGACCCCATTTGGGGTTTTCTTGTCAAAGACACTAGAGTGCTTTGTCATTTCCTCCTCCAGATCATTTTCTAGATGGGGAGACTGAGGCAAACAGGGTTAAGTGACTTACCCAGGGTCACACAGCTAGGTGATTGTCTGAGGCCAGATTTGAACTCAATTATTCCTGACTCTAGGCCCAGTGCTCTATCCACTGTGCCACCCAGCTGCCCATCATATAGTAGATAGTAGAGAATATGTTGCATATTATATTTGATTCAGATTACAATGTAATCTGAATTCTATATAAAATCAGAATGAAATTTAATCAATCAAATGATAGACATACATATAAGGAGATGATAGAATAGGTAGATAAATGGGATAGAACAGACAGACAGAAGATAGAGAGATGATAGACAGATGACAGACAGAGGATAGACAGAACAACAGATGATAGATAGATGATAGACAAACAGATGATAAACAGATAGACAGACATGATAGACTGACAGACAGATGATGGACAGACAGATGATAGACAAATAGATGATAGACAAACAGGTGATAGGCAGACAGACAGATGATAGAAAAGGAAGGAGAAGGCGAGTGATGGAGGCTTTGAATGTCAAGCAGAGCATTTTATATTTGAAGACAATAGGGAGCCACTGGAGTTTATTGAGAAGGAGTGTGACATGGTCAGACCTGAGCTTCAGGAAAATCACTGCAGTGGTTGGATGGAGGATGGACTAGAGTCGGGGGAGCCTGGAGGCAGGTAGACCCACCAACAACTATTGCTGTGTAATGTGAGGTGATGAAGGTCTGCACCAGGGTGGGGGCAGAGGAGAGAAGGGAGCATCTTGGAGAGATGTTGCAGAGGTGAAATCCACAGGCCTTGGCAGTAGTCTGGATATGGGGGAAGGCGTGAGAAAGAGGGAGGAATCCAGGATGACTCATAGGTTGGGGGCCTGGGGCATGGGGAGGATGAGGGTGCCCTCTACAGTAATAGAGAAGGTAGGAGGCGGGAAGGGCTTGGGGGAAAGTTAATGAGATCTGTTTTGGATATAGTGAATTTAGGATGTCTACTGGACATCAAAGTCAAGATATCAGAAAAGCAATTGAAGATGTGAGATAGGAGGTTAGCAGAGAGATTGAAGCGGGAAAGAGAGATTTGAGAATTGAAGAGGAAGAAAGTTAGTGATACCAGGAATCAAAGGAGGCTTTCTGAAAGAGGTGACATTTTAAATGGACTAGGTAGAATTCTCTTCCTTTCTTTCCCCCTACCCCATTGATAGAGGATTTTAAAAAATATAAACTAATTAATGAGAGAAAGTGACAGAGGGAGGGAGGGAGGGAGACAGGGGAGACAGACAGATGGGGGGGGGGAGCAAGAGGCGGGGGAGAAGGGAGGGAGGGAAGAAGGAAGGCCCTGATAAGACCAGAAATATGGTGGTCAATTTGTGGTACCACATTTCTGGCACCGAACATTTCCAACCACAAGAGGATCTGAAAGTGGAATCTGTGATCTCAGAACGCTCTCCCTCATTGGAGATCTCTGGGCACTCTTATCCCTTCTTTATGGGACAGCCTTATTCCTATCAGTGTGGAGGTTGGGCAACCCCCTCTTTGGGATATTGTAGAAAACATTCCTGTCAAGTCTGTACCAGGCAGACGCTAAGGTTCCTTCCAACACTAAAATTCTTTGATTTTGTGAATTCAAGTGGATTCATAAAATCATCAAGTGGTTAAAATTCAAGGAATGGCAAAGACTCAATCTAGATAAGCGGTTCTCAACCTGTGGGTTATGTTCAATTTGTAACAATGAAAATACATCCTGCATATCAGATATTTACATTACTACTCATAACAGTAGCAAAATTACAGTTACGAAGTAGCAACGAAAATAATTTTATGGTTGGGGGTCACCACAACATGAGGAACTGTATTAAAGAGTCGAGGCATATAGAAAGGTTGAGAACTACTGATCTAGATTCTAGGCACAAGGGATGATGTAGAAAAGCACAGCTGAGGAGTTGTTTGAGGGCCAGAGAGTAATCAATCTGCTTTGGCTGGAGCATAATCTTCATGGAGGGAAGTAACTGGGCAAGGTGAGCAGAGAAAAACCAGAAAAGAAAGGTAGGTCAGCACCAAGTGGTGGCCACCTCAAGGCTGGCCCGAGAAGATGAAACCTTTCTGTTGGCTGCTTTAATTGTGCTTCATCATTTTCTTTCCTCCTCTCACCCGGCCGTGTCTCTCTCTCTGCCTTCCTGGCTCCCGGCAGCTGCCCCCGACCTGGTCCTCAACGCTGAAATCGTCCAGCAGACGACGTACCTGGAGGACCGGCCCATGATCATGCTGCAGTGCGCCATGGAGGAGAACTGCCTGGCATCCTCCGCCGCCCTGACCTCACCCACCACAGGCTACCGCCGGCTGCTGCGATTCTCCTCCCAGATCCACAACAATGGCCAGTCGGACTTCCGTCCCAAGAATGGTCGCCACGCGTGGATCTGGCATGACTGCCACAGGCAAGTGTCTGCTGCACCGCCCCCCGCCCCGTCCCCCCCTCCCCCTCCCCCTCCCCCTCCTCCCGTCACCCCCTCCCCCTCCCATCCTCCTCCCCCTCCCATCCCCCTTCCCTTCCCATCACCCCCTCCCCCGCCCGTCACCCCATCCCATCCCACCCATCCCCTGTCAGGGCTCACAAAGGCTTCCTTCCAGGGGCTTCATGAGCTCCAGCCCAACTCATTTGTCCTCTCCTTCTATCTGGATGTGGTGTAATAACCACGGAAGCAACAGCAATAATGATATAACAGCTATAATCATAACAGTTATTGTTACATACAATAGCGATAATGTTAATGATTGTTGTGATATGTAGTGATAATATAAGTTATAATTATTATTATGAAAAATAATGATGATAAAATAGTTATGATAATAATTATTAATTCTTATAAATGATAATGATATCAGGGATAACACAGTGATGACCAGCAGCCGGAGCGCCCCATAGAGATCCCGGCTCACAGCCCGTGGTGCTCACTGTGTGCCGCACTGTGCCAGGCGCTTTTCACAAACATTCTCTCATTTAATCCTCACAACTCAGGGAGAGAGGTGCTCTTGTTATCCCCATTTTGCAGCTGGGAAAACAGGGAGACAGAGGCTGTGACTTGTCCAAGACCTCTCACCTAGTAAGTGGAGCCAGACAGACCTGAGTTCAAGTCCTACTCCAGACTCATACTGGTTGTGTGACCCTGGGCAAGTCACTTAAACTTTCAGTGCTCAGAACAACTCTAAGACTCTACATTGTGGAGAAGGTGTCAGATATCTCTGCCTGATTGGCAGAGGGATGGGGACAGTGCTGGGCTATGTGGGAAGAACACTGGACTTCAGATATGGCAGTCTGGGTTTAAGTCCTAATGTGGGGCAGGTCCTAGGACAGAGATGTAGCAGAGGCCCCAAGATGACCTACCCTGGGCCCTTCATTTTATAGCTATGGCAATACCTGGGAGGTGAAGGCCTCTATGGTAAGTATCAGAGCAAACTCAGACTCTGATGCCTGATTCATGGTGGTTTTTCCCCAGTTTACCGCCTTCTCATATCCTTTCTTTGAGCCTCAGTTTCTCTGTCTGTTCAATGGAGGGGGCAATATTTGAATCTCCAGCCTCATAGGGCCTGCTCTGAGGAAGGCACTTTGCAGATGTAAAGGCCTTGAGAAGTGTGCAATGGAAGTTTTTAAAATTTTTCGTGTGATTTTATCAGTATGGGGGGGCATACTGGACTCTGGGGATGGTGCAGCCCCTTTTGTGGCCCTCCTGGTCCCACGGCTACTCTACCTTATTGCACTATGCTGCCCTCTCCTCTTTGACTGAGTTTGCCCTTGGCTAGGATCCAGTGTGCCAATGATGACACTGACCCCAGAAGGCTGTTGCCTCCAAACTGATATTTTTCTGATCAAACGAGATAATATATGTCACTTTTCAAACCTTAAAGGGTTATATCAGTATAAGTAGTGATTATCATCCTTCGATGCTCCCACCAAACAGCAGTCTATACTCCATCTCTGTGTCTTTGTACCGGATGTTCCCCAAGCCGGGAACACTCCCCTTCCTCTTTTTCTTGTCATTCAGTTGTGTCCAACTCTTCATGACCCTGTGGACCACAGCACACCAGTCCCTTCCATCTGCTACTATATCTTGAAATCTAAATTCACGTTCATTGTTTCCATGATTCTCTCTATCTATTTCATCCTCTGCTGTCCCCTTCTCATTTTACCTTCAATCTCTCCTAACATCAGGGTCTTTTCCAGTGAGTCCTATCTTCTCATCATGTGGCCAAAGTATTTAAACTTCGGCTTTGGAATTTGGCTTTCCAATGCAGAGTCAGAATTAATTCCCTTAAGTATTGACTCGCTGTCCAAGGGACTCTTTCCTCCAGCACCATAATTCAAAAGCATTGATTTTGTGGCACTCAACTTTCCTTATAGTCCAACTCTCAGACATACATTTCTACTGAAAAAGAACAATAGCTTTGACTATAAGGATCTCTGTTTCTGCTTTTTAGCATGCTGTCTAGATTTTCCAGAGCCTTCCTTTCCAAGGAACATCTTTCAATTTCATGGCTGCAGCTGCTGTCTGCAGTAATCTTTGAGCCCAAGAATATGAAATCTGACACTGCTTCCAGTTCTTCTCTTTGTTTGCTAGAAAGTGATGGGACCAGTTGCCAAAATCTTAGTTTTAGTTTTTTTGTTTTAATGTTAAACGCTCTCCTCTTTCACCCTCAGCAAGAGGCATCTTAATTCCTCTTCATTTTCTGCCATCAGAGTTTGTTGATACCTCTCCTGGCAACCTTAATTCCAACTTTTGATTCCTCCAGCTTGGCATTGCACATGATATACTCTGCATATAAGTTAAATAAAAAAGGTGACAGTATACAACCTTGTCAGGCTCCTTTTCCAGTCTTAAACCAATCAGTTGTTCCATGTATAGTTCTAACTGTTGCTTCTTGACTGACATACAGATTCCTCAGGAGACAAGTAAGAGTCTCTGATACTCCCATGACATTGAGGATTTGCTGTAATTTGTTGTGATCCATACAATCAAAGGCTTTAGTGGAGCCTACAAAACAGAAGTCAGTGTTTTTCTGGAGCTCCTTTGCTTTCTCCATAATCCAGGGAATGTTTGCAATTTAGTCTGTTGTTCCTCTGCATTTGAAAATCAGCCTACTCTTCTGGGAATTCTCTGTTCACATATTGTTGAAGCCTAGAACCTTAAGCATAAACTTGCTGCCATGTGAAATGAGCACAATTGCTTGGCAATTTGAACACTGCTTGGCATTGCCCTTCATTAGGATTGGGACAAAAACTGATCTTTTCCACCCCGGTGGCCACAATTCAGTTTTCCAAATTTGCTGGCATGTTGAGTACAACACTGTAACAGCATCATCTTTTAGGGTTTTAAATAGTTCAGCTGGACTTCTGTTACCTCCATTACCCTTGTTGTTAGCAGGGCTTCCTAAGGCTCCACTCTCTTCCTTCTCCAGGATGTCTGGCTCTAGATCAGTAACCAGACCACCATGGTTATCAGGGATGTTAAGCTCTTTCTTGTGTAGTTCTTTGGTATATTCTTGCCACCTCTTCTTAATCTCTTCTGCTTCTGCTAAGTCCCTTCCATTTTTGTCTTTTATCATGCCTTTTTTGTGTGGGAAATATTCCCTCGATATCTCTAATTTCCTTGAAGGATCTCTTGTCTTTCCCATTCCATTGTTTTCTTCCATTTCATTGCATTGCTCATCTAAGAAAACCTTCTATCTCTCCCAGTTATTTTCTGGAATTCCACATTCCATTGGGTATATCTTTCCCTTTTCTCCTTTCCCTTGCCCTTTCTCTCTTCCCTAAGCTATTTGCCTAATCAGACAGTCAATTTGCTTTCTTGATCTTCCTTTTTTGGAATGATTTTTTGTAGCTGCCTCCTATACAATATTGTGAACCTCTGTCCATAGTTCTTCAGGCCCTCTGTCTACCAGATCTAATTCCTTAAATCTGTTTGTCACTTCATATGCATAAGGGGTGTTGTTTTGGTCATACCTGTATGACCAGATGGTTTTCCTTACTTTCTTCAATTCAAGTCTGAATTTTGCAATAAGAAACTCAAGATCTGAGCCACAGTCAGCCTTAGTTCTTGTTTTTAACTGACTTTATAGAGCTTCTTCATCTTTGTCTGCAAAGTATATAATCTGACTTCAATAGTGTTCATCTGATGATTTAGACTTCTTGGGTTGTTGAAAAAGAGTATTTGCTATGACCAGAGAGTTATCATGACAAAACTCTATGAGTCTCTACCCCATTTCATACTCCAACATCAAACTTGCCTGTTATTCCAATTATTTTTTGATTTCCTACTTTATCATTCCAATCCTCTGGGATGAATGTGACATTTCTTTTTGGTGTTATTTCTAGAAGATGTAGTAGGTCTCCATAGAACTAATTACCTTTGGCTTCTTCAGCATCAGTGTTCAGAGCACAGACTTGTATTACTGTGAAGTTGAATGGTTTGCCTGGGATTTGAACAGGTGTCATTCTGTCATTTTTGAGATTATACCCCAGTACTGCTTTTCTCACCCCTGTCTTGACTATGAGGGCTCCTCCATCTCTTCTAAGGAGTACTCTTTGCCCACAGTGGCATATGTAATGAACACCTGGATTAAATACACCCATTTCTTTCCATTTAAGTTCACTGACACCCAAGGTGTCGATGCTTAATCTTTCCACTTTCTGTTTGACCACATTCATCTTACCTTGGTTCATTGATCTTACATTGCAGATTTCTATGTAATATTGATCTTCAGAATGTTGGATTTTCTTTCCATCACCAGATGTATCTGCAGCTGAGCTCCCTTTTATCTTTGAGCCAGCTGCTTCATTCTCTCTAGAACTACTTGGAGTGGTCTCCCACTCTTCTCCAGTAGCATTGGACACCATATGACTTGGGGGGGGGGGTGGCTCATCTCTCTTATCATTTTACTGCTGTCCATGGGCTTTTCTTGGCAAAGAACTGGATTGCTTTGCCATTTCTTTGTCTAGTGGATCACCTTTTTGGCAGAACTCTCTACTATGACCTGTCTGCCTTGGATGACCCTGACGATGGCTCCTGGTTTCATTGAGCTACAAGCCCCTTCACCAAAACAAGGCAGTGTTCTGGGGCTGGGGGTTTTCCCTCCTCACTTCTACCTACAAGAATTCCTCTTTTCCTTTAAATGCCAACTCTGATGTGAGTTTCTCCCTCATCCCTCCAGTTTTTGCTTCCCTTCTTGCTCTGAAATTACTTCCATTTACATTGTGAATTTACCTTTGTACCCATTATTTTCTCACTGTCAATAGAATGAAAGCTCTCTGAGGACAGGGACTGACTTCATTTTTATCTCTCTAGACTCCATGTCTAGGACAGTGTCTGGTCAGAATGTAGGCTGCCAAAGGAGGGGGGCCATTTCATTTTTGCCTTTGTACCCCCATTGCCTGGCATGGTGTTTGGCATAGAATAGACATTTAATAAATGATTGTTGAATGAATAAACATAAGTTTCCCCTGGTGATTGAAATTTGTACCATGAAGACATTGGTGCCTAATAGATTTCATTTTAAAAAACCATATGGATTTTCCAAGGACAAACCCCTAGACATCTTAATGCTGAATCTGCCTCTGCATATGTAAGCAGAGTATAATTATCATCTATGCTATCCGTATGAAAGCACACCCGGAGATTATATGGTAGGAGACTATATGGGACATATATTTACACCCACAAGGAATGCTCCCTCTGCTAAGAATAGGCCCATGGAGATGTCATTGAAAAACTTCTTCTGATCTCTAACCCAAAAGCTGTCATCCTCCTTTTTCCACATGGTCTAGTTTATTTGAAGCTTCTAAATGGCCAGGAGGGTGCCTCTGTCAGCTGTTGGGTGGAGTGGACAGGGAGGGCAGACCGAATTAAGGCAGCACCCAGTCATCCCTTCCCTCCCTTTTTCTAGGGAAAATAAAAGGGGATTTTTTTCTAGAAGATAACTTATTGGCCACGGAAGTTCTCAGAGACCATCTGCTAAGTTACAGAGGGGCTATGGTCTGAGTGGAGGCAGGAATGTCCTCTCCAAACAAATTACAGATCTTGGAGGGGTTGGGGTGCTAAAATATAAGGGCTCAGTTTGAAATGGTCAGGACCCAGAGCAAAGCCAGCCAACCTGCGGTCCTCCGTCCACATGAAGGATGAAGAAAATAATGATTTCCATAAGTTGCATTGATACCAGGATTAAAGACAGTGTCATCTGCTTTGAAAAGGTTAAAACGGTGTCATGACATCGAGTCCTATGACAGTACAGTGACAAAGCCAGAGGGCCCTTTGGCCTCTGTTGCTGAGACTCTGGGATCTGACAGTTAAGCTTTCTTGCCCAGAACCAGGCATCCACACCATTACCCAAACCACCCTTCTCTGCCCTCCTTTATGTGCTGGCTTCTCCCATTAACATTAGAAGTACAAGCCTTTAAGGAAACATTGAAAGATCAAGTTGAGTCAATTGATACAGTACATTTTTTTAATCTATAAGGCAAAGAAAATAAAATTTTAATTGAAAGTAATTTTTTTGCATCAATTCATTCACCTGGTCCTTCTAGTCTTAAAATGTGATCTCCTTGAGAGATCTGTCTTTCCTGTTTGTTCTTCCATCCCTAGCACTTAGCACAGTGCCTGGCACACATTAAGTGCTTAATAAATGCTTAATCAGTCATCATTCGTTCATATTGTTAGTAAAGTGTATGGAGGTCCATTGGGGGCACTATTGGTGAATTCTGGCTCCTGCCCTTCTCCGGGTTAGCTGCTCTTGTCCTGGAGGGTAAGGCTATGTCAGTGGGACTTCTTAAGCACCCATGGATGGAATTTCACGAACTATCATCTGGCAGCAAATTCAGGCTCCAGATCCATGAGATGTTTTGATCAGAAAGGATCTTGGAGGACATCCAGACAGTACAGGTTGGCATCTACAATGTCCCCGATGAATGGTCACCCAGATTTTGCCTGAAAATCTCTGGTAATGAAGAAACTCACTCTTTCAAGAGGAAGCTCCCTCTGTGTCTAGCAGCATTGTTAGAGAAGGCTTTCCCCTTTACTGAGCCAAAACATCTTCCATATAATTTCCAACCATTGATCATTCTTTGTTCTCTCTTCTGAAAACAATGAGAACAAGTTGGATTCCTCTTCCACAAAATAAGCCCTGCAGATATTTAAAGGCAGTTAGGTAGGACAATGGATAGAGCTCTGGACTTGGAGTCAGGAAGACCTGAGTTCAAATTGAGCCTAAGACACTTCCCAGTGAAGGACCTGGACAAGTCATTCACCCCCCCTAAGTACCCCAGGCACCTCTCTAAGACTGTACCTTACAAAGCAGATGCTGATCTACATTGACTCAAGGACTTTGGGGGTTGGTGCTGGGGGTTAAGGAGAAAGCTTTCTACACCAATGAAAACACAGATCCATACTAATAAGCATTGTCATAATAACCGCAACAATAACTCGTGTTGATCTTAAGCTAAACTGCTTCATTTTATCTCCTTTGATGTCCTTTGACCTTTACAGCAGTCCTGAGGTGCAAATTCTCTTACATATCCATTTTACAGGCAAGGAAACTAAGTTGAAGAGTTTAAATGATTGGCCACAGCTAATAAGTGTGAACACTTCTCTGGAATGTTTTAGAGAGAATTATTTTTTAGGTATGGTTTGGGTTGGGTGGACGCTGAGTTCTCTTCCAACTCCAAAATTCTGTAGATTCTGTAGTTGAAATCCTTCTTTCATCTGACAGGTTTTCAAATAACTCCCTTCAACTCTGCACATATAATCCTACAGTCCTACAAAGGCAGATTTCATCCCTTCGACCCTCAGGGGAGTCACAGAATCTATGTAGCTATCTAGTCTAACCCATACTTGAAAGGAATTCCCACTGGAGCATTAAGCCTCTTCTAGAAGACCTACCACCTTGATTCTTCAGGATTGTGTCGTCTCACAAGCCTCCAGCTATTCTAAGGTTTTTGCAAGTAGCTGTCTCTCACCACAGTCTTGGGGAAGGAAAGGAAAGAGACTATCAAGAAGAGGCAGGGGCCCTGGGTGGGAAGGAGAGATGTTTCTGGATGGAACGTTTTCTTTCACCAGACTGTTTGTCTGTGTGCCTGGGCTAGACTCTGTTTAGACAGTGAAATGTAAACCGATTTCTCTCTGGTCCTCCCAGCTGGTAAACATAGGAACATAAGCCCATCTCTGAATGAGACAGACATTTTTTAGGCACTGAGTCAGACCCAAGGTCTTGGTCTGCTCCAAGGAGAAGCTTAAATAGACACCTTTAGAACTGTTCCTCCTGTGGCTACCACAAAATGAATATTCTTGGGGCCTTCACTGCTCAGGGATATCTTCCACAGAAACCCAGCTGACCTGGAAAATGCTACCCAATGCCAGGAGGCAGTCAAAATTAGGATTCTCAGGCAGGATGTTTAATCCTAAAAACATAGAGAAAAATGACAAGTTCCTCCTTTCTCCCTCCTCAATCCAGCTGCTCTTCTGGATTGGGAGGGGGTAGAGGGATATGCTGAAGCAGTACCTGGAATAAATAGTCCCCAGGGGGCACATCAGTGATGATCCATTGGCAGTCAATGTCGTGACGGTAGATGTCCCAGCAGCCCAAAGTGATGCTCTGCTCGCCAAAGTTGGGACATTCATAGTTCTTCTCAGTTTCTAGAGAAAAGGACAGAGACATGAGGGGAATCACAGAATCTGAGCAGCTATCTAGTCTAACCCATACTTGAAAGGAATTTCCACTGCAGCATTAAGCCTCCGCTAGAAGACCTACTACCTTGATTCTTCAGGATTATGTCATCTCACAGGCCTCCAGCTATTCTAAGTTCTAATCAAATACTCCCTTCAACGCCCTTTCCTTACCTCCCTCTGCTCTTGGGTGCCCTCAGAGGTCGATACACCTATGGAGAAGCGACAAAGACTTTCCGATTGGGTAGAGAGCCTGGAAAAGACTTCAGAGATAATCTAGTCATACATTTTTATTTTACACATGGGGAAAACTGAGGTCCAAAGGGGCTTAGCATCCATCCAAGGCTTGAACAAGACCATTTGAACTAATCACGTTCTTGATACATGACTAGCCTACTTCACGTTCCCATTATGCGTGGTTTTTTTCATGAATTTTGTACCACTTAGGATGAGGATGGCCTGATTTAGATCTGGGAGAGAGCCCCTCCTTTTATAGGTAAGAAGGCAGGCCCCTCAAGGTCACCTAGCTAGTAAGGGTCAGAGCCAAGTTTTCAAACCTAGGTATTTTGACTCCAGATCTCAGCCCAATGTCTTCATTTTACAGGTAAGAAGACTGAGGCATGGCAAAGTTAAATTACCTTCCTGAGGTCACACAAGTAATAATAAGAGGAATTGGGATTTGAACCTTCTTTTCTTTCTCTTGGCATCATGAGAAGGCGAGTGAGACATCCCTCTCCCTCACATGTGACCAGCCTATCTTCTGGGACTTTTCCATCTGACTCTCAGCTGAAAACTTAAATGACATCTTTTATCCCAGTTCTTCAAAGTTCCTCACTGGTTGTGTCTTGCAACCTGCTCACACTCACTGTGCCCTTCACATTGCCCTCTGGGAGATCCCCATCTTTAATTCTTTGGACACTGTAGTGTCTTGTATCATTGCTGTATAGCCAAGTCCAGCTCTGATGAGACACGGTGCAATATTGAGGACTCTGGATTCTCCACGGCTGTGCCAGTGGGCACAAGCCCTGGCAGGTTCTGTCTTTCTGGAAAAGCTTTGAGGATGGATCCAGCAACAGACCAAGTCAGATTTCTGTAGAACAGGCTAGCTAAGAATGGGAAGACTCACTGCTGTTAGGCTGGTCACTTGGTAATAAATTCTTTGGTCTCAGCAACCTATGGAACAAAGGAAAACACAAGACAGCACCTCTGGCTGCTTCCTCAGGGCAGAAGCCTGAAAGCAGGACAAGGAGTACTACAAATCGTGCATTAAGACTGCGTACTCTTTAACCTTGGGCAGCTAGGTGACTCAGTGAATAGAGCACTGGGTCTGGAGTCAGGAAGAAACTTCTTTGTGAGTTCAAATCCAGCCTCAGACACTTACTAGTTGTGCAATGCCTGGCAAATCACTGATCTTCTCTACCCAGCAGTTTCTTCACGTGTGAGATGGGTGGTAGGGGTGGACTTGATGGCCTCTGAGGGCCCTTCTAGTTCTAGATCAGTGATCCTGTGGGATGCCTTGAGTGTCAGTGAGGGCTGATTTTCTCCTTCTCTCCCCTAGGCACTACCACAGCATGGAAGTTTTTACCCACTATGACCTGCTGAACCTCAATGGGACCAAGGTGGCCGAAGGCCACAAAGCCAGCTTCTGCCTGGAAGACACAGAGTGTGAAGGAGGTGGGCTTCCTTCTGGCCTTGAGTGAGGGGTGGAGAGCAGAAGGGCAAGTGAGTCCCCGTGAGGGGCAGACCTGGCTTCCAGATCACATCTTTACCATGATGATCCCCATACCAGGCCTAGGAAAAGTGCTTTCTCCCCCACCCCTGCTTTTGTCTATGCTGGATGGAGGTTCACAGACTCTTAGAGATGGAAAGGGGCTCAGTGATCCTTTAATCTAATCCATATGTGACTGAGAATCTCTTGTATGACATCCCCAAAGAGTGGTTATCCAGCCTCCATTTGAAGACCTAGAGTGATGGGGACTCACCACCGACTGTTATGGCCCATTACACTCTCAGACAGATCTAAGCTAAATCTTCCTCTTTTCATCTTCTTCCCATGGCTCCCAGTTCTGCCTTTCACGGCCAAACAGTACAAATCTAGCCCCTTTTCCATGAGAGAGCCCTTCAAAGAGGGATGCCCCAAGGTCTTCCCTTCTTCAGGCTACAGATTTCTAATTCCACACTCCAAATAGCCAGTGTGATTTGCCTTAGGAGAGAGCTCTCTTCCAGTATCTGCAGGGATACTGTGTGGAAGAGGGATTAGAACATCCACGGGAGAGGCCAATTTGATCTGAATGTTGGGGAAAACTTTCAATGAAAAGTAGCCCTGAGTGGGTTGGACTGTATCAGGAGGTAGGGACTCAGCACTTGCTCCTTGGGGGTCTTTAAGCCAAGATTGGACGGCCACTTCTCAGGAATGCTGTCAAGGGAATTCCAGATGAGACACAGATTGGTCACTAACAGCCCTCTCAACCCCAGTGTTGGGAGAGAGCCTGTTTTAAGGCCCTGGGGGAATAAGGCTCCTTTGGTCCCTGCTCTCAAGGATCTTTTAGTCTAGTTAGAGAAACAAGAAGCTCTCGTGCAATAAAGAGAAACAGTGATCAATGAGTTGGATAGGAGAGCTGTTACAGTACATATGGGTCTATGTGATGGGGCCCGAGGGAAGGGTACAGACTGGAAGTGCACAGGAGCTGAGGTCACTGTGACCACAGTATTGGGAAAGACCCTGTAAAGGATGTGGGGGTTGGGCTGGGCCTGGAAAGGTGGGAAGGATCTGGCTCCCCTAAGAAAACGGAACAGGCATTTCCAAGCTTCTGGTTTACACACCATTGTTTATACTATATAATTGACACTGAGTATTAGTTGTTGAAAGGATGAGGTTCCAGCTTGTTGGGCTTGTGTGTGTGTGTGTATGTATGTGCATGTGTGTGAGAGAGAGAGACAGACAGACAGACAGACAGAGACAAAGACAGAGAGACAGAGAGAAAGAGAGACAGAGAGAAAGAAAGAAGGAGGAGGGAAGGAGAGAGAGACACAGATAGACAGAGGCAGACAGAGAGACATAGAGGAGGGGAAACAGATAGAAAAAGAAAGACTGAATGAGATAGGCAGAGGGAGAGAAGGAGACACAGAAAGATAGAGAAAGAGAGAGAGACAGGGAGAGAGGGGGGGGGGAGAGAGAGAGAAAAGACCAAGTAGGGGAAGGGGAGAGAAAGAGACAGAGACAGAGAGAAGGAAACAGACAGACACACAGACAGATAGAGACAGAGGCGAGGAGAGAGACAGACAGCAGACAGTGTTTGGGGTGCGAGTCAGCCAGTGAACAGCCCTTCCGAAGTGTCCTAGGTGCCGAGCAGCACATCAGCGGAACGAGTTAGTGAGGAAGAGGACACAGTCCCTCATGTTTCTGTCCTTTTCTCTAGAAATCCAGAAGAGCTATGAGTGCGCCAACTTTGGCGAGCAGGGCATCACTTTGGGCTGCTGGGACATCTACCGTCACGACATTGACTGCCAATGGGTCGACATCACCGATGTGCCCCCTGGGGACTATTTATTCCAGGTACTGCTTCAGGCTACCCCTCCACCCCCTCCCAATCCAGAAGAGCAGCTGGATTGAGGAGGGAGAAAGGAAGAATTTGTCATTTCTCTCTTGCAACAGCCTGCCCTGATGTCCTGTCTGTCCCTTTGCAGTGGGAGCTGGGCACCCCCCCTCCCACCCTGCCCAGACTAATCCTCCAGGCAGTCCGTGCCCGCTCCACACCCCCACTGCCCCCATGCTCCAGCAGCAGCCTGGGACTCCAGAGTGTGTGCTCCTGCTCCTACATATATACATGTGTCCATTCCATTATGCTCTCCATTCGGCACTGGTGTCAAGCTCCACTAGAAGCCCGCAGGGAGGCCTTGAAAACCACGGATGGACATGGTCTCTGTTGTGTTGTACTTTTATTTATTTTCTTAAACAGTTCCCAGTCCCATTTTCATCTGTTCTGGGCTGATTTCAGGGCCACTGGTCTGACCCTTCTGCCCCCTTTCATATGATCTTCTGATACAAATGTGAAAAAAATAATCCTGCCCTCAAGGAGTTTATAATCATTTGAGAGGATAAATGGTGGTCACAGACAGATGTGATCCAAGTGTTATGAACCTGCTGTCGTTCTATCACATCCAACTCTTCCTGACCCATTTGGGGTTTTCTTGGCAAAGACACTGGAGAGGTTGGCCACTTCCTCCTCCAGCTCATTTTACAGATGAGGAGACTGAGACAAACAGGGTAAAGTGACTTGCCCAGGGTCACACAGCTGGTAAGTGTTTGAGGTTAGATTTGAACTCAGCAAAGTGAGTCTTTCTGACTCCAGGCTGGTGCCCGCAGCTGCCTCAGTGAGGCCAAACAAATGACTGGAGGAGGCAGCGGTCGCTATTCATTGGAGAATCAGCCAGGCTTTGTAGTAAAGGTAGCAGGTGAGCTGGGCCTGGATAAGGCCCTCCTAATGCTGTATCATCTGCAGGCAAAGATGAGAAGCCTGGGGGCTGCCCCCCACAAAAAAGAAAAAAAGATAAGATAGGATGAGGCAAGGGCAGGTGGTCCAGCCTGTACTGGCTGGTAGGAGTCAGCCCGAGAGGCTGTTGCCCACTGGGCAGGCACTCTATAATCCTACAGCTTTGCAGACATGTCTCTCTGAGCTTTTCTCCCCTTCACGCCCCCTCTCCTTGCCCCGTCAGGTGGCATGGTGGGTAACCAGGAATGTGCAGTCCACCTTTGAGACTGTTCCAAGGAATGTGGCCGGCCCAGGGCCCCATCCTTTCCCCCACCCTGCTGATAGATCGCAACACCTTTGGAGAAGTGACCACAGGGGGAGGGCAGGAATAAGCCAGCCTGGCAATTCTGCTCAGGGCCAACCAGAACCACAGACTTAGAGAGGGAAGGGCCCATCAAACATCTGAGGAGTCATTTTTATATTTAACAAGTCAGCATCAAGGTACGTGTGTCCATCCATCCACGCATTCATATATAAGGGGCAATATGTCACTATACATATGCATCTCACTAGATTTTTGTTTAATTTTTCCAATGAACAAAAATCCGTTTTCTTTCCTTCCCACCTACTCCTCCGCATTGGAGAAAAGAAGGAACAAAAACCCCTCTGTAACAAATATGCATCATTGGGCAAAGCAAAGACCTATATTGGCCACATCCAGAAATGCAGCATGTCTCATTCTGCGCCTGTCTGTCTCCATTCTCTCAGAGGCAAGTGCTGAGATTGGGCATGGGCACTGATGAGTTCCCAAGTCTGTCAAAGGCCTTTGTAGTGTCTGTGTGTGTCTGTGTGTGTGAGTGTGAATGTGTGTATGAATGTGTATGTGTGAGTGAGTGTGTATGTGTGAGTGTGTGTATGTGTGTTTGTGTGTGTATGTGTGTGTGCATGTGTGTGTGTCTGTGTGTGTGAGTGCATGTGTGTGTGTGTGTATGTGTGAGTGTGTGTGTGACTGTGTGTCTGTGAGTATATGTGAATGTGTGTGTATCTGTGTGCGTGTATGTGTGTGTGAATATGTGTCTGTGTGAGTATATGTGAGTGTGTGTGAGTGTGTGTGAGTGTATGTCTGTGTGTGTCTGTGCACGTATGTGCATGTGTGTATATGTGTATGTGTGTGTGTATGTGTGTGTGTGAGTGTGAGTGTGAGTGTGAGTGTGTATGTGTGTGTGTAGAGGGAAGGCACCAAACTGCACTGGTAGAGGAGTTTCCTCACCTGGCACTGCACTATAACAATGACTTCACAGGTCAAGGCCTTGTCCACTATTCTGTTTGATGCGTTTGAGCCTAGAACTTCAGAGTTCAAATCTAGCTTTTTGTTTGTTTTTTTTACCTCTCACTTACTAGTTGTGAAAATCTGGGCAAGTCACTTGACCTCTCCCAGCCTCAGTTTCCCCATCTATAAAATGGAAATAATACTAGCACCTACTTCTCAGGGTTTTGTGAGGATCAAATGGGAAAATATTCACAAAGGACTAGGCATACCTCAAGATTCCGTAGAAATGTGAATTATCTGTCCGTACTGAAGAGGAGAAAGAGGCAGAGAGACTTATGGGAGGTCACAGAGTCGTGTGGCAGGACGGGACGAGAAGCCAGGCTGCTCACTTCCTGTCTCAAAGTCTTTCTTCCATGGCACCTGAGGAGGTGGGAGCCAAGCAGGACTGGGGAGAATGGGGCGTATTGTACCCGTTCCTGCAAACTTCCCCCAGACGTTTCCCCTTGGGGGTGTGTGTTTAAATAGAGCTGGTGAGATGCCAGGTTATGAATGAATGTTCCAAAGTGACTTCAGTGGGCAGGTTTGTGTTGGATATTTCCAGTGTAAACTGCTGTGGTGTTCCAGAGTGATGAGGGTGGGGGGGAGAGGACGGTGGAAAAACCAGGGAAGGAAAGTGGGGCATTCATAAGGCAGGATACTCATCTCCTTGGCCAAAGGGAGCGGCAGAGCTCAGAGCGACCAGGGGGTCGATGCCCACTTGATGAGGACATCAAACCGCATCATGAAGGCTGGGCATGCAGAGCCCAGCAGAAGGCCCATTGCCCCAAGCTGAGGAAGTGGGACTGGCAACCCTGGAGGGCTCCAGTGCTGACCATGGGTGGGCTCAGCCTCTGGTCATCCCACTTTTCTGCTGACCACAGCAAACTGGCCTCAGGATTGGGAGGGTCTCAGTCAGCCTTGGGATAAAACAGGCTGCAGGCAGTCAGGCTGGGATGGGAGTCTCAGGGGCTGACTTCAGCCTCTGCCCCAATAATCTGGGAACTGAACTGCCCCTTGGCCTGGTACAATGGGGGGTTGTCCTCTCTGGCCTTAGTTTTACTGTTAGCAGGGCTCAGCAAAATGATTATGGTCAGTAGGTCATGCTGGGAGGAGGAGGAGGAGGAGGAGGAGGAGGAGGAGGGGGCAGGGGAGGAGGAGGAGGAGGGGGCAGAGGAGGAGGAGGAGGAGGGGGAAGGGGAGGAGGAAGAGGAGGAGAAAGGGGAGGAGGAGGGGGAGGAGAAGGGGAGGGAGCACTAACCCAAACATGTGTATAGTATACCGAAAAGTATTCATTCAACAAACATTTAAAACCTAGTTTGTGCTGTGAGAGACACTGGAGTTGATGCTAAAAAGGTAAAGTCCTTTCTAATGCTCTACTAAGGCATCACACCCTCTCAGGAAAATAGTTTATAAGAGCCATAGAATTCGTTTTTTTAATTTTAATTTTATTTTTTCCTTTAATAGGAATTTATTTTTTTTTAATTTTGAGTTGCAAATTCTCTCCCATCCATAGAGAAGGCAAGCAATATGTTGATTAACATGTGAAATCCTGCAAGTTCTATTTCCACATTAGCTGTCATGAATTTATTTTCAACCTTTCCCACTCCCCAACTCTAACTGAACAAAAAGAGGGGAAAAACAAAACCTTTCCACAAATATACATATGTGTGTGTGTATATGTATATATATATATATATATATATATATATATATATATATATACACATATATGTATGTATATATATATATATATATATATATATATATATATATATGTGTGTGTGTGTGTATATATAGTCAAGTAAAACAAATTTCCTTTTTGGCCATGTCCCAAAGTCTATATCTCAGTCTGCCCCCTATGGCCATCCCCTCTCTGTCAGGAGGCAGATGTCATGAGTTATCATCAGTCCTCTGGAATCAGGGCTGGCCATTGTATCAACTAGAGTTCTGAAGTCTTTTTTTTATAATGTTGATATTACAAGAATTAATTTCCTGGTTCTTCTTGCTTCAAGTTGCATCAGTTCATGCAAATCTTCCCAGGTTTCTCTGAAACTCACCCCTTCATCATTTCTTGCTGTATAATAGTATTTCATCACCTTCATACCCCACAACTTGTTCAGCCATTCACCAGATGATAACAGGAGTCTTCTCTACAAAAAATTCTTAATGCTAAATATTTTTGAACATATGTATTTTTCTTTGATCCCTTTGGGCCTAGTACAAAGGTTATACACAATAGAATAGCTCTTGGGATGCACAGTCCCAATGGCTCAATCCAGAATTAATCACAGAATTTAAAGCCAGACATAGGTACCTTAGAGGTCACCTCACCCAGACCCTCCATTCTATAAATGAAGGTACTAATATTCACAGCATTTGCCCACAGTTATATTGCTAGTAATCAGGAGAACCAGAATTTAGTATGGCACAGGAAGAAAGTACCAGAGGACCTGGATTCAAATCCTGCCAGGTGACCTTGGTCAAGTCACTTACTTGGGTCTCAGTTTCCTTATCTGTAAACTGAGGAAATCAGACTAGATGGTTTCTGAGGATCCTTCTAGTTCTTGTTCTATGATTCTATGTGTAACATTGTACAAGCAGCTTAACTCTCCTGGCCTGTTTCCTTTTGTGTAATGACACTTTTTTAAAATAATATTTTATTTTCCTCCAATTACATGTTAAAATAATTCTTAACATTTGTTGTTGGATTTTTACTTTGAGTTCCAAATCCTACCCTTCCCTCCTTTCCTGCCCTCGCTGATCCCTGAGACGGCGAGCCATCTGATATAGGCAATGCATGTGCCATCATGCAAAATATTTCCATGCTAATCTTCTTGTTCAAGAAGACTCAAAAAAATGAAACAAAGAATATAAAAAAAGTGAAAAAATAGTGTGCTTCAGTCATAATTAATAGCTAGCCTTTATACAGAACTTGGAGTTTCGCATACATACAGATGTTATCTGATTTGGTTTTCACAGCAACCCTGAGAGGTAGGTGCCATTGTTATACTCATTTTACTGATGGAGAGACTGAGGCAGACAGAAGATAAGTGAGTTGCCCAGGGTCACACACTAGTAAGTGTCTAAGGCTGGACTTGAACTCAGGACTTCCTAGCTCCAGGGCCAGCACTCTATCATGGCACCCCCAGCAATAAAATAAAGGGGTTGAACCAGACTTCTGAGGTCCTTCCCAGCTCTGGATTCAGGGGGATCTAAGGGGAGCATGAGAACTGCCTTCCAGTATTTAGAAAGCTGCCATGTGGTAGAGGGAGGGGACTTTGTTCTGCTTGGTGCTGGAGGGCAGAATTAGGGGTGAAGATGAGAAGCCACAGAAGGGTGGGAAGAGGCAGTCAGGGAAAAGGAGGCACCCAAGGATGAGGAAGGACTGAGCTAAGCAGGGGAGGGGGCTTCTGGAGGTCAGCACCAGAGAAGCAGCTGACATGGTGGTGGTGGGGGCAGCTCTAATGCGGGGTTGGTGATAATGTAATCCCGGTGAGATGACTGAGAAATCCCCAGACCAGGTCAGCCCTTCGTGCACGCAGCCCCATAGCTTCTCAGAGGCATGCTGCAAAGGTGCACTGCTTCTTAGGATCTGAGGATTGTTAGACCACAGCCTGGAAGTGGCCTGAGAGGCCTCATTTTACACGTGGAGAAACTGAGGCGAGAAAGAGAAAGAGAGAAAGAGAGAGAGAGAGAGAGAGAGAGAGAGAGAGAGAGAGATGAGATGAGATGTTTTGTGCCCAAGGCCACATAGCGAGTCTCAGGGCCAGGATTCAAAGAGAGGCCTTCTGATCCCAGAGCCAGAGCTTGACCAGCCAAGCCAAGTGCTGTCCCCTGTCCTAAAGGAGGTCCAATTTCCAGGATCCTGAGGCTTCATCCAGCCTTTAAAAGTACATTGCAAAGGTTCCTAGGCCCAGGGATCTTTGGAGAAAATCCAGCACATTCAAAGCCATGCCTCCCAGGACGTGATGGAGAGAGGTCCCAGAGGCAGGTGGTGGCATGGTCAAACCGCCAGGTCTGGAATCAGGAAGACCTGAGTCTGGGAGGGGCCTTAGAGCCTGATCCAACACTCTTATTTTATAGAGGACGGAAATTCCCCAGAGAAGGGAAAAGACTTACCCAAGGTCACCCAGCTTGTTAAGTGTGAAAACCAGAGGTACAGCCACAGTCTTCTTTTTTTTTCTTTCTTTTTTCTTTTTCTTTTTTTTCCTTTCTTTTTTCTTTTTCTTTCTTTTCTTTTTTTTTTTTGCTTTTTGGAGGGGGGAAGGTAGGTCAGATGGGGTTAAGTGACTTGCCCAAGGTCACATGGCTAGAAGTGTTAAGTTTCTGAGGTCACATTTGAACTCAGGTCCTCCTGACTCCAGGGCTGGTGCTCTATTCACTGCGCCACCTAGTAGTCCCAACAGCCCGTCTTCTGAGCACATTCCTTAACTTGATTTCCCCCTCCTCTTCCCAGGTAATTATTAACCCCAACTACGAAGTGGCCGAGTCAGACTATAGCAACAATGTCATGAAGTGCCGCACCCGCTATGACGGACATCGCATCTGGATGTACAACTGCCACATCGGTGAGTTGTGGAGGGGGCAGGGTGGGAGGTGAAGTACCCCCTGGAGCTCCTTCCCTGCCTCCTCCTGCACCTGCTTGGCTTCCTTCCCTCTCCCTCTGGGAAGCCTGGTTTACCTCCTCAGGGAGCCTATGTCATCCTGTCGATTTCAGTAGTGGGCTCAGGCCAGGGGCCAACCTGCCTTTGGGCAGTGGGGACACTGGGCCTGGGCTGAGGCTGCATTTTCACGCCCAGCCATGCCTGGCACTGAACCCAGAGCTATTTTAAGGCTGGGCAGAGGCCACCCAACTTAGTGCTCTTGTGACCACAAAATTGTAGGAGGTTGGTTTAACAACCACTTTGTTGCATGTTGTCTGGCCCACTTGGCTGCCCCGTGTATCAGCTCACTTTCTGATGTGAACCAAGGAGTGGGGAGCTATTCCTCAACCAGCCTTCCTTTCTAGGGTTGATCCAATTCAATTGAACAAGCATTTATTAAACACCGACTGTATGCTGAGGGTACCTTTGTACCTGCATCCTTCCTTCCCTGCACTCTTCTTCTTTCAGGCACTCATGTAGTCTTTCCCTTAAGGGCTCCTGAAAGATTTCTTTGGAGGGAGGAGGGAATGGATGAGTTTCCTCCTTCCCAAATCGACCATTTCTCTGTCTTCCTTTACCCTTCTCTCCCCCTTCCCCCAACAGGTGGATCCTACAGTGAAGAAACAGAGAACAAATTTAATCATTTCAGAGGACTCACAAATAACCAGCTCCCCACTCAGTGAAGAGTCAGTCTTGGACCCCCTGGACCCCCTGCCCTAGGGCCTCACTGCACTGGTCTCCCTGGGACCTTCCCTAACCACTGCACAGCACAGCTCGGATGAATGCCCCATACTCCCTCCCCTGACTCCCTGACAAAACCCTTGGGTGCCTTCATTGGGGGCCCAGGACCTGTCTTGGACTGGTTTCATAGACTCAAGACCCAGAAGAGAACTTACAGATCTAACCAAGTCCCCTCATTTTACAAGGGAGGCCACTAAGGCCCAAAGAGGGGAAGACGTTCACCCAAGGTCACACTGCCCATGTTCTAACCCAGTTCTTTCCACTAAACTGTTTCCTTCTGCCCAAAACATATCCAATATTTGAACCCCTTTCTTCTCTTCTACCTCCCCTGGTACATGGGAGTTAGCAGGGCAACTGCCACAGAGACATGCAGCGTTGGAAGGTCAGGGGAGGGCAAGGTGGTACCCACCATGATGCAGGGGCAAATGTTTACCCTCTCCCGAGTGAGCCGATCCTGTCCTAGGGCCCCAGGGGTGCAGCTGCCCACTCAGGATAGAAACCCAGTCAGCCAAAGCGGGGAGGGGCATTTTCTAAGGAAGCCAAGGTCTCAGGTTCCTGGAGACTTCATGACTCCAGATGCTCCCTGCCTCTCTCTTCATATCTTTTGTCAGATTAACAACCTCTTGGTATAGGTCTCCAGCTCCCCAGGACCATGCTTTGAAGCCCCGTTTCAAGACCAGGACTGGTTCATCCCCTCCTGTTAGTCCTCTCCCCTTCTCCAGCTAGCTACCCTTTGGTGGAAATCCATCAAGAGAGTAGGAAGCCAGCTTCTCGTAAGCCCCTTCCAAAGCATCTTCATAATCTCCAAGTCTCTATGCTGCTACATCCCCAGATATCCCATGCTAGAGATTTAGCCAAAGCAAAACATGCCTGTGTCTTCAGCTGCAAAATCAAATTTGTGTAGACCTCCATTTGCGAATCACCATCCAGGACTGGGAAATTTCTTCACCATTGCAATCCATGCAGCCCAGAGCTGTGTATACATTTCAGGAAACCCCTGGTGGTATGGTCACTGAAAAAGCTTGCCTGTTTCACCTTCAAGTCAGAGGCAGCCTGCTGGACATGGCAGTGGTCAGGCTCCTGGAGAGTCCTCCAGAGTCTGGTTGATTTCACCCAGGCTAGTCTTCCAGAGTCTGGTTGATTTCACCCAGGCTAGTCCTCCAGAGTCTGTTTGATTTCACCCAGGCTAGTCCTCCAGAGTCTGGTTGATTTCACCCAGGCTAGTCTTCCAGTCTGGTTGATTTCACCCAGGCTACTCTTCCAGTGTCTGGTTGATTTCACCCAGGCTAGTCCTTCAGGGTCTGGTTGATTTCACCCAGGCTAGTCCTCCAGAGTCTGGTTGATTTCACCCAGCCTAGTCCTCCAGAGTCTGGTTGATTTCATCCAGGCTAGTCCTCCAGTCTGGTTGATTTTACCCAGGCTAGTCCTCCAGAGTCTGGTTGATTTCATCCAGGCTAGTCCTCCAGAGTCTGGTTGATTTCATCCAGGCTAGTCCTCCAAAGTCTGGTTGATTTCATCCAGGCTAGTCCTTCAGGGTCTGGTTGACTTCACCCAGGCTAGTCCTCCAGAGTCTGGTTGACTTCACCCAGGCTAGTCCTCAAAAGTCTAGCTGATTTTGCTCAACACTAACTATTGCTCCAAAGTCTAGTTGATTTCACCTAGGATAGTCCTCCAAAGTCTGGTTGATTCCACCTAGCATGGATCCAGGGACCTCTAACTCCACTCAGACTTCCATCTTTCCCACCACTCACAGGTGCTACCTGTATATATTTCTGATCAGGGGACTAGGAGAGCATGTGCTTTTTTTTTCCATTTTATTTTAAGGATACCAGTTTTACATTGTATTTGCATGTTATGTCCAAAACCAAATGTAATGATATTTAATATGGGCATCTGGGCCCTTGGAAGCACAGCCATACAGAAGAAACTGAAACCAAATCTGCCTGTGTAAGCGCCTTTGCCACCATCACCATCACGACCACCACCATCATCATCCCGCTGGGCTGACCTGAATGACTGGTGCTATAAATAAATTCCTGGGTGGGAGGACACTCACCAGGTGCTGTGGGTCATCACAGACGTTTACATATACTTGAATCACAGGTGTTTGTTCCCAGAATAAAAGGTTACCATAATATGCAACGTGTGTGGTTCCATTGCGTAGCATGTGTGACCAAGTGCACCAAGACTCCTTGTCTTTTCACAGAATCACAGTGTTGACAGAGACCTTGGGGGACATCTGGTCCCATGAGAATCCTCCTACACCATGCCCCAGAAGTAGTCATTCAGCCTTAGCTTGAAGACGTCCAGGAAAGATGAGCTCGCCACCCTTCCAAGCAAGCCCACTACACTTTGAAAGAAATAGAAAATACCATTCACTCTCTAGAGTACTCATGACATCAGGAACATTGAGTCTCAGCGTTCTCTTCCTGAAAATAAGTTTCCCTCCAGCTCTAAGTCCTGTGATCTTATGGCTTCTTCCCCCAGCTTAGGATTCAGCACACAGTAGGTCCTTCATACACGCTTGCTGCGTGAATGAATCTCACAGCAGGAAGGGACCCCAGAAGCCTTCGAGCCCAACCCATGCTTGAAAAATAATCACCTCTAGAAGATCCTGGGTCAGCTACATGCTATCTGTGTGACCTTGGTCAAATCACTGTACTGCTCTGGGCCTCAGTTTCCCATCTTTAAAATGAGGGATTTGGAGCAGGTGGCCTCTGAGACCCCTTCTAGCTCTAGATCTCAGCTCCTCTGTATGATTCTGAGAGATCAGCCTTTGCCTTCAGACCTCCCATGAGGGGAAGTCCATCACTCCCTGAAAGGACAGCTCTCACTGTTCAGAAATTCTTCCTGACCGCGTCAAACTGGCCTTTTTTCTGCTTGCCCACACTGGGGCTGGTTCTGCTCTCTAAGGCCAAGCAGAACAAGATTTCTCTCTCCTCCACATGACAGGCCTGGTGACACATGAAGATGGCTCTCATGCTGCCACATACAACGTGCCAAGTTCTGTGCTGGCTGCTGCGGACAGACAAAGACATAACCACCTCCAGTCTCAAGGGATTCACACTCAAATGGGGGAAATTAGGACATCTATAAAAATATCCAGAATAGAAAAGGCAGGAATACGAGGTCCCCTAGGAAGGAGGATATGAAGGGATTGTACCTCATGATCTAGAAGTTATCTTCTGGCTCTAGAATCCTTTGACAACACCCTCCCCCTCATTTGGCAAATGAGGAAACGGAGGCCCAGTGAAGTCACAGGCTCAAGGTCAACCACAGTTAATCATAAAGCATTTATTAAGTACTTAATATATTCCAGGTGTTGTGATAAAAATAAAGGCAACAACAGCACTTGCCCTCAGGGAGCTCCCCTTCTTCACAGAACTCACATGAAGGTATCCAAACTCCAAGACAACACACAATAAGAGCTTAATAAATGCCTTATTTTCTTTTTCTTCCCTCACTTTTTTCTTTCTTCCTCCTCCTTCTCTCTTCTCTCTCTCTCTCTCTCTCACACACACACACACACACACCACATCTATTTCTCTTTAATTAAGAGGAATTGGGTTCATATTTCAAATCCTGACTGCCCCTTATTACCCGTGTAACCTTCAGGAAGTAACTTCACGTCTCTGGGGCTCAGTTTCATCTGTCAACAGAGAAGGTTGGACTCCATGGCCTTTGAGGTCCCTTCCAGATCTATGATGCTATGGTGTTCATTCCCGCATCTGGCTCTTTCCGAATGACCTTAGGGATCCATGATCATCTGATCCAACTCCCTCATTTTATAGAGGAAACTCAGGGTCTTGTGGCTACCAAACAGTAGAAGTGGCATTCAAACCCCAGTCTCCTGACTCCATCTCGCCTGTTCTTCCCATTGTGGCCTCCCACTACATAGTCAAGCCACATGGTATAGTAAAAAGAGAATCAACTCTGAAGTCCCAGGATTGAAGACTACCTCTGACATTTCCCGTGACATTGGCTAACTTGCTTCAATTCTATGTCTACCTCCGTCTCTGTAACTCAATGGCCTCTGAGGTCCCTTCCAGCTATGCATCTATGACCCCTCAGATGGGGTCTGAAGGGTTAGGATCAGTGCTTCTCTGTACAGTGCCGGGCACACGGTAGGTACTTAACCAACTGTTACTGTTTGATCTGTAATTAGGACAGCTAGGCCCAGCACTAGGTGGTTTTAAGCCAGTCACACTCTGTCTAGGTCCTGTTTGTGATCAATGTCACGCCAACAGAATGTCCCTGTGCAAACCCAAGTGACATTCTGAGATGTCAAACCAATGACCTCTGCCTCAACTGCACATACATTGATCCCACCGACAAGAGAACCAGTTTTCAAGGAATGATAAGCATTCCACTGTAACTCAAGAAGGAGCATTCCCTGCCCCCTTTTACTTTTTTACTTGGAGTTATCTATTTCAAGGGCTTATGGTGGTTGTAGCATACTACCAATAAAACCAAGGAGAGGGTGCAAATAAGACAGCCAGACCGGGTACCCCCTCTCGGCCCTATAGTCTTATGACCCTTATGTACGGAGATGAGCCAGCCACACAGTGAGATAATGGAGAACAGCCCCAAAGCATCCCTGGTCTATTTGAATGGATCAAGGACGTCAACATCCGTGCCATCTACATTTCCCCTAAACCCTTTCCAGAGGATGGATCCATCATGCTGGAGGCTTTCAGTGTTTTATGGGGAGCAGGGAGGCAGTGTGATGCAATGGTGAGACAGGCTGGAGTCAGAGATCACCCTGGGTGGTCAAACTCTGCAACGTACTCTGTGGGATCTTGAGTATCTTCTCCCTGGACCTGTTTCTTCACCTGTAAAATAAGTGGCTTAGACACCCAGCTCTAAATCCACGACCATCCTTTTGGCATGACCTGCCCATCTCTTTTCTCTAAATAATTTCCATGGGTAGCTTTAGTTTTTCATCAACTGCATTTTTCATTGCATCCCTCTTCCCTCCCCTCCCCAGAATGTCACTGCCTATAAGAAAAAAACAATCATCAGCATCATCTTTAATCTTCAAACACACTGATAACTTTAGATTACCATGTAACACCAGTTATGATACCAAGTCATCACTAGTCATTAAATAATCTGGTCTAAATGTGTATATTGAAGAACCAGACAAGGTTAAGGTTTTGTGTGCTTCTTTGGAGACGTCTCACACTGAAAAGGCCTGACATCACATGCAACATCCCACACCTGTCACCCTCCACCTCTGCAAAGGGGATGGGGGAGGGGGATCTTTTTTCAGTCTTACAGGTCACCAACTGACCCTTAGGCCTAATCCTAACTTAGGTCTTAATGGGTACTAATACACTTTCATCTACGTTTCTCTTCTAAGCATCATTCGATTTCCTGATACATAGTGGGGCTCTTAGTATATGTTTAACTGACTTTGAGTTATTCACAGTTTTAATTCTTTGCAGATGGTGTTCTGCAATTCACAGCCATACGGCAATAGCAGGAGATTATTGACTTAAAAGATTTTTTGGGGAGGGCCAAGGAGCAGCTTGGGGTCACCAAAAGAGCTATTTCTTAAGATATCATGTGGTAATAATACCTACCACTATACATGGTGGGACAGAATGACAAAGTTGGGAAGAGGTATCACCTGCCCAGGTAAAACTAGCCACCTCATAGCATAGTATAATCAACAGAGCCCTGAACTGGAGTCAGGAAGACCTGGGTTCAAATCCTACCTCTGATACTTCCTAGCTGGGACACCCTGAACAGTTTATCTGACCCCTAGGCTCCAGCTGTCATGGGATTTATGATTTTCATATCAATCAATATGTGTAATGATTATACTATTTTGATTTGTTGGAGCCTCCCTACTTTCCAGGAGATCACAGCGGACATGCTATGGCAGAAATTTATTAATCAAATCCTGACATGCTAACAATCCCCAAACTTATAACCAACAAGTAAACCGAACCAAGTGCTTACTCCTGTTCCTGCTAAGCTGACTCTGTCTCTGTGCCCCGCTGAATGATCACAAGGATCCGTGACCTTTGATGATTTGAATAATTTGGAGACTTCACACAGTTCCCAAGAATGCCTGTGTTGTGGTTCAGTCTTTTGTGTGTTACGGTCCAGCCTTTTTGCAGTTTCATGCTTAAAAATCCTACCCCTGCCATAAGCAGGCAAGCTCCCCCTTCTCAGGAAGGTGGACTTGGCTTGCAAGCTGTTTTCCTCACCCTGAAATTAAACTTCTGTTTGATTCCTGACTCACCTGTCTCTGGTCTGCTTTGTTCCACTCCAGTTATTCAGTTTTGAGACCAGTCTGGTCTAGAATGAATTTAAAATTCTTTTGTCAGGGATAAGAGCAGCACCCATGTGCCAGGGAATCAAATATTTCAGGGAAGGCAGAGCAGAAAGGAACTTCAAGCTCACCAGACACAATTAGGACTTGTCTGCTATTAACTTCTATTTGTCATGTGGAAGCATCCCTTTGACAGACCACACAGACATTCCACATGTAAGGAGAAGCCCAAGGGACCAGTTATTGTATGGTTTTGTCAGAGGCAGAAAGAGGAAGGACACTGGGCCATACTCTGCTGTTAAAGGAGAGCAGGAAGGGGAGGAAGACCCAAGGAAGGGCCCTGATTCCGGACAGAAATACCTCCCAGCCAAGTCCCAGCCTCCCCTCCTTCCCTTCCCCTTCCCCTTCTTCCAACCTGGTCCTTAAGCTATCCAGCAGAGAACCAGCCAGGACTGGTAGACAACATGCCCTGGTGTCCTTCAGGGAGGATGGCCCATTTGTCGTGGATGAGGCCAGCATCAAGGAAAAGACATTAATACAACTTTCATCCAGTCCACTTTTAATTTTCTTCTCAACATCTAAAAATATACTCAAGGCCACCAGGCTCTGGTCCTTGACTGGGACCTTTGGGTGACGGCTGTTGGCTGGAGCTGGTTCTTGGGCCTGGTCTAACAGGGGCCTGCCCCTAGAGCCCTGGAGCCTGGGTCCTGGGCTGCTCCGCTGGGAAATGTGGTGATTCAAGGCTGGGCAGAGGCCTCGGCCTTGGCCTGTTCTCTGTATTTCTTCTGGAGGCCGAGGGCCTGGGCCACTAGCCTCCGGGCCACGGCTGTGCTGGTCTGAGGTCGTTCCTTGGGCAAACGCAGGAGCTCTGAAAGCAACAGTGAGAGCGCCTTCTTTTTGTAGGCTGAACTACAGCATTTCGAGATCCTCAGGAGATCCCCTTGTAGAGGCTCCCGACTCTCAGACTCTGAGCCTGATCCTCCCAGCATAGACTGGAACAAAACCCTTCTCTTTCTCTCAATTTCCCTGCCTGTAAAACAGGGGGCATTTTAAAAACAATTATTCTTAAATAACTCTCATTTCTAAGGCTTTTACCCCTTAAAACACATCTTTTCCTCTGCATCCCTGGAGCTACCATAGCACCAGACATTTGAATGCTTAATAAATGTTGACCAAGATGGTTATCCCCATTTTACAGATGAGGAACCAAGGCCCATAGACATGCACATACAATTTAGGAAGCAATAAAGCCTGGATGCCCCATGCCCCATCCCCTGGGCTGACAGTCAGGCCCGTGACTCTCCAAAGTCTCTCAGGATCCCAGGCTAGGATTTGCCCGGTCCTATCATCCAGGGCTCACCAGGAAGCTCCTGTCTGAGCCACCACCAGAAAGCAAGGAGAGAAACGGGGAGATTCCCCAAGGAGCTGGGGGTAGGAGGGAGGCCTGTTTTGTGTACCTGTCCCTCTCTTCCGCTGTGTATTCTCTCCCCAACCCTACCCCAGAGAAGACCACGAAGCTCCCACAGGATCTTGGGCTTCAGAGCCCAAAGGGACTTTTGTTAGGAGGTCATCCAGCCAGTTCTAGGGCAAGGCTCCAAGACCCAGAGAGGCCAAGTCACTTGACCAGTGTCACACAGCAGGCAAGAAAAGTGAATCCTCCCACTGCAAACCCAGTACTCTGGACACTGCCCCACTTCCACCTCTCACAATTATAACAATGATTTTGTAGCACTTTACAAATACTACCTCATTTGCTTCTCACAATAACCCTGAGAAGTAGATGGCTCCTTACTTGGACGCTGGAGGGCTTTTAACTTGGACTGTTTGGTTCCCTGAGTGAGGGGCCGGATCTTTAGTGTTGGGAAATCCCTGGTCAACGCTTCACTGGCTGCAGAGAGAGAACACACCTGGATGTCACCAAGCTCCTCTCTGGCCTTCCTTCAGGTGAGGCCTCAGCTGGGCACCTGCGGAGCAGTGAGGAACCCCAAGCACAGGCCCATTACCTGATGCCAGGCAAGGAAAGATGCCTAAAGCATGAGCATCATCCACCCACTGGATCTTGAACCCCTTCTCCCTGGAGGAAAGAAGATGCATCAGAGTCAAGAAAACACAGCTGGACAAAAGCTTCCTCTCTCAGAACCTCCCAGGGAACTTCCCTCCCTCCTCCAACTTCCAAACACAACCCATTCTCTACTGTGTGACCCTCTGCTCCCCAAACACATCACTAATTTCTCAAGTCCTCTGTTTCCTCATCTGTAAATTGGGTTTAATAACAGCACTCACTTCCCAGGGCTGATGGGAGAGACAAACAACATGGTATTTGTAAAGTACTTTACAAATCTTAAGTAATAATGTAGATGCAACTTGTTATTGTTGGGGAGGGACCACAGATTTAGAGTCTGAAGGCATGCCAGAAGCCACAGGCTCTAAATTCTAACTCTAACTTCCCTCAGGTCAGAGGATGACAGACTGAGGCTGAATGAAGTCAAGTGGCTTCACAGGATCCTGGGTCTAGGCTGGAAGGGACCTCGCAAGTCACCACATCCAACCCCTCCTTTTATAGATGAGGAAACTGAGATGGAGGGAATCTGCCAGTCAGTGGCAGAGGTGGCATCTGAACTCAGCTCCCCTCAAATCCTACGCCCTCCCCCCAGAATACTACCAAGACACTCTCCCCCATGGAGCAATGAAATGCCCACACCTGGCCCCTTGCCAGCCTGTCTCACACTGAGCTGGCCAGCTTCACCTTTGGAATGATGGGGATGGAGGCCAGCAGGAGCAGAAGACAAGAGGGATGGAATGATAACACCAGGGCTGCCAGACGGACTCCTGATGGTCAAGGCTCCTTCTATCTCCAGCCTGCATCCTTCCCTGGCCCTGGCTCCCCTTACCCACTCACTGAAATTCCAAAAATGCCTCCATGAGGTCCTCTGTCTTCAAGGAAGTCTCAAAGTCATAGATTTCCACCACGTGGCCAAAGCCGTTCTCTGACCACAACTGCTCATCCGCCAGGTAGCAGCTGTCCAAGCGGATCTTCTCAACGTGAATCTCTCGGATGACCATGTTGTCCATGATCTGGGAAGAGGCCAGAATTGGGAGTATTTGGGGAGCCCTGCCTAAGACAAGGGGGCCAGTGGGGGGAGTCCAAAGAGCTCCTCAAGATGGAGTCAGAGAATGGGGGCAGGGGCCAAACCCTGACTCCGTCACTGGTGTGTGCAGGTGTGAGTGTGCAGGTGTGAGTGTGTGCAAGCATGAGCACATACAGGTAAGTGCTATATGTGTATAGACATGGGTATATGTGTGCAGGCATGTACAGGGGAATGCACATGCATGTGGGTTATATTTGCATGTGTGTGAGTACACACACATAGTGAGTATATATGTACTTCACATGTGAGTGTGGCGTGGTGTCTCATGTATCACATGCATGCGTAAGTGGGCACACACGTCCATCACATGTATATGTGGCTGTGTGCATGGATGCTACAAATATGCACGGTATCTGTACCAGTGGACATGTGGATATGTGCACGTGTCTGGGGCCTGGTCTGGACTTACAGTTGTGAGGGACTCCCAGTGTGGTCACTCCCTCCATGAAGGCAAATCCACCATGACTCCGCCGCTCAGTGTCAGAGGGAGTGCCCAGAGGCACCAGCTGCTCTGTGTCTGGGGTGAGACACAGCCCACGGTGGCTCATGCTCACGCTCGCTCACATTTGCTCACACTCGCTCACGCTCACTCCCGCTCTTCCTGGCTCAGAGGCTGACCCACCTACTTACAGACCCTGCCCCTCGAGGGGTAGCCTGCAGACAAATCCCTTCTGGGCTCTGGCTCTCAGCTCTCCCCACTGGGCTTAGACCCTTCTTATGTTCCTGTGACCCTACAGAAATCTGTGCTCCCTTCCCAGCCACCCTCCGGCACACACTGCCCTGGGCCTGGGCCTCAGGGGCTGGAGTCAGGGACTCCACATACGTCACACCAAAATCTCTCTGGGAGCTCCTAGATGCAATTCCTTACACTTGTGGGGAGACTTTTGAAGGAGTGGGGTTTTTTTTGGTTTTTGTTGGTAGGTGAGAAGGGGCTAACAATGAGACCCTTCCCCAGCATGGGGGACCAAAAGACTTGGCTCCCACTCCAACTGCCCCAGCCACACAAGTTGTGAAAACCTTTTCCGGTATTAAGTTTCTCCATCTTTAAAATGGACACTGTTCTACACTAGAAGTTCTTCCCTAGCTCACCCAGGTAGGTGGAGTCACGGAGTCAGGAAGGCCTAAGTTCAAATCTAGCTAGCTGTGTGACCCTGGCCAAGTCATTTAACTGACGTCTGCCACAGTTTCCTCCTCACCCACATCCTTAGAAACACAGCTGTGTGGAGGCTTTGGACAGAACCCCTCCCAACACTATGGCTGCTAATATTCTGCCCCCTCCTCCCAGCCACCCTGTCTCCAGTCTCCCAGCTCAGGACCCAAGGGGCCTCTTACCTCCTGTATCAGCTCACTGGACTCATCCTCTGAAGAATCACTGTCCTGTTCCTCCTCCTTCACTGGGAGGGTCTTCATCCTATCCTCCAGGGAAGGCAGAAGATTGGAGCTGACCTGAGCCTTTGCCTCCTGGCAGGCAGCCTCCTGGGATGGACTCTTGGAGCCAGGAGGCTCCAGCTCCTCTGAGTCTGGCTTAGGCTCACTGGGGGCCATTTCGTTCTGGTCTTTTAAATCTCCTGCCACTCCAGGCACTGCCTGTTGGGGGAGTCTGGGGTCAGGGTCTGGGCCCTGGTCCTTCTTGCCAATGTCCTTGGGTTCTTCTGGCATCTCTCCAGTGGGGTTCTCATGCCCATCCCCAATATCTGACTCTAGCAGGGGCGGGTCCAGGGTTCCCTCAGACTTCCTGCGTAGAGCCCGAGGTATGTACAGGGCCTGGTCAGGTTTGCGGCCACGCTGCCTCCGGACCGGCCGCGCAGTCTGGGATCCAAGGGCTGGTTCCTGGGCTGAACTTGTCCGGGGCCTTCGGGGCTTGCCCTGGCGGTCAAGGATCGGCTGGGAGGGAGAGAAGTTATCCAGATTCGGTAACCTAGAAGCAAAGTGGGAGAAGATGTGTTCTATGTGGCCACTGATCACTCTAATGATAGCCCTCATTTCTGTAGCATTTGAGGGAAAAAGAGCCCTGAGATTCAAGGAGGAAAGGTGGTCTTGTTCCCACTTTATGGATGAAAAACTGAAAGCCTGGAGAGGTGATATAATAGAGGGTTATAGGACCACAGATGGGGGCCTTAGGGGTCACTAAGTCCAATCTCTCCTTTTACAGATGAGGAACCTGAGGCCCAGAAAGTTGAGGTAACTTGCCCAAGATCAGAGATAGTGAGTGGCAAAACGGGATCAAAAGCAGGTCTTCTGACTAGCACCCATTACCTTGCCCAGGGTCACATAGCCAATGCCAGTCAGACTGGAGCCTTTACACTATTTACAAAGCCAGTGTGCGGCCTGCTTGGTCAAGAGGAAGACTCAGGCCCTAGGCAGGGGCTACATCCCAAAGGGGTCCTGGCTTCTAGGCCCCCAAGTGTGTTCTCCATTCAGAAGCTGGATTCCAGAGTTCACCAGTGGAGTGAGAGAGGCTACATTCCATCAGGACTTCAGCCCTGGGGAGCTGGCCTTCGCACCTGTTGGCCAGGTGACAGATGACCGTCCTCCTCTTCCAGCCTTCCCCAACTGAGAAGCTGCTCAGGAGATCGAAATTCTCAGCCGTTCGGTGTATCAGGTACCGGAGGCGACTTGAGAGGGGTGGGAAGAGAAGCACTCTGTGGAAGGGAGGCATGAGGACATTAGTCAGGCTGCTGCAGTCCCTGGGGGATTCCTTCGTGCCATCCTGGGCTGGGAGGGGCGCAATAACCCCGGGAACCACTTGAAAGAGCCAAACCATCTCCTCAGCCCACACTGAAGGAGCTCAGGAGAACTGAAAGGGAAGGAGGAGCTCCCTCCAACGCCACCCCACCTTCTGCTCCTTCACAGTCTCCTACACCATATATCCAACCAGTGCCACACTTCAAATTCCATCTGGAACCAACCCACCAGAGTACCGGGGCTATGCAGGAATCATCTAGCAGGTCCCAACAGCACTACTGTCACAGGGATGTTCCTGTAGGTCCACTCACCACCTGTACACGTCCCCAGACATCTCCGTTCCACATCTCTGCTGTTTTCCCCATCAGAATGTAAACTACTTGAGGGCAGGAACTATCTTATCTTTGTAATTGCATTTCCAATGCCTAGTAGAGTGCTTGGCACAGAGGAGGTGCTTACAAATGCCCTTTCATTCATTCATTTGCTCATTCAGGCAAATTTTAGAGCACAGTTTCCAGGGGCACAGCTTCGAGGAAGAAGGAGGTGACTGTCTCACTGGCATCTGCCCAAATCTGCAGTACTGGGCTCAGTTCTGGGCTCCACAGTTTAGAGAGGCCAGGACCAAGAAGGGTCTTTAATCCCTATCATCTGTTGGCTACTGAAGGCACTTAAGAGGTCTATCCTGGAGAAGAAGAGCCTCAGGAGCCACAAGAACCACCTTCAAGTCTCTGAAGGCCTGTTATATGAACCAGGGCTAAGTCTTGTCCTGCTTGGCCCCCGAGGGCAGTCCAGCAGCACTGAGCGGCTGGTTAGGAGGGGGTGGCTCCCCCTCTTTGAAGGCCTTCACACAGAGGCTGTAAGATCACTTGTCAGAACTGGCCAGCCTCCAAGGTCCCTCCCACCCTCAGATTCTGAGATGTTGGGACACTGGAGCCCTCATCTCTGCGTGCAGAAGCAATGCTAACAAGGGGCAGGGGAGTGGGGGTGAGGGCAGAGCCAAGAAGACCTGGCTCCCCTCCCTGCTCTGACACTCAGAAGCACAAATCTGGAACAATAAGGGACCTTGGGAGGTCATCTAGAACAACTCTTCATCTTGTAAATGAGGAAACTAATCCCCAGAAGGGATTAGTCTCTTGCCCAAGGTCATGTGGCTAGGAGCATCAAGACTGAGACCTGAACCCAGGTCTTCTGGTTCCAAGGTCTGTCCCTTGTCTCAACTGTGACCCAGAGCAAGTCTTTGCTTTTCTGAACCTCAGTCCCACCATCTGTAAGATGGGCATAACAATGACTATACTAGCTACCTCACAGGGTTGTGGAGGGGTTCAAATGGAAGCATGGATATAAATAGCTTTGCAGAGTTTCAAGCACTGTGTAAAGATCTGCTGTTCTCATTTCGGCTGGGGAAGAAGAGAGCTGAGGACCGGGATTTCTCCAAGGAGCTGGGGTATTGACTATCATTGACTCAGACCCAGGAGGGCGCTAGAGCTTGTCTAGTCTATGCCCCTCTTTTTACAGATGAGGACACTGAGGCTGAGAGAGGCCATATCTGCCCAAAGGCACAGCAAGGCTCAGAAAGCACCTGCATGAGGGCTGGCACCCCCAATACAGGAGTCTATTCACTGCACCATGCCACATGTACAAGGTACCTGAGGGGGACCAGAGAGCCAGCTCACCTGAAGTCTGACAAGAGAAATGACTGGTTTGTGGTCACGCAGCTCATCAGCGTCAGAGGAAAGCTAGAGATGAGAGGGGCTGAGCCTGCCTGGACCGGGCTGAGCTTGCACAGGGCACTGAGAATACTAGTAACTCACTTACATGAGGCTTTGCAGTCAGCGAGACTGGGGCTGGGGTGGAGAAGGGAACAGACCACTGGACTTGGAATCATGAGCGCCAGGGTTTAAATCCTGCCCCAGACATACACTAGCTGTGTGACCTCTGTGTGCTCATCCGGGCCTGGCACAAAGGAAGTGCCCGTTGACTGACTGACTATAAAGCAAGGGAGTTGGACTCAGTGACCACTGAGGTCTCATCCAGATCTAAAGTCATGATTCTATGAAGTAAGAAGAACTGATCAGTATCTTTGAGACCCCATTTGGCATTTTCTTGGCAGAGATACTACCGTGGTTTGCCATTTCCTTCTGTTTACAGATGAGGAAACTGAGGCAAACAGGGACGTGACCTGCCTAGGATCACACAGCTAGGAAGTGTCTGAGGCTGGATTTGAACTCGGGTACTCCCAACTCTAGGCCCCGGCATGCTATCCATTGCACAACTTACCTGCCCCTAATCAATAATGATAATGATGTAATACACTTACACAGCTAGTACTTTAAAATGTACCAGGCACTGTGAGTCATCCTGATCTATATCTCACCACTGGGCCCAGATGGCACCTGAGGAGAAAGTGAGGCTGGTGACTCTGCACAGCCCTGCCTCACTTAAATCCAATTCACTTGCATGGCACCACCTCCCTGATGTCATGGTCCTCTTTGAGAACAAAGGACTTCCCTCCTTCCCTCCTTCCTTCCTTCTTTCCTTCCTTTCTTCCATTCTTCTTTCTCTTCCTCCTTCCTTCCTTTCCATCTATCCATCCATCCATTCTTCCTTCCCTTCCTCTCCCCCTCCATTCCTTTATTTCCCTTTCCTCAGTCCACACAGGATATCATACTCTAAAGAAATGTACATTTTGATCACGAAAACCATTTTTTTTCTTAAGGACCTTAAACGTAAATCACTCTGATTCTCATAGACTGGCCAACAACAGGGCCCAACCCGAACCCCACTTGGTCACTGTTTGGGCCCAGACTGGCTCAGAGTGAATGTTATTAGCAACTGTTTCTGTTTTGGCTAGAAACCCTAAGGGTCTTCCCCTCCAAGTTTGATGTTTTGTTTTTTCTTACTTAGATAAAAGAAACCATTCTCTGACTCATTTCTTTCTTTTTTTTGCTTTTTGGAGGGGAGAACGCAAGGCAACTGGGGTGGTGACTTACCCAAGGTCACACAGCTAGTAAGTGTTAAGTGTCTGAGGCCGCATTTGAACTCAGGTCTTCCTGACTCCCGGTGACTACAGGGCCGGTGCTCTATTCACTGCAGCCACCTAGCCACCCCGCTCTGACTCATTTCCTACCTAGCCTTAATCACTGAATAGGTGTTGCCTCAATCAAACTGAGACAAGTTAAAGACCTCAGCTCAAAAAGGCCAAGGTCTCCCACTGCATCCTGAGCCATCTCCAGTCATCCTGATCTGTATCTGACCACTGGACCCAGAGGGCTCTGGAGGAGTGAGGCTGGTGTTTCTGTATAGCCCTCCTTCACTTAAACGCAATTCCCTTGCAGGTAACAACATCAACTCCCTGATGTTATGGTCCTCTTTGACAAAAAAGGGCACACGACAACAGCCAGGGACAGTGTTGAGCACTTTTTTTTCCTTGTAAATAATTACCTTATTTGCTCCTCACCAGAACCCTGAGAGGCAGGCAATATACCATGAGTTAACTGAGGCAAACAGGGTAAAGTGACTTGCCCAGGATCACACAGTTAGGAAGTGTCTGAGATTGGATTTGAACTCAGGTTGTCCTAACTTAGGTCTCTATCCACTGTGCCCCTGAAAATATACTGCTTTAAAGCTGGCAAGGTAATTTATGTAAATCATCTCATTTGATTAGGAGATGAGAGATTGACTGTCCAATCAATCAATTAGTCGATCAACAAGCTTCTCCAAGGCATATAGTCATGTGGCAGGCATTCTACTAAGTTCTGGGGGCACAAAGAAAAGTCCCTGTGCTTAAGAAGCTTACATTATGACGTACATGTACATAAATGATCCAAGTCACCTTCCCAGGGTTTTTGCAAGGATCAAATGAGACACTTGTAAAAAGCTGTGTAAATGTTAGTTACTATAATTGCAGAATCTCATCTGTACCTTACACCTACCTGTGAGGTCAGTGCCAGAAGAATTATTATTACCCCCATTTTAGAGACAAGGGCACTGAGGCTCAGTGAAGTCTAAGTGACTTACATGGTAATGAAGCTAATACATGTAAGAAGCAGGATTTGAACCCAGCTCTTCCTGATTCCAAGGCCAACTGTCTCTCTTGGGCAAAGATGGTCAAGGTTCTTGACCTTGATCTCTGTCTGGGCTGAGGTTTCCTTTTATTCAATGTGGCCACAGAGTACACCTTCTTAACTATGGCTAATTATTTCCTACATGTGAACTGATCTGGGTGAGAGGAAATGAAAGGGACAGTGCAGATACTGCAATCATGCACTGCTTTGCATGCTGAGAGGGGACTGGATTGGCAACAGCTGCTCTCTACCCCCAAGCGACCTCACCTGGACAGCTGCTTCTGCAGGAGGAATCGATCCAGTTCTTCCTTGACATAGAGTACAAAGTCATTCTCTGCTGGGGAGAGGACGACGCCATCCAGGCTGAGCAGGGCCAGGGTGAACTCTGACGAGTCCTGCACAAAAGACAGAGCGATTGTAACACCAGACAAGAACTCAAGGACAATGAGAACAAGGATCCGAGTTCTTCCTTGCAAGAAGCTCCAGGGGAGAAGGAAAGACCATCAGTCCTATTTTACAGAGAAAAAAAATTTGATATGGTCGGTCACTTCACCTCTGGCTTTTCCATCTGTAAAATGAGATCAATGGCCTCTGAGGTCCCCAGAACTATTATGCCAACATCGTATGACCACAATCCAGATCTATATGAAGTATTGCCACCAACAGCTTCACATATAAAACCTCCGAATACTTTCCCTCTACAGAACTGACTGGGATCTGGTGATGAGTTCTGGCCTAGAGTTAGGAGGATTGGGTTGGATGTCTGACCATATGCTTGGAAGCAAAGTGGAATTCAACACCCTATCCCCACCCTCCACCCCTGGGAGGTGACCAAGTGTGTTCACATTCAATGTCATTTGATCCTCAAAAAAAGAACAGGTGAGTTAGGTCATACAAATGTCATTATATTATTATTATTATCATCAGAACACTGTGCTTAGAGTCTAAGAACCTAGTTCAAATCCTAGCTGGGTGACCCTGAGCAAGTCACCTAACTTCTATCTGTCTTAGGTTCTTCAACTACAAAATTGGGATAATAACAGCATCCTACCTCCCAGGACTGTTATAAAGACCAAGTGAGATAATATTTGTCAAAGTGCTTAGTTCTTGGCACATGTGAGTCCTTAAGAAATGTTTGTTTCCTCCCTTTCCTTGACTGACACCCTACCCCACTAGTGTTGAAGCCAGAGGACCTGGACTCCCAAATAAGCTTTGCCACCTATGAGCTATGTGACACTGGACACACTGCTTAAACTCTGAGTTTATTCCTTAATAAAATGAGAAGACTGGACTAGCTCAGGGCTTTTTAAGCTTTTTCCACTCACGACTCCTTTTCATGTTTTGGCAGCATTCGTTGGTGTGACGGCACGTGCAGTGCAAAGTGCGCATGCTTTGTGTTCAAAACGAAGGCTGCCATGAAATTGTGTGATGTGACACAGCCAAGCACTGCCAGAAACACCTTGGATTCATTACCCATTGGCTTTTGAATTAGTTTTTGGTTGCTGTGCCTTTAGAAGTCTTTTACAGGAGCCAAATATTTCACAGCCCTATATGGGGTCGAGACCCCCAGTTTAAGAACTGTTAGACTAGATGGCCTCTAAAATCCTCCCCAGCTCGGACATTCAATCTTTTATTCTATCATTGGGAGTTTGACTCTTTCCAGATCTCACATCCAATTGTTTAATGCCAATGATGAATCACACGAACATGGATTTGGAAGTGGAAGGCATCTTAGAATTCCTATCATTTTACCTTTTTATTTGACCAGAGAAGATAAATGAATTGCGTGGGATCAGCCAGCTGGGAAGTGTCTGAAGCAGGGCATTCACCCCCTGAATTCAAGCCAATCAACAGATAAGCTTATATTAAGTGCCAACTATGTGCCAAGGTGTGGAGAGACAGACACAAAAAAAATGAAATAATCCCTTCTCTTAACTCCCTCTTGTGGGAGGCATCATGTGTGTACAGATACACTGAAAAGACAAGGCAGCTGGGGAGGGATGCCACTAACAGGTAGAGACCAGGAAGTGCTTCTTGCAGAAGGTGGTGGGTGCTCTAAGGAAGAGCAGGAGGTAAGGAAGGAGGGTCTGGGGCATGAGGGATACCCAGTGCAAAGGTCTTGCATAGCACTCTACTCCTTCTACCACTAGAGGTCGCCTAAGGTGCTTCCCAACTCAGACATTCTATTTCTTACAATTCAACATTTTGAATTCTAAGACCTCTTCCAACTCTGACAGCTTACAATCTACAATTTCCTCTGTAAAATGAAATGGCTGGACAATAGGATTTCTAAGGTCCCCATCAGCTCTGACATTCTATTCCCCATTCCAGGATGCTCCCAAGGGAATCCCTGTAGTCTCGTTACAATAATATTAATAATCACTAGTATTGATCTGGTACTTTAAAGTCTGTAAATGTTTTACAAATATATCACTTCACACCTATCAGACTGACTAATATGACAGAAAAAGAAATTGACAAGTGCTAGAGGGGATGTGGAAAAATTGGAACACTAATGCCCTGTTGATGGAGTTGTGAACTAGTACAACGGTTCTGGAAAGCAATTTGGAACTATGCCCAAAGGGCTATAAAACTGTGCAAACCCTTTAACCCAGCAATAGCACTACCAAGTCTGTTTCCCAAAGACATCAAAGAAAAGGGGAAAGGGACTTATTTATACCAAAATATTTATATTTTTTGTGATGGCAAACAATTGAAAACTGAGGGGATGCCAATCAAATTAGAGAATGGCTAAATGAGCTGTGGTATATGATTGTGATGGAATGCTATTGTGCTAGAAGAAATGATGAGCAGGTTGATTTCAGAAAAACCTGGGAAGAATTATATGAACTGATGCAAAACGAAGTGAACCAAACCCAGAGACCATTGAACGCAGTAAAAGCAACAGTGTAACAATGACCATTTGTGAATGAAACAACAATTGTGAAAGACTTAGCTACTCTGATCAAAACGCTATCCATGATGAAAAATGCTATTCAACTCCAGAGATCGAACTGATGAACTGAGTGCAGACTGAAGTATATTTTTTTACTTGAAAAAAAAAGGTTTGTGTTTGTATGTTTTCTTTTGCAACATGGCTAATATAAAAATGACCTTATGTATAAAAATAAAATTATCTTCATAGTATCTTCACAATAACCAGGCAAGGTGGCTACTCCAGAATGAATCCCATTTTACAGATGGGGAAAACAAAGCAAGAGAGATTAAGTGATTTGCCTAGGGTCTCATGGTTAGAAATCATCTGAGGAAGTATTTCCACTCAGGTCTTCCAGACTCCAGGAGGCCTAGTTAACTACTTTCTTCAGCACCTGAGAGACTGCTGTTGTCGGCATTCTCCTTTATTTTCATATTCTGTCCATAGTAACATTCTCCGTTCTAGTCTAACATAATTTGCTCTGCTTATTCATTACAAGTTCTCCTCGAACTTCCTGCCTCTCTATGGTAAGTCTTCGTTCTATTGTAACATTTTACTTTCTACTGTAACATTCTATATTCTATTCTAACATTCTACTTTCTATCTACTGTAACATTCTGCGTTCTACTGTAATATTCTACGTGGTTCTACACTCTCTTTAACATTCTACATTCTATTCTAACCTCCCACATCCCTCTGCAACGTGATTCTAACTTCCTACGTCCTTAGGTCCTTTGCAGCTGACAATCTAAGTTCGAACTTTTGCTCTGTAAAATGTAGTTGTACTAGGGGACCTCTGGGCAATCAGATCTCCATCTACGGCCCAGTGGAACTGCACCCCAACTGGGGGTCCCACCCCCAGCCCAGCCGGAAGCCGCGGGAGGTCATCCCGGGCTACAATGCAGCGCACCGCGGGGGAGGGGGAGGGGACGAGCTAGGTCCCGGATCGGTCAGTGGGGAGGCGAGAGGAGGGGCTGCCAGGAGCCAGGGGTCCCGCCGGCGCTGGGGGAAGGGGGTGCGCGCACGCTCTCCCGGGGCTTCGGGGTCCCAGCCAGGAACAAGCAGACCCGGAGGCAGCACCGCCCCTTCCCCCACTCCCGGGGCGCGATCGCTCCCTCGCGGGCCTCCTCGCCCCTTAGCAAGGACGTGAACTTGAGAGGTGGTGGCGGGGTGGGGTCCCCCGGGTAACCCCCCCATCCCACTCCATGCACTTTGTGCAGTGTGCGACACTCCCCACCCCCACTGCCCCCGAGTCCCCGGGACACTCACCTCGGCGGGACCTCGGAGCTGCGGTCACTCCTAGGCTCTGACCCGCCTCCTCTCCCTGAATCGCCCCTCCCTGCCCTTAAAAAAAAATAAAACCCAAATACCCGGGCGAAGCCGCAGCTCCACCCCGCGGACCGGGGGAGGCATGGCAACGAGGCGCGTCCAGATGTTCGCAGGTGGCAGCGACCTTGGGAGGAACGCATCTCACCCAACCCCTCCTTTTTACAGAAAAGGAAACTGAGGTCCCGAGGAACGAGAAGGGACTTTCCCCAATGCCCCACAGTTAGTAAGAGGCAGAGCTGTCTTCTGTCTCTAAATTCCGTGCTCTGTTCCGTGCGCCCCCCACCCCGCCCCAAACACCCCCTCAACTTCCCCGCTTTGCTCCAGACACGTCACAGGGTCTTAGATGTAGAGATGGAATGCCCCTTCTCATTTGCAGCTGAGGAAACTGAGGCCCAGAGAAGTGACTTGTCCAAGGTCACACAAAATCAGGATTCAAATCCATGTTCCCTCCATTCAATCAATCAAGTATCTATTAAGCAACTGTTAATCGATAACCAATCAATAAACACTTATTAAGTGCCTACTGTTTGCCAGGCACTGTACTAAGCAGGAGCTCAATCTAATTCTGTGCCAGGCACTGGGGTCACAGAACCAAACAGCCTCTCCTCAAGCACGAGCTCCTAGCCTTACCTGGGGAGAAAGTTAGACTTACATTCACCCAGGGAAAAGGCTGACCGAGGACACTTCTACACCTGTAGTACATAGACTCACAGGTACCCAGAGCTGGTAGGGACCTCAAAGGTTATCTCATCCAAGACACGCATTTTACAGACCAGGAAACTGAGGCCCAAGTGAATTGTCCTTAGGTCTCCGAGGCTCAAACTCAGGACCTCTGTCTCCAAACCCAGGTCTCTTTCCCCTCTTTATAGCTACCTTGCTCTGCTAAGAGCTGGCTGGGTAATCCTGGATAAGTCATTTTCTCTTTGAGTCTCAATTTTCTCATCTGTAAAATAAGTCTTGATCACTTCTAAGGTACCACCTATCCTGTTTTGGTGTTCCGTTGTGTCTGACTCTTTGTGGCTTTGTTGGGTGTTTTCTTTGGAAATACACTGGATTGGTTTGCCATTTCCAGCTCACTTTACAAATGAGGAAACTGAGGCAAAGAGGGTAAAGTGACTTGCCCAGGGTCACATAACTGTCTGAGGTCAGATTTGAATACAGGGAGAGGAAGGAGTCTTTCTGACTCCAGGCTTCTTGCTCTATCCACTGAGCCACCTAGCTGCCCTTTGCCACACCATGTGTCAAAGGATGCTGGGGTCCACCATGGCTATGGCATTCCATCTGCACTACTGTAGCTGCTTGTTTCATGGGATAATAGCTCAGTAATAACCTACTATCGTTTGCTTAGCATCTCAAGGTTCACAAAAGGCCAGATACAGTCAGGATAGTAGAACGAGCAAAGGATTTGGAGGTAGACATCCTGCCTCTGTGATTGGGTAAGTCTTCACACTCTTTTCTGTAAGAGGAGGAGGTTGAACCTGGTGATTTCTAAAACTTGATGTTTATAAAAACCCTATTAGCTACCGATTGTAATCACCCTCTTTTGTGTCTTCTAGTAGAATGCAAAGCACTGGAAGGCAGGGACTATTTCCTTGTTGTCTTTATATCTGCCTGTAACAGTATACGGGATTAGTAAGTGCTTGTTGATTGAATAATGAATTGATTATACAGATAAGAACACTGAGCACCCTGAGGAAAAGTGACCTGTCCAGAATAACACAGCCAGGTGGGACACCATCCCAAGGCTTCTTGACTCCAGTAAACTGACCCTCCCTATGCCAGGGATCTCAGGTGGGTTCATTGAAGCCCCTTCTTGAAAGAAAGGGTGATTCATTCCAAGGCCTGCTTGATAGAAGGGGGCATATAGTAGAAAGAAGTGTGCATCTCTAGTTAGGAAGACAGCTTCTAATCCCACCTGTGACAATTATTAGTTGTGTGAATCTGGGCAAATCACTGAAACCTTCTGTGCCTCAGTTTCTCTATTCATAAAATGGGGGTGATAGACTCCCTACCTCACAGGCTTGATGTGAGTTTCAAGGTGGGCACTTGGTGAACCTCACAGCACTAACCCTGAAAAATAAAGGCAGCTCTGATCCTTCTCATGACTAGTAATGAAGTGATGTGTGCTATTTCCAGAACTCCATCTTACCCAGTCCATGCTTTTGCAGTGACTGTCCCTCCATGCCTGGAATGCTCTCCCTCCTTGTCTCCACCTCCAGCTCCCCTGGCTCCCTTCAAGATTTAGTTCAAATTCCACTTTCTACAGGAGGCCTTTCTTCCCCAGACCCCCAGCTGCTAGTACCAACCCTCTGAGACCAGCTCTCATTTACTCTCTCTATATTGTGTGTGTGACACACACACACACACACACACATATAGTTGGGGTTTTTTTTTGTATGTTGTCTATTAGAATGTGAGCTTCCTGAGGGCAGGGATTGTTTGTCTTTCTTTGTGTCCCTAGCACTTAGCCTGGCATATAGTAGGTACGTAAGGAATGTTTGCTGACTGACTAAATCTTCTATACCATATAAGAAACCCAGAGGCAGCCTCATGCAAGGGGACTAGTGGGTTATCCATTCTGGCCAAAAGATTCTATTAGAGAGAGGATGGCAACAAGGTCTGTATTTGGGGGCAGGGGAGCTTACAAGAATGCTAGGGCTTGGAGTCCTACCGTACTGGTTAGTTCTGCAGCAGGAAGGGGCCTGGCATGTTAAAGGCATGTCTGTTCCTTGCCTGTGTTTGGGGGATTTAGGAGTTGTCATTGTTGCTGTTTTGATTTGGTAGTTTCTGCTCCCCACTCTTCCTTCCCCCCCACCCAGACTCTATGAAACCCTCAAGACAGGAAATCTCAGGTTCAAGAGCTTAGAAAACATGGCTGGCATTTGGCTGCTTGGAAGCCTGAGGCGGTATGCGTCACCCCATGATGCATCCAAAGCACCACCGCATGTCCAAATGTAGCTTCTTCTGTTGAAAACATGGCGAGAATGGAGGGTCATGCAACCAGTAGTAGACTTGTTCTTTAAGTCACTAGCCATGTCTTAGAGAAGCAACTAGGTGGTCCAGTGGATAGAATTCTGGGCCTGGAGCTGGGAAGTCCTGAGTTCAAGTCCTACCTCAAACACTTCCTAGCTATATGACTCTAAACTTCTCTTTCCCTCAGTTTCCTCATTTGGTCACTGTGGGGATCAAATGAGGTAACACTAGCTATTAAAGCAATTAATGTATTAATATAAAATACCTTGTATAACCTTACATGCTACATAAGCCTCAGTCATTTTTATGACTTTTGAGATCATTTCCTATGCTTCTGTCATTGTCAACTGTCACTCTGTGACTTTGGAAAAGCCCCTTCACCTCCCTGACCCTCAATTTCCTCATCTCTATGTGATCCCCACAGTTCCTAAGGTCTCTTCCAGTTCCCAGATTCTAAATTCTGGAGATGACTGCTTCAATTAGGAAGACTGGAAGAATGGAAGAATGCCAACAGAAATAGGGATGTCTGGAAGAGGGATGGCATTGGTTGGGCCAGGGGCAAAGGAGAAGTGAGTTCAGTCTCGATATCCCAAGTTTGAGATGCCCCCAGGACATCAAGTTTGAGGTATTGAATATGAAGTCACTGCTGTGGTCCTGGAGCTCAGGAGGGAGGTTAGGGCTAGCATGCAGATCTATGAGTCACCCACATAGATGATAAGTATACCCATGGGAGCTAATGAGGTCACAAAGTGGATGGATGGATAGAGAGGAGAGGGCCCAGGACAGAGCCTTGGAGCAGACCTACCATTAGGGGGCATGAAAAGAAGACTGAGTAGTCTGATAGATAGGGAGAAATCTGAAAGTACAGAGTCATGAAAGATGAGACAGCCATCAGCAATATGGAATGCTGTAGAGAGATCAGTGAGGAAGCTTAAGAAATGCCAATCAGATTTAGGAATTAAGAGATCAATGGTAGCTTTGGAGTGAGCAATTTCAGATGAGTGATGAAATAGAAGATTAGATGGCAAAGCATTGAGAAGGGAGGAGAGGAAGCAGAGGTAAGAAGTGTAAACACCTTTTTCTACAAGTTTGACTATGAAAAGGAGGAGAGATTGAGGACAATATCTTGAGGAGATGGTAGTGATGCCTACTTGGGTAGGCATCAAGAAAGGAGCTAGTGGATGAGGAAAGACTGAAGACTAGAGAATGGGAAGATGATTAAGGCTGAAATCTGCTGGAGAAGACAGGAGGAGATGGGATCAAGAGTGTATTAGAGGGGGCCGGCTAGGTGGCGCAGTGAATAGAGCACCAGCCTTGAAGTCAGGAGGACCTGAATTCAAATTTGAACCCAGACACTTAACACAAAACTAGCTATGTGACCTTGGGCAAGTCACTTAACCCCAATTGCCCTGCCTTCTCCCCTCCAAGAAAAAAAAAAGAGTGTATTAGAGGGGTTAGCCTTGTCGAGGAGAAGGACTATCTCTTCATAGACACTGGGGTTAAGGAAGAGAAAATAAAAAATTCTGTCAAGGGACTGGAGGGGAACTCAGAGTTGGTCTAGTCATAGCCTAGTTCCAGAGCTGGAAAGGAACTCCAAAGCCATCTATTTGAATCTCATTTTTCAGAGAAGAAAACAGGCCCAGAGAATTTAGATGACCCAAGGGTCCATGGCTAATGAGCTAAATCCAGAAAGAGGCAAATCCTGGCTCTCCACTACCCCACACCAGATGGGGAGGAACAGGAAGGAAGTACGAGAATCAAGAATTAGTAAAGAAGATGAGGAAGGAAAAGAAGAGAATAAAGAGAAAAGTGAAAAGAAAAAGAAAAAAAAGAAAAAAGACTGGTAAGGGAGGAAAAAGAGATGGGGGTGGGGTGGGGAAGGGAAGCAGGAGGGACCAAAATGTCAGGCAGCAGGAGAACGTAAGATCCCTGAAGGCAGACAGTTGGGGTTTTTGTCTTTTGCAATTCAGTGAATTGACCGTAAGAGAGTGACTGGACTTAACAGGCTTACAATTGATCTCTGTGTGTCCGAATTCACTGATGTGTACATCTGTCTCATTGCCTCGTCTCCCTGCAGGGGAAGGGCCAGCACCTCCCCCAAAGCACCAAACCCTCTGTTGTCACTCAGCTCTTAGGAAACCAACTGCCTCCAGCTCCAGATTCTAGCTGCCCATCTTAAAGGGCCAGAGACACTGAGAAGGCCCCTAAGTGTCACAAACACGCCTAAGGTGATCCACAGGAGTAGTAGGGGGCAGCAGCCTTCCTCTCCTTTGCCAATTGACCTTCAGAACTGGATTCCTGCCTCCAACATGGTCAGAGGGTTATATGGAGAAGGAAGAAGACTTTTGAACCCTGCATAACTCTGTTAGACTCCCCCTTGCCTCAGATGCCAGAATAACTTAGTCACAAAAGACAAACCCTTTCCTTCCAAAGCAGGAGTTTAACAGAACTGTGATTATGGAGCACACAATTCCTGGTCATTCAAACAGGAGTCTTCAGAAGCAGCCAGGGGTAGCAGAAAGAACATTAGACCTGCAATCAGGAATATCTGAGTTCAAATCCTCCCTCAGGCGCTTACTAGCCATGTGACCCTGGACAAGTCACCGAAAGTCTCTCAGTCTCAGTTTCCCCCACCTGCAAAATGAAAGCTAATACTATAATTTACTTCACAGGGTCATTCTAAGGTCCAAATGAAGTGTTATAGATTTGCATTCCTGTTTGCCCAGCTGAACATAAGCTCTTAAGAATAGAGATTGGTTCGTTCTCTGGACTTGTATCCCAGCACATTGTAGGAGCTTAATAAACTGCTTGTTGATGGAAGACATCTTTGGCTCCGCAGGGCACCTGCAGGGCACAGAGCAGCAGCCTCAGAGGCAGAGAAGGGGGAAGAGGAACAGGCTCTTGGGAATGTGAGTTGCCCTGACCATGTATTCCTTGGTCACACATGCTCCCGGGTCCCTTCTCCTTCTGGTGGCATGGTAGCAATTTGTGGAAGAGGGTAGCCCTGAACGTAGGAGGAAATTCTTTCCTGTCCTGGGCTGTTCAATTAAATGTTTTTTGCTTTGAACTATTGTATCCTCTGGTAGGCCTAATAAAAGAAGATACAGCAGAAAGATTTTGAATGGATATTGACCCATAATGTTCTTTGAGCCTGGGGTAGCTTTCAGGGAATCAGTGAGTGAAGGGGTCCCCAGGTGCTACACAAGGAAAGAGAGATGGGGAAAGATTAGGAAGAGCACTGATCAATGCAATTTTTTCAAACAGTTAAGGACACCAAATGTTCATATATTTAGATTTGAACCCTCAGGTTGGAGTTGAGTGTGAATGATTGGGTCCCCTGTTCAAAGATTAGGTAAGAGGTAGACTGAGGTATATTGAGGGGGACAAACTTTGGTCGCTCCATTAGCCCTGTGCCTTGTGCTTGCCTCACCTTGCTAATTACCCACCTTTTGTGCATCTGTGGATAGGCATTGAATGCCATAAATAGGTTTCATTTCTGGGTTTTTTTCTTGGATTGTCTCTTGTGAATTTCTGGGTGCCTATGCCCCCATTTTTCTTCCTATACTGTAACTTTCTACAGTGTCCTATCTTGGTGAAGATGTATGGACAGTATTCTCTTTCCCTACTTCCTTTCCAACTAAAAGTCTTCTTGCCTAGATTTGCAAGATTATGAACAAATGAAGATCAGCACTTTGTCTCAAGGTACAGTTTTACAGAGTTGCCTGGGACACTGGGAGACTGAGAGACTTGCCCAGGGAAACAAAGCCCAAGTAAGGTACATGAACCCAGGTCTTCCAGACTCCTAGACCAGCCCTCTACCCACTGTGTAACATTGCCTCTTGGTACATCTATCCTTACTAGCCTTTATTAGGTGCACTCCATCCCTGGTCAAGGGCCCGTTACTCCCATATTTTAAGCTGGGGTGGTACTGATGCTTCTAGAATACCTTACACACACTTTCTCCTTTGAACTTTACAAGAATTCTGGGAGATAGATACTGCTGGTACTATTATCCTCATTTTACAGATGAGGAAACTGAGCCTCAGAGATGTGAAATGTCATTCAGCTAGTGTCAGAAGCAAGATTCAAACCCCAGTATCTCCTGACTGCACCAGTCCTACACCATGCTGGCTAGTTTTAGGTATTCTGCAAAAAAGCATTATACCTTCCACTCCCACCTCAAAAAGCAACATCTTTTCCATATAGAGTTGTGGTGGGATTTTTCTCCATCTGGCCCTGTGACCTTATCACAGGGGATAACTCTGGGGAACTCTGTGGTATAAATATTCTTCTAAGATAGTTTTAGGAGAGTTTTGTGGAGGCATCAAGAGGTCACAGAACTAGGAGGAAATTCGAAAGCCAGTTAGCCCCTCATTTTCCTAAGGAGAAAACCAAGGCCCAAGTCAGATGACTTGTCTCAGAGCTAGTCAGAATCACAGGTGGGGTTTGAACACAGGTCTTCTGACTCCAGACTCCCTGTTCCTTGCCCTGTACCTCCCTACCTCCCAAGCAGCACTGGCAGAAGGTGACCCCAGGTCTTCCTGATCCTGAGGCTTCCTGACTTTATCCCCGCTGACAAGCAGTTTTTTGGGCAGGGGGTGGGAAGTCCAGGGAGGGGATGGGAAGCAACATTCTCTGGGTTTTCTTTAGGGCGAAACTGATGGATCACAATGATCAAACTCCTTTATTAATGCTGTCTTTCTAGAATTGGCCACTGTATAGCTGGGAAACCTGAACAAAGACCACCATGGGTTTTTCCTTCTGAGACTAAACTCATCCTGCCAGTGGAATCCTCTCTGGATTCCTCTTTTCATAGGAGGAAAGTCTGAATTCCTCCTCCTTCTGCAAAATGCAGGAGAGTCTCAGTCTAGGGCCCTCCTCTGTGTGATTTCATCGCCATCTGCCGGTGATGCAAACATCTGCTGCTTAAGATCCCAGTTGGCAAAGGAACGAGCTGAGCCCAGCCTAGGCCTGGGGTGGTGGGGAAGCCCAGAGGTGGGGTCAATCACTTTGGAAGCTTACCCCAGCTACTCTTTTCTATTCTTCTCTGTGTGAGCTCTCTCTCCCTAGAAGCACACAGCCGTATAGTGTCAGTATGAGCCCTGGACTAGAGATAAGGAGCCCTGAGTTCTAGTTCTGCTGTGTGATCTTAGGAAGGTCACTGCCTCTCTGGGTCTCTTCTGTGCAATGACTAGGTTCTCTCTATGGTGCTTTTCAGCTCTCACTCTTCTGGCTCATTTTCATAGGATCTATGAGTGGGAACTCAGAGACCATCTGGGCTGACTCCCCCTCTTCATTTTACAGGTGAAGAAACTGAGGCCCAGGAAAGTAAAGTGATTTGCCCAAGGTCATCCCAATAGTAATTGGCGAGATTTGATACACAACTGGTCTAGTTTCTGTCTACCTTGTTTTGGTCCCTCCAGGCCTCTAGTTCCACTTGGATCCCTTTGAACACTGGCTGTTCCCCCTGCCTGTTCCCTGCTCTGATCTGTTACCCATGGCTTCATTGTGGAACCCCCACCAATGATCTCAGTCCTGACAGAGCTTTAGATTCCCTCGTTGGAAGGCTGTATAGGTTATGTAATAAGGAAAAAAAAAAAACAACCCAACAAAACCCTGAACTCAGAAGCAGGAGAGAGCTGGGTTAGAATCCTGCCAACACTCCCACCATCACAGCTGTGTGACTATGGACAATGTCACAACTTCTCGAGCCCTAAGTTTCCTTATTTGTAAAATATGGCTTATGCTATCTGCAGTGCAGGCCCAGCCATGTCCATTAATAGGATTGTGGTGAGAATCAACCATCACCATGATAACTAGCTGACCTTCATGGATAGCTGCTGTGTTTGCAGAACTCTCTTCACCTAACAATTATTTCATTTTAGATAAGCAAAACTGTAGGGAAACCACTTGGTCAACTGCATGGCCACATATAAAGGCAGCTGTTGCCACCACGGATCCCTTTGGCTCTTACCCAACATCTGTTATTGTTGACTAGGTACAAATAAGACAAAGTAATCAAAGGACAGCTTCTTCAAGGCAAAGGTCTCCCAGTTTAGTCCAGTTTGCATCTCTTTTGGACTGCTTCTACATGGCAGAGAAGTCAAAGACTTCTTCCCGATTCCCCACCATGTTGGCCCTTTTCTCCAAGGCACAGAATCACAGAATTTCAGAGCTGGAAAGGACCTCAGGAGCTCTTTAGCTCTCAAATCTCCACCATAACACAAACATGCTCAAAAGGTGCCTTGGGAAGAAATGATCATTCTCTACTAGACAATGTCCCTTTCCAGCTCAGAATCTAGAATTCTGTGGAAGAGAAGGTAAAACAAACACAGCTGGACATATAGATGTAGGAGCGTGAAATGAGCATCACAGGAGCTGAGGGACAGATGCACCATATTGCAAAGGGTGGTGTACTGGACTGGCTCTTGAGACAACCAAGTTCTAGGCCTAGTTCCATCATTAAATAGAACTTTGATCCTGTTACTTAACCTACTGGGCCTAGTTTACTCATCTCTTAAACTGGATTTGGGGATTGGACAAGATAATCTCTCATTTTCCCTTCAGGTTTAAAACACTATGCACATATTGGAGGTAGGTAGATCTTCTGTTGATACTCCTAAGGATCCATGGTGCTCTAAGTGAGGCAGGGCCAATTGTAACCCCCACATCTGAGTCAACAGTTGCCATATGTCTGTCACAGGGAGTTTTCAGGTCTTGGACTGTTAAAAAAAAAGTTTGTTTAGAAGGAAATCATTGGTGGCCTTGAAAATGACCTTCTTGCTAAGAGTTATGGGTTGTGGGCCAAAGCCAGATTGCAAGGAACTAAGGCAGAAATGGTTTTTCAGCACTGATGGCAGTGTCATCAGAGTGATTGAGAGGGGTGGTGAAGCCAAACTTCGAGGGCTGTGGTTGCCAGAAAGTAGGTTAGAGCATCAGGGTCAGTACCATGGAGAGCTCTGATCAGAGCCAGAACCATGGAGAGCTGTGATTGGATCAATGCTGAGGATTCCCAAGGCAGGTGTTGTTTCCTCCTAGTCAATCCAATATACTCGACATTTTCATATTCCTAATCTAAGGGTGGACCCACTGGGACCTTCAGATAGGTAAATAAATGAATGAAAAAGAATTGATTAAAATATTTATGTCAGCACTGGGGGGAACAAATACAAAAGTGAAAGTCCCTCACCTCCAGAAGCTTATGGTCTAATGGGAGTGGAGTGGGGTGAGGAACAACACAAATAGGTGACAGCCAGGAAAGTGTTTGGGTCTGGGAAGTAAGCATGGTTAGTGGGAAAATAAAGCAGTTCATTGACACACTCCTTTCTAGAACCAACAACTGTGCCGATCTGATTACAATTCTTAGAGAGGGCTGAGGTCCAGGTGAGGGGCAGAGAGATACATACTCTGCGGCAGAGCCAAAAATGGAGAAGACAAAAAAGCATGGTTGGGTCTGGGGCTGGTGAGCTATCATGAGCCCTCACCAATCAGTTAAAACAGAGTCCCAGGACCAGAGCTCCAGAGGTGGCAGCCCCATTCAGAGCCTTGCTTGGTCCATGGAGGTTCCAAAGGGCCACTGGGGTCTGGCCCAAGCATTCAGAGTCCAATGACTACATCAGTTTTACACCAGAAAGGTAAAACTCCCTTGAGCATGATATGATATCTGTGTATGCCAATGGGGAATGTGGCTGTTGAGTAGGACATAAATGGACCAGAGCAAGAGCAGAAGCAGGAGATAGGCCCAAGAAGGTGGAGCCAGGGCAGTTCTGGGAACTTCCTGAGACTGGACACAGGCTCAGGAGGTTCAGAGAGCACATTTTGGGGGCATATTTGCCCTAATAATAATTCAATGTCAGGGCACTCCGAGGCTCATGAGGTTCTCTCCCACAAAAAAGTGCCCACTGAAGGCAACAAGTCAGAGAAGGAACAGAATGATAGCAAACCCCATGGAATCCACTCAATCTTTTGCCATATTATGATGAAGGATTCCATCTCCAGGGGACACTTGAAGCTGTCCAGACATGGACACTTAAGCATGCCCTTGAATATGTCAGACTGGATGAGGCTGTGGAAATGGAGGAAACTGTAGGTATGGAGGATGAGGCCAGAGAAAACACTGCCAAAGCTCAAGGTAGCTGGACACCAAGTGATGGAATGAGAATGTCTATTTGCAAAAGGCTTGCTGATCAAGGATAATTTGGATTAAGCTGGTTCTGATATACAAAGACAAAACCTATAGAAACCCTACAACCGTAGTCAGATAACTTTCCCATTAAATTCAGAAACTTACAAATGGGAGAGTAGAAAAGAGGCATCTAATATTACTGATGTATAGAAGAAATATCCTGATGCTGAAGGGGCTAATTAGCAATGAATCAAGAAACAGAAGTGTATAATTTCTTTTTCTCTTCTTCATAAGCTCTCTCACATGTCATGTTGGCTATGTCATGGTTGGTTTGATCAAATAACTTTTCATTTACCCCCAGTCACAAATAAATAAAAAAATTGTAACATTAAAAATGACCCAAGGATCTGTTTGCATATTTGGTCCAAGTCTAATACAGAAATGTAGGATGCAGATTACCAGAAGAGACATGAAAAGTCTCTCGTTGGTATCCTTGTGTAGGGAACCTGTCTAGCTTCACTTAAAATTATTGTGCATGGTTGTTGGCGATTTAAAGAATTACGATTTGGCCTTCATTAGTGTAATGGGTTTTTATGGTTGATTACAAATAATCTTACAGAATGATATGACACATTTGGGTGGCTTCTTAAAACCTGTTTCATACCATCTAATAAATGCTGATTTCTCAAATGTAAACAATTAACAAAAATGATTTAACTGGTGGAAATTTATCTTAACTGAAAGACAAATACAGAGGAGACAGCCTCAGGAGGACAAGCTTTGGAAAAGCTGTAGAATAAAGGCATGGGGTTTTGGGAAAGCTGGTATTGGTAGCTTCTGATCAGCAGGTGTCTGGATACCCATTATGTGCTTGGTGCTATGGGAGATACATGATAAGGCTAGAACATGGTTTCTACCCTTAAGATTTAGTTCTGAAGACAAGAAAAAATAAAACATTCAGTTCAATAAATGTTTATTAAGCTTCTATGTGCCACATACTGTGTTAAGCACTGGGAATACAAAGATGAGTTCCTACCCTCCAGATGCTTAGTCTAATTGTACAGAAAGTCTAATTAGTACAGAAAGCTGTACTAATAAGTGTATGAGGTATGAGGGTAAAAGAGATTAAGTAGACACTATAAGAAAATTCAAGCGATCACTTTCGGATAGAGGGGCAAAACTTGCTTAATGGAGGTGGACGAAAGTGAATGGAGCCTGGTAGAGAAGGAATTCCAAGGTGGAGAGGAGAAAGAACACAGAGGCACAGGAGGGCAGAGAATGGAGAGGACAGCGTGATGCTGTGACATAGAGCTGCAGAGGCAGGGTGAGAAGCTCTGATGGGTTCTGAGAAGACCAGACCTGCAAGTTGGGGAAGGGCAGGGATGGAGGGGAGGCTAGAGACAGAGCAGTGAGGAGGTGATTGTGGCAAGAGGCAATGGGAACCCATGCCAGGGGGGTAGCAGTGAGTAGGAGGTGACCAGAGGTTCTGAGGCAGTTATTTCTCCAAGCTGTAGACGAGTGTGAACTTGTCAAGGCCCCAGACTTGTCAAGCCTGATGGTGACTTGTGGTGATTCACAAAGCACAAATTACACTTCCAAAGGGAACCCAGAAAGCAGTGCCAAAAATCACAAGGTCTTGGGCAAGAAGCTGAGTTAATAATTAATTAAAATAATTATAGTTACCATTTATATAGCACCTTAAGGTTTGCAAAGTGCTTTACAGACATTCTCACTGGATCCTCTTTCCCAACCCTGGGAGGCAGACGCTCTTATTATCCCCCTTTTACAGATGAGGCAAACAGATTAAGTGACTTGCCCAGGGTCACACAACTAGTTAAGTGTGTCTGAATCTGAGTCAGGATTTAAATTCAGGGCTTCTTAACTCCGGGCTGGGTTCTACATATTCATTGCGCCACCTAGCTAGCCTTAGGGGTAATGTGCTGTTTTTATCACGGCTTTCTATCAAAGGCAAGGAATTCATTCAGAAGAGAAAAGGAGATTGGGGGGCTGAATAAGAAACTGGCATCTGAGAACAAGATTTGGATTTGTGGACAGAGGAACAGGATAGAGCACAGCTAATATGGGCTGCAAAGAACAGGCTGCCTGCCTCTGTGCGTGTGTGTGTGTGTGTGCGTGTATGTGTATGTGTGTGTATGTGTATGTATGTGTGTGTGTGTGTGTGTGTGTGTGTGTATTTGTTTTGCTTGGCTAGGCTTATTTGTTACAAGAATTGTGAAGTCTTTTCATATGGCGGGGGGAGGTTCAGGGGAGGAAAGGGAGCTAGAAATAGGGTGGCCACATAAAAAAAGCCGAGAGAGTCACTGAAGTATTTGGTAAAAATGCCCAGAATAAAAAAGCAGAATGTTAAGAGGGAAATGAAGACAAGCAGAACAACATGGAAAGGAACAGGCTGAATTTATTATATCCCTTTAAAAAAGCAATTTATATGGACCAGATACATGGTTTTACACATTATCCTTTTTCTGTTTTACTTTGTATCTGGAAATGTTCTCATATTTTAGTGTCCATTCACTTTAGGATAAAAAATTAAAAAGGTAAAGATAAGAATGTGTTTGCCCAAAGTCCTGCAAATCCACCACTCACAGGAGCATTAACACTGAAAGGAAAGTGGCATGGGCAAACCGATCCTGGGCCCTCGCCCCGGCAGAAGGACCAGCGTGGGCAGACAGCAAGAAGGAAGTCCATCAGAAACAGGAATCTCAGAAAGGAGCAAGTGACCAACCCCAGGCCTCAGACATGTGGACACACGAGCACAAACTAGCGCTAACGAGCAAGACAAACCACAGATCCTAGCAAGAAGTCACATGTGACGCTGCATCACTCGGCTCTGCTGGAGAACCCACGTAGATTAAACGGGGCTGGCTTACATTTTGTGTTAGAGAAAGTCCCTGTGTAGGAAGGAGGTAATCCAGAAACCCCAGGGCGTGGGGATAGCATCTGTTTGAAGGCTGTCGGAAGCAGAAAAAGGCCAGAGAGCCCCTGGCAGAAGGGAAACCCAGAGGAGGCTGGGGCCCAGATCCCAGACCAGAGGCATGCTCCAGCAGGACAGACAGCTTCAGCTCCCTGGAGGTCTCTGCACTCGAATCCAAGCCACGTTCATTAGACGTCTGACAGTTTCCTCCTTCGGAAGACAGAGGGAGCAATGAGGGGAAATTCTATTCTGGATGTGATCCTCACCAACAAGGGGCAGGGTGGGGAGGAAGGGCAGGCCACTGAGGGCAGAGGCCGCCATCCCCTCCAGGTTTGGGGAAAGCATGTTCAAAGGGCTGCTCAGGGAAAGAAGGAACAGGATCCCACGGACTCAAATTCAACACCAGTTTGCCCAGAAGGCATGGGAAGCTCTCAAGAATGAAATTTTGAAGAAACAAAGAGAAACAGTTCTGAGGAGGAAAAGGGGCTTTGTCTAAAGAGGTGGATGCCCAGGAAACTTACCAATGATCCTGGCACAGATAAAGGCACAGTGGACAGGAGTGGCATCACTGTCCCTTGGAAAGCACACTGGCTTTGGAGTCAAAGGGACTTGGGCTGAATGCCTGTTACTCTCTGTGTGACTCTAGGTAAGTGATTACAGATCTCTGGGCCTCAGTTTCCCCATCTTTCAAATGAAGGGGTTGGCTGAGGAGGCCTCCAGCTTTTGATCAAAGATCCAATGACTATAAATACAGAAGTGTAAGACAGCCTGGGACAGGAGTATCAGAGCAGTGAACACAGCAGGAAGAAGCCAAAACAGATAAGAAAGTGAAGGACAAAGAAAGGTATTTTGCTTTGCTTTGTTTAATTAAAATGGGGAAGGAAGATCTCAAAGAAGGGATAGGCCCCCTTCCTGGAATCCACAGCTGGGCTTGGTCTGTTCCTCCCACTTGTAGATTCTTTAGAAGAGCCATAGACACAACAACCAGCCTGCACACAGCAGCTCAGCTTGTCCACTGTTTACACACATCCTTCAACTACCCTGGGTCTGTGGCTTCAGCTTTAATTGTGAAGGTTGGACCAGACGGGTGCTTGCAGCCTTCTGAGGGTCCTAGACCCCTTCTGCAGTCAGATGAAGCCTATGGGCCTCTCCTCAGAATAAGGTTTTAAAATGAGTAAAATGTAGAGTATTGTAAAGAAAACTAAAGACTCACCAAAATGTTGTAAAAAAAAATTATGGCCCCTGGTTAAGAATCTTTGGGCTATTTTAAGGTCTCTGAAGTCACTTCCAGCTTTTAACCCAGGATCCTAATTGCCTCACGTGCCTGTGAGACTCATTCTTCCGGATGGTTTTCAACTTTTATAGCTCATTTGTCCACTGCCACATAGCTAGCAAGAATCAGAGGCAGGACCTTCTGCATTCCAAATCCAGCACTTTCTCCCCCACGCAGTGTAGACATTGAGGAGATTTCAAAGCTGTGGAGTTGGTGGGATGGTAGGATTATAAACATAAAGAGAAATCTGAATGGGTAGGTTTTGGGGGGAAGATCATTTGGGTTTTGGAAATATCTTTTTGAGGCTCTGGGGGGTCATTCATGTGGAGTGGTACAGGAGGCAGCCAGAAATGCAAGACTAAGCATTAGGGGAGACGTTAACATGATGTGTGCAAATACACCCCCTCCTCCAGAACCCTTAACACAAAGATCACCGAATTCATGGCAATGGGTGCAATGGACAAGGGAGAGGACGGTGAGACAAGTGGCTAAGCCTGAGACACGGGACACACGGAGGGACAGTGACAAAGTTTAGAAGAAAAGAAACAGGATGGGAGGTCCCAGTCAATCAGGAGATTCCAATAGATCTGGGGTTGGGTTATTTTTGATAAGCGCAATTCTCGAGTAAAGAGACCGCCCTATGAGCACAAAGACCACGAACATCAGAAAGAGGGCATCTATAAACATAAGCCATAGAAGGGAACTTAGGCCAGAGGATAATTAATCCCCAAAGTGTGTGATCTGGAGGGTAGGTACGTCACAAGAACCAAAGAGCTGGGGAAATCCTATGAGGGGACAGGACAAAAGATCGGCAGCAAAGAGGCTTCCTGCTCTCTTTCGGCCGGAGAAGAGGCGTGCTGTGGGCCTCGCCTCCGTGGGTCCCTACAGGCAGAAGAGGCAATGTGACTGTCCCTGTCTGGAACACATGTGGTGGCTGGCATCTGGGACAGACGTGTCAAGGACGCGACTCTGCTATACGTTGTGATGCTGCTGATGCCTGATGAGAGCTGAGCTGTTGCTGAAGGCCTTGACACACTGGTTACACTTGTAGGGCTTTTCTCCAGTGTGTATCCTCTGATGGATGATGAGGGCTGAGCCATGACTGAAGGCCTTCCCACACGTACTACACTCATAGGGCTTCTCTCCAGTGTGAACTCTCTGATGTTTAATAAGAGATGAGCGACGCGTAAAAGCTTTCTCACATTCGTTACAGTCATAGGGTTTTTCTCCAGTGTGAGTCCTCTGGTGTTCAATAAGGGAGGTGCTTCGAGTAAAGGCTTCCCCACATTCCTTACATTTGTAGGGCTTCTCTCCAGTGTGGATTCTCTGATGGCGGATACAGGTCGAGCAGTCACTGAAAGTTTTCCCACATTCCTTACACTTATAAGCTTTCTGACCTACACGAATTCTCTTACACTTGATTGGGTCTGAAAACTGCCTAAAGATTTTCCCACGTGCACCGAGTGTACGAGGTCTGCTGGGCCTTTCTGATGGGGGGTCCGGTTTTGAGTCTGGACTGAAGGCTCTCCAGGCTCCATCCAGTTCATGGCAGCTCTCCCCACAGATGATCTTGGGGGAAAATGTCATTTTTCTGAAACTCCTTGGGAACAAAGCCCTCCTGGGACTCACTCGAGCTGGGCTTACCTTCTGTCTCCCTAACTTGTCTTCATTTTCACCCATTTCTCTTAATGTGGAAATTGGGGCAATATTCCTTCTGGGCTTTTTTGTTACTGATCCTGAGAGTGTTACTGTTTCAGAAACATCTTCCAGAGCAGCTGGCTCCTTGAACTCCGTTCTAGTCTCCCAGGCTGAAAGAAACAAAAAATGAGTCTTTTACTGGGAGAAGGGAAACTACTCTAGTGGAAATGACAGAATGACACCAAAAACCATGCCTCCAGAGGTCACAGCTGTGACCTGGTTCCATGCGAAGGAGGATAAGATGAGCAAAGGGTGAGGCTGGGCCTTCTGGGGAATGCCAGGAAGGCTGTGGGCACACTAGTAAAACAGGTTTGATGAGGAGTATCAGAACAAGCAGGGTCTGCAGAAGGCAGGATGGGATGAGGGGGTAGAGAAAGGGGCTGTCCACCTCTGGGACTTCGCCCCCAGGCCCCCGGCGGCCCATTACTGGGCACACCTTGTCATGGGCCTTGGGTCTCACCCCCCAACCCCGCCTTTCAACTTCCTTCTGTGTGCTCTTCCCAGGACAGACTTCAAGCTCCCTGAGGGCAAGGACGGTCTGTTTCTGCATTTGTATCCCTGGTGCTCAGCACAGTACCTACCACACAGTAGGCATTTAATAAGTGTTTACTGGTTGACTGAATGTGCAAGGCAGAGAAACGGTGCCAGCCAAGCATCTCTGCTGAATGTCTCCACGGTCGCCTGTGGCTGCACAGAACAGCAGAGGCACTGAGGAGACATCCCGGGAAGATCAGGGAGGCTGTCACATCAGCGGTCACTTCTAAACTCCGTGCATGTTAATCAACCCTCACTCCAATACCTGGACAGCTGCCCCTTGAGCCCAGGGGCTCTTGGGTTCCCTGTACAGCCAGGATCCGTGGTTCTTTCTCTCCATCCAACTCAGGGATAACATCAGGTTTGGGAACTGGGACTCCTGGGGGGAGGAAGTGAACATGGTCATGTGGATGCAGAGCTGTCTGCCCTCAGTCTCACGGTGTGGGGGAAGGGGAAGGGATGATTCTGGAGAAGACAGGCTGGGAAGGTGAAAGGAAGGAGCTCTCTGAAGGGAAGGGGGCTCACCCTCCTCCCTAGGTGTGCGGAAGAGAGGGAAGAGGGTCAGGCAGGCAGCAAGCGCTTATTAAGCACCTACTATGGGCCAGGCAAAATCAGCAGAATACACACATCCTTTCCACCTCCATTTTCAGCTGCCACCTCCACCATGAAAACCTCCTGGCCCCCGCCTGCCCCAGGTGGGAAGGGAGGCTCCTGCATCCTTCTTCTCACAGCTGGAGGGGCCTCTGGAGGCCAGAGAACACTCATTGTTTCTACATCCTACATCGGACTCTAAGAGTCACCAATTATTAAGCTTGAAGGCCTTTGAGGACGCCTGCTCCACTGCTGGGCAGCTCTAATTCATAGGACATTTTTCTTGAGATCAAGCTTCCAGGAGCCCTTTTGCAATTTCTAATCCATCTCCTGGTTTTGCCTGCCAGGGCCAAGCAAAATGAATCTGGACCCCCCTTGCCCTTGGCAAACCTCAGCACTTCTGCATGACTGATCTGGGGGCCTGAGGACATGGCACACTCAGGGGCAGGTCTTGGGGAGATCCCAGGCTACTCTGCATATACCTGTTTCTTGTGCATTAATGTCACTGTTTCTCATCAGTGAGCACCTCAATGTCTAGTTTGTGACCTGGGCAGAAGCAGCCAACACCTGAGGCTGAGTTTCTGGCTCCTTTCTTGGACTGTGTCTCCTATGATCTTCTGAGTATCTCAGCTACTCATTTCTGGTACAGCACATAGAGGGCTGGGCCTGCAGTCAAAAAGACCCGAGTTCAAATCTGGCCTCAGGCAATGACTAGCTTGGTGACCCTGGGCAAGTCACTTGCCCTCAGTCTGCCTCAGATTCCTCATTAGTAATGGGGGTAATAACAGCAGCTGCTTCCTGGGGCTGTGTTGAAGATCAAAGGAGATCCTCTCTATCTGTAAGATACCAGCTCTCCTGTTTGGTGCTTGGGCTCTCTGAGTCTGACTCCCATGTACTTTCCAACCATTCAGGGACACCAACATGTCTTGCTGCCTCCTCATGGTGGATAAGAAGACCTCAGACCCCCTCCTGCTGGGCACAGTGGGTCCCCTGAGGAAAGGCTCTACCAGCTGGGCCAAGGATCTTTCATTTGTCACCTCCTGCTTCCAGCCCAGTCTCCCAACTGGGAAGTGGAAAAGTCCAGGGCAAAGAAGAGCAAGCCTACTTCTACTCCAGGCCTCCCCTCTCCAGTTGCACCTCTGAGGACAGGGGCAGTGGTGCCCTCCATTGTACTCAGTGATGAACATTCTCACCCCTGGTCATACCCTTCACAGTACAGGGATGCTGACTTCCTGGCGATCACCATCCCAACCCATTCCATACCCTCTACCACCTGATTCCTCATTCTTACCCCTCTTAACCCTCCCACGACAAAGTTTTAACCTACCTGCACCCAAACCTTCTTTCACTGTGCCCTCTGGAATGCCTTTTGCGTAGGCAACAAATTTCCCTTCATCTTAAATCTTTTCCTCTACCACTCATTCCATTCACTCATTGTAACTGAAACCTGGCTTTCCCTGTTGACAAAGTCTCCCTGGCCAGCCTTCCCAGTACTGGCAGCGTCTCCGCTTGTTCTCCTTGGCTCATTGTTCGAGGCCGAGGAAGTAGGATGTTCTTTGCTCCCCACCACTTGGTTCTTCCCTTCTCTTTCATTCAGCAACCTCTCTTTCTTTGAGATTCATGCTATTCATATCAACCACTCAACCAAAATCTTGGGAGCTGCTGTCTACAGACCCCCCCAAGCCACCTCCCCTCCTTGCTGGCTCACAACCTTTCTCTCTTCCCTAATATTGGGAGACTTCATCATACAAACACCCACAACCTGCACACTTCCCATGAGCTACTCCTCCACTTCACCCCAGGCACACAAATAGTCACACCCTTGATTTGGCCATGGCCCACAAACCTACAGCCTCCACATTCAACAATTCCAATGTCTGACCCTCATCTATGGGCTTTTCACACCTCCCTCTTCCTTCTCCTACCAAACCCACACTATGACCTCTAATCCCTTCACTCCCTCAATTTTCTCTCAGGTCGTCTCCCTTATACTAGCCACTCTCTCCTTTTCTTCCCATCTTGACTCCTTGGTACACCAATTTAACTCTACACTGTCCTCCCCTCTTGAATCCCCAACCCCCTTATCAAATGGCTGATTATAGCAAGCCAAGCCTCAGCCTTGGAACACACCACCCATTTGTTGTCTTCACTCCTACATGTGCTGCTGAACAAAAGAGGAGAAAACCATGAAACCATTCTGGCTGGGTCCGCTACAAAATTTATGTTATGTGACCTCAACTGGGCCCTCACCGCTGCTAGGCAATTCTACTATGTTTCCATCATCAACTCATTCTCCCACCCTCCACAGAAGTTCTTCAATGAATGCTAACTCCTCCACCTGCTCAAGTCATCCCATCCCATCCCATCCTATCCCATCTCATCTCCTCCTGCAGACTGCCCCCCTTCCCCATCATCCCCACCCTTTCACTAATTGTCAATTTCTTCCTATCTACTGTTTCCTCCCCTACTGCCTACAAACACGTATGTCCATATCTCCCTCATGCTGAAAAACCCTCTCTTGCTAACTTTCATTCTATTTCTCTCCTGCCTTTTGTAGTAAAACTCCTGAAAGACCACTTACACCAGGGGCCTCCATCTTCTCCCCTCTCACTCTCTTCTTAACCCCTTACAATCTGGTTTCCAAACTCATCATTCCACCAGCACTGCTCTCTCCAAAGCTACCACTCATCTCTCAGCTGCCAAGTCCACAGCCTTTTCTCAGGCCTCATCCTTCTTGATCTCTCTGCAGCCTGTGACCCTGGGGATCACTCTCTCTCCTCTCTGTTCGGGACATTTGTGTGTGTCCAGCTCCCTCCTGGCTCTCCCCTACCCCTCTGACCGCTCCTTTGCTGAATCTTACAGATCACACTCTCTAACCACAGGTGTCCCTCAGGGATCTCTCCTGGGTCCTCTTCCCTTCTCCCTCCAAACCACTTCACTCGGTGATCTCATCAGCTCCCATGGATTTAATGACCATCTTTATACAGATGATTCTCACATCTCCCTTTCCTGCCCTAATCTTCTGCTGATCTCCCGTCTCACATCTCCAGCTGCGACACCCCAAAATGCATGGCCAGTGGACATCTTCAACTCCACATGTCCAAAACTGAACACCTTTCTCCCTAATCCCACCCCACCCCTTCCCTATTACTAGGGAGACAAGAGCAACCCCACCCTTCCAGGCCTCAGGCTCATAGCCTGGACTCCTCACTTTCTCATCCACTCCCACATACAAGTGCAGCCAAAGTCTGTTGCTTTTGCTTCTGCTGCATCTCTCGAGTTGCCCCCCCCTCTCCTCCGACACTGCCCTCACCCTGGTCTGTGCCCTCACCACCTCATGCCTGGGTTACTTCAACAGCTGCAGGTGGCTGGGGGGTCCTGCCTGCCTCAGGGTCTCTCCTTGCTCCAGTCCATTCCTCATTCAGTTACTAAAGTGATTTTCTTAAAAAGGCAGGTGGGACCACGTCACCCTCTTCTCAACAAGCTCCATGGGTCCCTTCTGCCTCCAGGTGCAAAGCCCTTCATTAGCCTGCGCCCTCCCACCTTTCCAGGTTTCTTAGACCTTCCTCCCTCCACCCGCTGACTCTGGACACTCTCTCTGGCTGCCTCCCATTCCTGGAAAGCTTTCCCTCCTTGTCTGCCCATACGGACCTCCCTGGCTTCCTGAGGTCCTGACTAAAATCCCACCTCCTATGGGAAGCCTTGCCCAGCCCCCTTCATCCTGGTGCCTTCACCATCTTAATTATTTTCTATTGATTCTGTGGAGGGCTTTGTGCATGTTTGTGCTCGTATTCTCTCTCCCTGAGGGCAGGGACTCACTTCTGCCTCTTTTTTTTTTTAAGGGGGGAAGGCAGGGCAATTGGGGTTAAGTGACTTGCCCATGGTCACATGGTTAGTAAGTGTGCCGAGTGTCTGAAGCTGGATTTGAACTCAGGTCCTTCTGACTCCAGGACTGATGCTGTATTCACTGCGCCACCTAGCTGCCCCCTCTTTTTCTACCCCAGGGCTTAGCACAGCATACGGTAGGCACTTAACAAATGTTGATTCATGGTATTTTTGAAGACTGATTTCATAGCACCCGCATTCATGTCCCCTATGTTCTGGCCAAACTCTCCCACCCTCTGGACCCTGAACAGACTGGCCCTCCCATTTTCAAGCCTGCTGACAGGCTCTTCCTCCGTCTAGAATCCTCCTCCTCACTTCTGCCCCCTGAGAGGCAGCCAGGGCCACCACAAGGCACAGACACTTACTAGCCGGGTGATTCAGGCCAAGTCCTTGAACTTATCAGGCTCAGTCTCTTCAGCTGTAATATGGGGATAACAGCAGCACCTCCCCCGCAGGGCTGTTGTGAGGATCGAATGATACGATATCTGTAAAGCGTTGATTTAGCACCGTGCCTGGCACACAGTAGGTGCCTAATGGCTGTTTATTTCCTTCCTTCCTTCCCAGAATCCCTCACTCCCTTCAAGGTCCTGCTCCAGGACCATCCTCTCTAGGACTTTCCAGAGCCCTCCAGTTAGGCTCTTCCCCACTCCTGAAATTCCTTTTATTTCCCTATCTGAGAGCATGCTGTATACCAGTACCCACAGACATCTGCTGAAGAACTCAGAATTTAGAAATACCTAAAATTATCAGAAAACTGAGAGACAGAAGATGATCCACTAGGGATATGAGAAGCACTGGGGTGAGCCTTTCTTACCCAAGGACATGAGGTGCCAGCATTGTTCTTGTGTTGTATCCTCGCATGTGTCTGTCTTAGCAGAGTTCAGCTGTCCCCATCCATCCTGGGAGAAATAAACCATCACATCCTTGAATTTCACCAGAAGCAGAAGACACCATACCTAAAGGCATTCCAGAAGGTAGGTGGGATACTGGGAATGCCAAGGAAAAAACGGCAGGCCCTGATGCACACAGCCTTCTGTTCTAGTACCCAGTTCATAAGAACCTCCAATGTTATGTCCCGTGATGGCCCCAAAGTCCAGAGGCTAGGAACGGGGTGCGGGGGGCCAGAATCGTAACCAAGGCAACAGGCCAGCCTAGGTGGCAGCAAAGAAGCCCCAAGAAGAGAATGCATGGAGAACTTTCTATTTCCTTGGAAGAGATGACAGTATGGGGACTTAAATTGTACTGTAGCCACCAAAAGAAGGATGCTGACTTGGGCCTAACAGGCTTAAACAGTTTCTGTTACATGAAAGGTTTATATGAACTAAAGCAGAACCAAGGAAACAATATACAGAACTAAAAAAGGGAGACAGAAATAATAATAAATCATAGTAATAAGAGAAAACTGAACAATGTGGAATGACAATTATTAAGCCTGGCCCCCAAGCAGACTTAGGAACATGCATCTCTGTTTCTTCAGTGTGTATGTGTGTGTGTGTGTGTGTGTGTGTGTGTGTGAGAGAGAGAGAGAGAGAGTGCATGTGTGGATGAGTGTGTGTGTGTGTGTGTGTGTGAATATGTGTGTGTGAGTGTGTGTGTGTGTGAGAGTGAGTATATGTGAATGTGTGTGAGTGTGTGAGAGAGCATGTGTATGTGAGTGTGAGTGTGTGAATGTGTGTGTGAGTGTGTGGATGTGTGTGAGAGTGAGCATGTATGTGAGTGTGAGTGTGTATGTGTGTGACTGTGAATGTGTGTGTGAGAGAGTTTGTGTGTGTGAGTGTGAGTGTGTGAATGTGTGTGTGTGAGTGTGTGAATATGTGTGTGTGTGTGTTTTGGAGGGGTACTGAAGCAGGTGGGGAGGACTGTGGATGAGGAATGCTGCATACACATTAGAAACAGTTAACGTGTACATGGGTTTTGTTTATCTATCTATATCTACCTATTTTTTTCTCTAATCTTTGTTACAAAGAAAGGCTCTGGCTCGAGGAAGGAAGAGATATATTCAGAAATGAGACATAATACAAGACATCGATAAAAAACATTTTTAAAAGAAAGACTATGAGAACGAAAATGTTTTAAAAAAGAGTTTGTGTTGTATCATCCAGCTGGCCCTGGGACTGGCTAAGCTCCTGGGTTCCGCAACGTGGCCTTCCAAACACTCTACAGGGATGACAAATCAAGCCTTCCCTTAGGCCTCAGTAGCAGCAGAGCCCAGGGCACATGTCACAGGGAGACTCATGCAGGCACAGAGGCCACAGAGACTTTGCTCAGCAATCACATGGTGGTAAATTATCTATTGGAGGTTCAATGAGCAGGGAGCATTCTTCCCTCTGGCACTCCCCAGAACTGCTGGGGCTCAGACTGGCTCCCTTGGCGGGAGAGATGGCTAGACAGAGAGCCTACAGAAGAGGGAAAGGAAGAGACTCACAATCTGGGAATGGAAGAGAGATTCTGGGAGAGGGAGTGAGGAAACAAAAACTTGCCTGAGAACTAGTGAGCAAGAGAGCACGGGGCTTTTCATCTTCTTCTGTGGTCCCTTGGTGGGAAAGGCCTGAGTCTCGAGAAGCCTGAGCTGAAGGAGAGAAAGAGAGCTGTGAAGAAGCCCAGTCCTGCCCAAAGTCACAGGCTCAGAAATCCCCCCACACTAATCAGGTATCATTTCCCCACTTCCTACAGACTGAGAAATAAGTAAAACCAGAAGAGCAGCTCCATCTTCTCCCAGGATTACAAAGACAGACTGTACAAATGGCTTTCTTGGGTCCCAGTGCTTGAAAGAGGTTTCAAGGCAAAGATCTCCAGCCTACAAAACAGGGTTGGTAGAGGGATCGTTCACAGCTCTATTCCTAATGTGCTGGGTGACCTGTGATGATAATAGTTGGCATCTGCCTGTCATTCTAAGTTTGGAAATGGCTTTTACACACATTACCTTACGTGATCTTCATGGAATCTGTGTGAGATAGACACTACCAAGATCACTATTTGTACTGTCAAGATGAAGAGACTGAGGCACAGACAACTAACTCAAATGACTTGGCCAGGGTCACCAAGCTAGTGAGCATCTGGGGCAAGAGCCCTACCCAGACTGATTAGCTTACACCTCCTGATTACCGAGTCCAGGGCTCCTTTCTATACAACACACTGCGCCCTTCTGGGTTTCACTCTCATGTAACCAAAGAATATTTTCTGGGTCAAGTCCTTTTACTGATCTGCATTAATGTGTGGAATGAATATGTAAAGTTCACAGAAAACGATTAGAGATACACAGAAGACTTTCATGGAGGTACGATGTACTGTGGCTGTGATAGGAGGCAGCAGAGCACTGGGTGCTAACCCCAAATCAGTCAGGAGGTCTGTGACCTGAGCTCTTGCAGCATTCAGTGCCTCAGAGTTCTCAGCTATGAAATGGGGACAACTACAGACAACCTATTCAGAGGACTCTGGGGAGAAGAAAACGAAACGTTTTATAAATATGACATATGGTCAAAGCCACTTTTCAGAGCATCTACTTGTGGGTGGGATGGCAGCACGTGCTTTTGGAAGGACCTCTTCTCTGAGGTTATATGCAGGTGAGGTAGGTCTAGCCTACAAGACCTTGGAGGCACCTTCCAGCTCCAGATCCATACTCTGTCCAAAAGGGAGGGCCCGACCTGGGAAAGAAAGTCTCTCCCATCATCTGAACCATGTGTTGCTGTGCATACAAAAGCTACAAGGATTAGGCTGGATGTTTCATAGGTGACCCCAAGCTTGGTTTCCAAACACTGTTAATGGCTGGTCTCCCTGCCAGCAGGAGAAAGTCCTTTCTTCACTATCCAAACTATCTCCCTGACTGCCCATGTTTCCTGAATACTCACCTCCTAGCTCAAGCACCTGAGTCAAGTTCTCCACCAGGGTCACTACCTCCTCACTGTTGTCTGGATGCTGTGACTTCACCCAAGTCCGGATCTCCCAGGGCAGGATGGTCAGGAATTGCTCCAGCACCAAGAGTTCCAGGATCTGCTGCTTTGTATGAATCTCTGGCCTCAGCCACTGCAGGCAGAGTTCTCGTAGCTGGCTCAGGGTCTTGCGGGGCCCAGCCACTTCTGTGTACTGAAACTGCCTGAAATTCTGACGAGAAGCTTCGGAGTCTAAGTTAGGCTTATCACCCAGGGCAGTTTCTTGCTTCACTGGGATATCCAGTCTCAGGACACTGTCTTGTTTGTGCAGAGGAAGGAGTTGGGGCTTCGGGACAATCACAGCCATCACTTCAGTGGGGGACAGCATCTCTCCAGCAGAATCTTTTACTCTGTATTTCAAAGCTTTCTCCCCACCAGGGGGCCCATCCCCTTCAGACTCAGGCTGAGCACCTATATATTCTACTAAGCATTGCTGTGGGGAAAGATGTTTAGGAGTGAGCAAAAAGCATCCTGTAATTCTGGCCACAGTCTTACTCCAAGTTCCTGGAGAAATTGCTGAGGCTCTTAGATATACAAATGGACAAAAAGTCATTCCCAAGTAACATCTCTGTCCTGCTGCTAAACAGGTCCAAAGTGGCTTCAAAGTGGCATGTGCACGCACACAGGCACACACAAACACACACACACACACACACACACACACACACACACACACACACACACACACACACACACACACTTCGCACAAGAAGTAACAGACGCAGAGGGGTTCCCTGCCAGAGTCATCTGCTCTCCCCCTTCGGAGCTCTAAGAGAGCTATGCTCTATCTAGCCAGAAAGGGAGCTGTGAAGGAACGGCAGGAATACCATCTCTGCCTGCTTGCTGAGCCTCCCTTCCCCTCTTTCTGTCCCTGCCCAATGTCTGCTCGTGCTACACAGGTCGCAGGGGAGGCAGCTGGTCTGAACTCTCACGGAGGCAAGTCACCGAATCCTGAGGACTCATTTTCTGTTCTGACAACATGAAAAGAACGCAGTTTGGAGCTATTCATTATCTGAAACGATTCTTTACAATAATCAGGGAAATGAAGCCATTTCTGTGCCACGACGGAGCAAAGCAGACAGTGCGGCTCCTGGAGTGCCCAGAGGATGCACCCATTAGCTCCGCAAGGAAAGTCCACAGTCTGCTCCAGTATTTCCTAACCTACACGGACTGATCGCGTTTCTATGTCAAGAGCCTGAGTGACTGGGGCCATGGGGTCACGCGCAGGCGGCCTGGGCTCTGGCCCCGGCTCAGCCCCGCGGCCTCAGTTCCCACTTCTGTAAAAGGCAGGGGCTGGGCCAGACAGCACCTGGAGGAGGCTGCCAGGTTCGGCTCCTGCTGCTCACCCCTCCCACCCCCCGCCAGGGGAGTCCCATCAGGGGCCCGTTTGCAGAAGGCAGCACAGGGCAGGGGCGAGGCGGGAGCTGTCCGTGCCCGGCGCACCCCAGGGGTCTAGGCCTTTGGATTCGGGGTCCAAGTTGGGGGGGGGGGGTTCTTCCCTATGGGCTGAGCCTTTGCCTGGGTCGGAGTCGGACGGCCTGCGAGTGAGCACCGGCCGGCCGCTTCATCGCTCGTGCCTCGGTTTCCCCATCTGTAAACTCTAGGGCAATCTCGCACGTCCTTTAAGCTCTAGGTCCGTGATTGTAAGCTCCCCAAGTGCCGCCCACCTGCTCCGAGACCCCGATGTACCAGGGCAAGGAGGTGGTCCTCATGACTCCCCCCTCCCACGGCCCCCTCCCCCAGGATTCCCCTTCAGAAGAGCCGTCCCTCCCCCAATCCCTGAGGGTCCCTCCCCCCAGCACGACAGGCCGCCCCTCCCCCATCTCGAAAGGTCCTCCTTCCCTCCATCCCCGAGGGTCCCTCCTCCCCTCACCCCCCGCCCAGGGTCGGCCGTACCGACGAGGGCTGGGAGCTCGGACACTCGCTCACCGGGTCCGGAGCCATGACACACCTGAACGGCTGGCCGGCTCCACGAGCGAGGTCAGGGAAGAGTGGGGGCGGGGCTGCGCGCGCATCCTTCGCCTCAGCCGGGGCAGGAGAGGCCGCCTGACTACGATTCCCAGAAGGCCACGGGGTACAAGGACGCCCAATCACGAACGGTCCCTGAGGTTCCGCCCCTTTCCCCTAAGTTCCCACGGCTCTCCTCGCCTCCCAAGCGGTCGTCTGATGAAGAGGGGCGGGACACAACGTGCATTTCCACCAATCATGAACCCAGCGCTCTCTGTCTCCCCTCCCTTCCTCGGGCAGGTTCGAGCGTCTGTCGCCAGGGCAACCTCCGTGCAGTCTCCGCCTCCCCCTGTCCTGGGAGCCGAAGCTGGCTTCTAGGCTTCGCCTCCGCGTTTGGAGCCGCGCTTCCCAGTCCGGACTAATCCGTGGCCTCAGTTCACTGCCATTATTTCACAGCTACATTCAGAGTTATGTTCATCAAACATTGATTAAGCGCCACTGTGTGCCAGGCACTGTACCTAATTAGCGCCGGGAAGACAAAGGCAAAGACAGCCCCGGCCCTCGAGGAGCTCACGGTCTAATGGGGGAGGCTACAATTAGACAGCTCTGCACAGATAAAATGCAGACGGTTTATATAAATGGGAGGTCATCCGTAGCAGGAAGGCCCTAGCACTCAGGGGGAGTAGGAAAGGCTTCCTGGAGAAGGCGGGATTTTAGCTGGGACTGGAAGGAAAACCCCAAGATAACAGGGAGTTTGGTGTGTGTGTGCGTGTGTGTTTTGGTGGGGGAGGCATGGTTAGATCTGCAGGGTAGGAATCTCATTTTGACAGCTGAGTAGAGGATGAGCCAAAGGCAGAGAGAAGTTGTATGTATGCTCATGCAATTGAGCAAGAAAAGGGTTCCTTTCAGAAAGAGGAGAGAGTTCCTGGGGCTCCATTGTTGGGAACAAAGCATTCTAGAAAGAGAAGGGAGAATTCCTGAGGCGCAGGAATTATGTTCATTCTGTGTGAACAAATAACTCCGACAATTGGGCAACATGTATATACCGAGACCCACCTCCCCTGTGAGGCCAAGAGCCGCCTGACTTTGTGGTTAAAGCATAGTCTTAGTACTAGTGGTCATTCTCCACTCATCAGGCATAGATCCAGTCTGTAGACCTCAGTCTCTCTTGCTTCTGGGGAAACCTTGAAGTTTGTGTATTTTGAACAAAGATCCTTCCCCTCATGTGATGCCTTCCTCCTAGATGCAGTTGACTTGTTTCTGAGATACAGAATGAACACTTTCTCAACTCTTTCTCAGGGTCTAGGCATATTCCTGAAGGAGCAGAGATGAAAGACCACATGTATTTGTAGCCAGGTCCACCTTTTAACCACTTCCAAGTCCATGGCACTCAAAATAAACATGAGTTACAATGCACAGCTCAGAAGTCCTTAATTCCAAGGGTCTCTCTGCTCAAACCATAATGAAACACAGGGGATTAGATGGCAAAGAAAGGACATGTACTTTAAATACTGAATTAAAAGTAAATAATATAGAATTAAATGAAGTAGGAAACACTCTCACCATCCATTTCCCACGGTTATCACCTCCCACTCTTAAGAGAACCAGAGGCAGTGAGTTTTTCCGCTCCTGAGTTTCCCCTGGATCTTTCACACTATGAGAGGAAGACCCAACCAGCTCCAGTCACATCGGAGAGGTAGGGAAGGCAACTCTAAGGATGTTTAAAGCTTCTATGCCTTGATGTTATTTTTTGACACCAGACATTTACTAATTTCTCTCAGGACCTGGAGAGGCGGTGGTGAAGGAGTGCCCCACCACCACTTCTGCTCTAGCTTTAACCTCATATGACCTCAATGCAGCCCATGCCTTCTTTTCCTTTTTGCCTCCTACTCCAGACCTCTGGCTTCCCTCTGCCACTCCAGCTCAGAGTTTGCCTCCTAGACACTTCACGTCATCTGGTTCCCCTCTAGCCTGACTCTCCAGTGAAAGGGAACTCTGCGCATATCAGACCATGAACAAACCAAAGCTAGCCTAGAAATAAACAATAAAAGACAGGGGCCATCTCTCCCCCTCACCCCCATTACACATCTTTTACAAAACTATAGTCCTTCAACCATAGATGGGCACTCCTTCCTTCTCAAGACTGAAGGGGTCGAAGGTTCATTTCTCTCCCCTCTTGCCCAGCTCCGATGTCTTCTCTGTTACTGCATAACACTCCAAGAGCTGTTGATTATGAGGTCTCCTATTGACCATCCTGATTATTAACTCATTTGACTGTGTGTCTGTGATATATTGCAGGATCTGTTTCTAGTCTATGTAAATTAGCTAGTTACGAAAAGGAGTATTATGGAGAAGTCAAATCCTGCTTAAGGACCGTGACTTATTTGCAGATGGATAACTTTTGGATTGGACCCAGTGAGCTCAGGGCCTCTAAACAGACCTTGCATAATATTTCCAGGTCTAGTTCCTTCTCATCTCTTTCATGTTCCCCCCATTTAGTATTTCTAGTTCATGTATTATATGTCAATTGTCTCTACAATAGTAATTAAAATGACCTGTCTTCTTGGGAGGAGGGATGTAGTAGTATAGGCTCCCTGGGAAGCCAAAGCAAAGAACCCTCAATTGTGAGGATTGGAGAGGATTCACAACCTCATACTCATAGAGGTTTCTCCTTTGATTCATCACTATCCTGAGGCAGGATTCCTAATTTCAGAGCTCAGTGTCACACATTCTAGAACTAGGAACAGGAGTCAAAGCTTAGAGGATGCACAATCCCCAGGCAGTAAGCCAATCTGTTCATCAATCAAACATTTATTAAGGGTTTAATATTTACTAGGCATTGTGCTAAGCACTGGAGATACCCAAGAAAACGGCACCCCCACACACACACAGTTCCTGTCCTCAAGGAGCTTACAATCTAATGGGCAAGACAGCATGTAAATAATAAGGCACATTCAACACACGCACACACACACACACACACACACACACACATTCTATATGTCCCATTTGGGATTCTCTTAGCAAAGATATTAAAGTGGTTTGCCATTTCCTTCTCCAATATATTTAGAGGTAGATATAGTATACTGTATACGTGAGTGAGTGAGAAAGAGACGGAGACAGACAGAGAGAAAGAGAAAGGGAGAGAGGGGAGAGGGGACAGAGAGAGAGAGAGAGAGAGAGAGAGAGAGAGAAGGAGAGAGAGAGAGAGAGAGAGAAAACTGTAGATAGAAGGTAGACTCAGAGGGGAGGCACTGGAGGGTTGGGGTGTATGAAGACTGAGGTCACAGTTCTGCCTGCCCTGGGTCTTTCAGTGGAGTTGGCGTCAGGAATCCCAGGTTTCATCCCCTAGTTGGACAATTTAGAAGAATCTGCATGTCTGAGGTTATGCTGAAGGCTATCTCTGAGCACTGTCTGGACCATGGGCTTTACATGCCATTGAGGTCTGCCTTCTCACTGTCTCAATTCTGAAAATCATTAGTTCTGTACATTTATTCCCTGCCACGTAAAACTAAGATAGTTGTGCTTTATTTTCAGGGGTAAGGTCAGGAAAAGCAATCTGAATTTCAGTATTTGGGGATTCAGGGCTCATTTTATAGAATTTCAAAACATTCAGTAGCAGTGACTAGCCAGTGCCTAGCCAACCCGGTGTGGTGGAGCAAGCCTGTAATCTCAGCTACTTAGGAGGCTGAAGCTTATCGTGTCATGGGCTCAGAGTTCTGACTTGCAAAGGGCTATGCTCACCGAGTGTCCACACTGCTCAGCATTAATATGGTGAAGGCCCCGATGTGGAGACTGCTAGGCTACTTGAGGAGTAAACAGGAATACAGGAGGGGAATCAGATTTCTAGCCCGAGTGATATAGGGAGACCCCGTCTTTAAAAACAAAAAAACTAAAGCCCAGGACTGATCAGAATTAAATACTCCAGGGGGATGCTGAACCCTCAGTACTACAGTTTTGGAGTGGGGAGTCTCCTGTTGTTAACTGTCATTAAGGCTCTGTCCTTCACAGATACATTCACATTAACTGAGTGTCAATGTGAACAAGCTTGTGGACAAGACCACAATGACCACTCAGCCAAGTTAAAGGGAGGGAGAAATAGGGTCCACTCTTGGACTCTCACCCTTACTCACGTGGGGGAGAGAAGTTACTGAGGAGTCTGCATTTATTAGATGATTTCCCCTACCTCCTCCTTTTCAGAGAGAAGGGTAAATCATCACTTAATAGTAAAGAGTATCCTGTGTCCCAAAGCCTTTACAGGCAGTGTTGAGCAGGAAATTCTCTGGCTAGAAAAAAACCAATCCCATTCTAAGAGAGGCATGTCCAACAGTTAGGACAAAATCTGTTCTCAGAATCTGATTTATGAATGTCAAAGACCTAAGCCTTGCAAAGACATCATTCACCTGATGGAAATGAACATGAAAGGCTTATCCTATTCTCTAGGATGAAGATGTTGGAGAAGTAGAGAGGTCTAGACCTGAGGGTGACGCAACCACCAGACCCTCAGTTTACTGATCTGTACAAGGAGGGGGTGTGACTGGATCACCTCTAAGGCTGGAGATCAATCATACAATCACCAGAGACCGTATGACCGTGAGGGGAGGATGCACCTAGAGTTCTCAGAGAGGAAACTATTTCCATTATTTACAACCTGTGAACTCATGTTAAAACCAATTTTTATGATGTCCCATTTGGGTTTTAGGTTGTACTCAGAAACAGGAGGCCTTAGAGAAACTTCTAAATTGTATAACTATCCTTAGTGTTCCCATGTAACTCTGGCAGAATGACAGAGCATACGGGGCATAGTCTAGTAATTCAGCCCAGAGTGCAGGAGAGATTTCTGAGGCCTTTCCCTTGCTATAGAAGGAAGACACCAAGGGGGTGCAGAATGACTGACTGGGGAGTATTTACATCTTGAGTTAATTGAAGGTATCTGCAAGTTGGGCTGGAAATGCCAGAAGGAGGCACTGGTGGAGCCTTTCTCTATTTTATTTTAGCTTTATATTTTTATTAGATCTTTATACCATCACATTAATTTCCAAATATATCTCTCCCCCCTCCTAGCAAACAACCTCTTGCAACAAACACTTTGAAAAGAGAAAAAACCCAGCAGACTGACCATACATGTAACACACCACGCCTGAAGTCTCTTCTCACCTCCACACAGAAGGCAGGCCACATCTCATTTATTCTGGAGCCAAGCATGGTCGTTAGCATCACACAACACGCACCTTTCTTTCTGTCGTCACTCCTTTCACATTGTTGTCGTCACCGTCGTCTTTGTTGCCTTGGTCTGTGCTGTTTTCCTGGTTCTGTGTTCCTCATCCTGCATTGATTCACGTGTCTTCCTGTGGCTCTCTGAATTCTTCACATTCATTGTTTCTCATGGCACAGGGATATTCCCATTCAGATATCACAGTTGTGTTTTGATTTTTTTGGAGGGGGGAGGCAAGGCAATTAGGGTTAAGTGACTTGCCCAAGGTCACACAGCTAGCTAAGTGTCAAGTGTCTGAGGTCAAATTTGAACTCAGGTCCTCCTGACTCCAGGGCAGGTGCTCTATTGACTGCACCACCAAGCTGACCCTGTAGTTTGAGTCATTCCATAACTGGATGACCTACTTCCTCCCCTCCCAGGCGCAGTTCTTTGCTACTACCCAAATTATCCAAGGATTTATTAAACACCTACTATGCGCTGGGAGCTTTGCTTCCTTTTAGCCCTCTGATCAATTCCATGGATGGTCATTGTACATACTGTTCTCTTTGCTAACTCCTCGAAACACACATGTGATCCTCTACTCCTACTTTCAGTCTCTTCTTCCTATTTACTAACTGACTCCCTACTGCCTACTAACATGCCCTCGTCTCCACCATCCTCATAAAATCCTCACTTGCTGTCCATCCCTTCCTATACCTCCTTGGGAGGGCTATCTACAATGGGTACCTCCGCTGTCCTCCAACTTTCTACAGTCTGGTTTCCAACTCATCATTCAAATGAAACTGCCCTCTCCAAAATTACCAGTGATCGCCAATGGCCTTTTCTTAATCCTCATCTCTCTTGACTTCTCTGCAGCCTTTGACACTGTCAGTCACTCTGCTCCTTCACACTCTCTTCTCTCTAGGTTTCTGGGACACTAATCCTGCTTTTCTTCCTACTTATCAGACTGCTACTTCTCAGTCTCCTTTGCTGAACCTTTATCCAGGTCACATATCTAACCTTGGTTGTCCAAGAGGGTTCTGTCCTGGGCCCTCTTCTACTCCTATAGAGCTTCGCTTGGCAATCTCACCAGCTCCCATGGGTATTCAAGTGACGACTCTCAAACTACGTATCCAGCCCTAACCTCTCTGCGGACCTCCAGTCTCACATCTCCACCTGCCTATGAGACACCTCAAACTGGATGACTTGGAGACATCTTAAAGTTAACACACTTAAAATGAACTCATTACTCCCTCCCCTCAAATCCTACCCACCCCTTCCAAGCTTCCCTATTTCTACTAAAGGCATCACCATCTTTCCAGGTTACCTAGTATTGAAACCTAGGTGTTGACTCCTCACTACACTCCATCCCATCCAATCTGTCATCAAGGGCCATCAATTTTACTTCCCACATCTCTGGAATATGCATATGCCGCCTCCTCTCTTCTACCACCACACTGATGCAGCCCTCCGGCCCCTCAATCCTGGACTACCACAATAGCCTGCTGGCTAGTCTACCTGCCATAAGTCTTGGCTCATTCCAGTCCATGCTCCACTCTTCTATCACAAGGATTTTCCTAATCTACAGGCTCCACTCAAATTCCATTGGCTCCCTAACACCCTGAAGATCAATTACAAATCCTCTGGCATTCAAAGCCATCAATAACCTGCCTCCCCTTCTCTTGTGAGTCTTCTGACATCCCTCCATGCAGTTTTTGATCCTGTGATAGTCCTTCCTATTCCTGGAAAAAGACACTCACCCCATGTCCTGACACCAGGCCCCTTCCCAGGCTGTACCTCAGCAACAGAGTGCCCTCTCTCATCTCCAACTCCTGGCTTCCATCAGTTTCTAGATAAAACCCACCTTTTCCAAGAAGGACTTGGACCTTTTTGGTCCTGCTTAATTTTGATGCCTTCCTTTGTGGGTTTTCCCAATTTTTCTGATATGTAGCTGTTGCATACTGTCTCTCCCACTAAACTGTGAGCTCCAGGGGGCAGGGATTATTTTATCTTTCTTTGAATCCCCAGTGCTTGGCACACAGCAAGTGATTAATACACATTTACTGACTGGTTCTGCTTATTTTGCTCTACAATAGCATTTCTCTGAATCTCTCATTTCTTGCTGCACAATAATATTCCATTATGTTAATATACCATAGTTTTTTCAGTCATTCCCGCGATGATAGGCACCTTTTTTGTTTTTAGGGGTTTTTGTTTCTTTTTGCTAACATAAAGAGTGCTGCTGTGAATAGGTGAGTATATATAAAGGGCCTTTCTTTCTGTCTGATGTCCATATGATGTATTCCTAGGAGTGGGATTTTAGGATAAAAGAGCAGGGACGGGTGCAACATCTTTCTTAAACAGGTCCAAATTAAAATTGAGAACAGTTGGGAACTCGACCAACAAACAGTGCACCTGGACGTCTTTCTCCTGCAGCTTCTCCAACATTAACGATTTCCATCTTTTTTGATCTCTGCCATTTTCTGTGGAGTGAGGGGAAATCTCAGCACTTTTATTTGGCATTTGTCTATCAACGATTTGGAACATTTTTCACATAGTTATTTATAGTCTACAAATTTTCTTTCAAAAATTCCTTGACTGAGTATCTGTTGAGAATGGTTTTTGGTCTTAGATACTTACACAAATTCCCTATATAGTTTGGATATCAGACATTTATTGGTGATATCTGAAGTAAATATTTTCTGACTCGGTCATTCTTCTTGTTTTTGTCGATTTTATTCTTATAAGAGCTTTTAAAGTTTGCTTACATAAAAGTTTCTATTCCTCTTTCATCATTTCTTCTAACCCTTGTATGGCTAAGAATTCTCCCCCCTACCCATAACTGTGAAAAGTACTGAATTTCATTCTATGTTTCTGTGGCATGACATTTTATATTCAAGTTTTATAATAATTTTGAGTTTATTATGTTGAGGCATAAATTATTGGTCTAATCCTAATTTCTACCAAATGCATTTTAGCTTCCCCAGTAATTCTTGTCAAATCAAACACCAAATGACTGTCAAGCAATCAAGAAGCAGCTCCTGAATGCTTACTATGTGTCTGGCACTGGGCTAAGTTCTGGAGACACAAAGAAAAGCAAAAAGATAGTGCCTTCCCTCAAGGAGCTCCCCATTCATGAGGAAGACAACTGCCAAGAGCTACGTGCGCAGAATATACACGGAGTAGATAGAAGATCATGGGGGTGGGGGTGGGGTGAGGGGAGAGAGGAAGAGTGGAGCCAGGAAAGGCCTCCTGCAGAGGGTGGGCTTTCAGCCCATTCTTCAAGGAAGCCAGGGGGCAGAGACAAGAAGAGAGCACAACTGCTGAAAATGCAGAGTCAGGAGATGGAGAATTGTGTGCAAGGGACAGGAAGAAGGCAGGTGCAAGTAGATTGTAAAACCCATGGAAAAGAGTCAGGTATCAAAAGAAGAGGCCAGGGCAGGGGTAGGGATTGCGCAGCCTCAAGGCCATGTGTGATCCTCAAGCGCGGCTCTCTGACTGAATCACAGAGGGCACATGTGGTCTCAAGGTTAGAGGCTCCCCACCCCTGGGCCAGGCTGTGAAGGCTTCAGATGCCCACGAAGACTTGGTATCTAATGTGTAGTTTTTAAAGGCCCTTCCTACCTTTCTAATCCATACACTTTACTCCCCTCTTTATGATCCAGAAACACTTGTCTTTGTTTTGTTCCTCACACTTGATACCCCATCTCCTGATTTCAATGGATGTCCCCACTGCAGGCATGGAATCTCTCTCTCTTCCTGTGTGTGTATGTATATTTATATGTATGTGTGTGTGTAGATAATATACATACACATACATATACATGTATGTATGTCTCTACACAAATAAATTTATCATACATGTGTGTGCACATATATATGTCTCTGTATGTCTGTATATATACACACACATACATACAACTTGTCTTCTTGGCAATTCTTAGCATTTTGGACATATAATTGTATCATTTCTGATAATCTTTGGTTTATCTGTTGTGAATTCACCTTGCTTATTTTTCTTTTTGATAACTTAATTTTCCTATTTTTTCCTGATCAGGTTGGCCAGTGGTTTACTGTTTCTATATATTCCTTGATGCTATCATTATTCAGGATGTTATTACTTAGTTTCTATTTAGTTCCCTATCTTTTGTACATATTTCCTTTAAGACTAATTCTGTGTTATGGCCTACATAGGATTTGTTTATTCTGTCTGCCTTTTTACATTTCTTTATGACTCCTTTATGCTCTAGCAGGTGATCCAATTACATAAAGAAGTAATGTCAAACGTAAGTATTACTGGAGGTGGGGATGACACAGAAACACAGGCTAATCTGTACATAAGGATCCCTGCATGTAATGTTGTCTATATTTTATTCTATTTGATTTTGTTAAATGTATCCCCTTGCATCTTAATCTGGTTCAGCTGCTCAAGTACTGCAGGATGCATCGGGTCAAGTGTTTGACATCTCTGATGTAAGACATTGTGGGAGGTGGGAAAATGGGTATATTCTTTAATATTCTAATTTAAAAGTTGCTATAAATGAGTCAAATCAGGTTTTTCACAATAATCTTTTCAAGTCTATTGTTGATTTCTGCCAGATATGACCAGTTCTGAAAAAGTATTATTAAGGGCTCTTATCAATATTTGGTTATCAACACCTTTTTGCAATTTCCATAGCTTTTAAGATTTACTGGCTATGCCATTTGATGCGCTCACACTTAACATTTCCTCCATTTTCTAAAGCAGAGGCAGCTGTGCATGGAGGACAGCGCAAGGAACCCAAAGTCAGGAGAGCTGGGCTGAGGTTGTGTCCTGAGACACACTAGCTGGTTGACTCCAGGCGTGGTGCTTCCCTTCTCTAAGTAGCAGAGAAGGGGCTGAGCAGTATCAATGGAGGATCTTTCTTCACCGAGTCCCTTCAGGTCCAGTCCCTTTCCCTGTGGTGCCTTCAAGGACAATGTGCTTTCTCTGTTTGTCTTTCTTGATTTGTATAAGTTTATATATTGGCTTTTTCTGAGATTCTGATGCCAACTATTGCTTTTTTAGTCCCCAGAAGCATAATATTATAATTTCATTCCATGTTCTCATTGTCACTTGGGGTCTGTTTTAAATCCTCTCCATGCAGCCTCTTCACCCTGGAAGTGCCCTCCACTTTTGTGGCCCTTTGCTCTGAGTGACTGGTTCCTGACAGAATCTCCATCATAGGGAAAATGCTCAGGCCATCCATGTCTTGCTTCCCCTCAGAGCTCCACTCTCGACCCCTGGACTTCCTCCACCACGCCACCATGGCCTTCTCCTTCCCAAAGTTCACTTTCTCCCTGGCCTTCTCTGAAAGTTTACTCCACCTCTGCAGCTCTTTTCTTTGACTGCTTGGTTCCTCTGTAGCCTTCATTTGAAGGAAAGTGCCCAAGTCAGTCACATCTTTATTCCTCCTGAGGCTCGACTGCAGAACCCTGGACTTTCTGCACTACATCTGTGTGCAGGCACCTCCCCTCGCCCCCGCCTTTCAAGTTCCTTTTATGTGTTGTCTTCTCCCATTAGAATGTAAGCCTCTCTCGTAGGGACATTATGACTATTAAAACGTGCCTGGCCCTTAGAAGGTATTTAATAAGTGATGGAGGACAAGCAGAAAATATCATGGAAAAGCTGAGAGCATCACGCTGAGCACAGAAATGCCTAGGGAAGCTGAATGCGTATGAAAATGGAAGAGCTCCTGGTGCCTGAACATCTTGTAAGTGAAATAAAATTACTTTTATTAAACAAAAGCTATGCAAAGTGATTAGGAAATAGGCTAGAAAAAGAATGTGATGGAAAAATACCCAATCTTGTGTATATGCCTTCAATTCTTTTACCTAAAATGTTGCTGAGTTTTACTGTTTTCCTTGATACTCAAGTTTCAACGATGAGACTTCTATGCTTTTTATTGGAGCATGTACTTTAAGCCAATTATCACAACTCCCAGACATAATGGTGAGTCCAGTTAGTCACAGTCAGGTCCCCAAGTGTGGCCACTATGTCCCTTTGGGATTCTAAGGACAGCCCCGAGGAGGTTTTGGGGGATGTCTTTTTAATGCCATAGCTCATGAGTCCCCAGTGGTGTGATTACAGAGAGATTATGAATCAATCAGCCAAACTTAAGTAACTTTTAGAAAGGGGTGTTTACTAAGATGTTTCAGTGAGAACAGTTTGTACAAATGCTCCCCCCCAAAGTCTGTGATACACTGTTCCCCGGGTCCATGGAGTCCAAAGGAAAGAGGGCTCAAGTCTGGAGAACACGTGGGACACAGGACTAACTCACTACTTAGTCTCTTGGTTGCTGGAAGTCTTTTTCTTCACTTCCTGGAGTAACCAGATTTCTTCAGGAATCTGCCTTCTCATTTAAGCTTCCAACACAGATCCCACCAGCAGCTGCTGCTGTCCTGAGGAATGATGCTGGTAGGATGATGGGAAGATGAGAAGTCAAGAATCATCTGTAACCTTCACAAGGCCATTTTCTGCCTGATTCCTTTCCTTCTCAGAGGCAGCTTCCTCTCCTCTCCTTTGCCAGAAGTCTGCTTGACTCCAAATCACTCTTAGGCTCAAACCAGTCTGATAGTTCATAGAAGATGCTGAGAAAGGGAACCAAGTTTCATCAGCTAATTTGAACATGCGTTTGAGACTTCTCACCTTACTATGGTATCCATCACTTTAGACAGGGTGGGGTGATTTGAGTGACTCCTTTGAATCCCACCTCTTAAAGCCCTTGGGGCGACTTTTCTAGATCTCTAACCAGAGGGCTCCCAGCTTGGGTTTCTGCTAAACTATCACCCTTTCGTTCTGTAGAAGGGAGGGAGAGAAAAGCTTCTCAATTCTCTGCATCTTGAAGTCACAGTCACACCTGGAAGCTTCTTCTTAACCACCACACATATCAAAGCTAGTGACAAACTGTGACTCACTATCTGTTCTTCCATCAATAAAATTTTGCTGATGTCTTTTCTTTAAATAGTCCTTCCCAGGTGTGCCCTCTCTTCACCCAGTAATCCTCTTTGTAACAAAGAAAAACAACCAAACAAAACCAAATAGCCAGTGCCTTGTCTAACTCATGTTCTCCCACCTCTCCAAGGAAGAAGCACATTTCTCATCTCTCCTCTCAGGACCATGACTGATTGTTACAATTAAGCTTCAAGTTAATTTCTGAAGTGATAAATGTAACTGATACTACATTCATTATATTTCCAGGATTATTCTTCTAGTGTTCAGCCTCTATTTGATGAGGGAAGAGCTAAATCTAAAGACTAAAGGTTTTTCCACAGTTATCGAATTAACAGGGCTTATATTCCACATGAATTTTCTGGTGTTTAATAAGGTATGAGTTCTCACTGAAGGCTTTTCCACATTCATTACATTCGTAAGGTTTCTCTCCAGTATGGATGAACTGATGTTTAGTGAGATGTGTACCCTGACTGAAGGCTTTCCCACATTTTTCACACTCATAAGCTTTTTCTCCAGTATGAGTTCTCTGATGTCGAGCAAGATGGGTACTCTGGCCAAAAGCTTTCCCACATTCTTTACATTTATAGGGCTCCTTTCCAGAATGGTTTTTTTGATGCTTATTAAGAGATAAGCTCCGGTTGAAGGCTTTCCCACACTCCTTACATTCACAGGGTTTTTCACCAGTATGAATTCTCAAATGTTGAGTGAGGGATGAGTTTTCACTGAAGGCTTTCCCACATTCCTTACATTTGTAGGGTTTCTCTCCTGTATGAATTCTCAGATGTTGAGTAAGGGCTGAATTCTTGTTGAAGGCTTTTCCACAATCATTACATTTATGAAGCTTTTCTCCTGTATGAATTTTCTGATGTTGAATAAGGTCTGAGTACTCACTGAAAGCTTTGCCACATTCCTTACATTTGTAGGGCTTTTCTCCTGTATGAATTCTGAGATGCTGCATAAGGGATGAATTCTTGTTGAAGGCTTTCCCACATTCATTACATTTATAGAGTTTTTCTCCAGTATGAATTTTTCTATGCTGAATAAGGTTTGAGCTCTCACTGAAGGCTTTCCCACATTCTTTACATATATAGGGCTTCTCTCCTGTATGAATTCTATGGTGTTTTGTAAGGGATGAAGCATAACTGAAGGCTTTTCCACATTCACAACATTTATATGGCTTCTCCCCAGAATGTGTTCTCTGATGGTTTTCCAGGTGTGTATTGTTGTTGAAGCTTCTCCCACATTCAATGCATTTATAAGGCTTTCCCCTTGAATAAATGTTATGTCTACTTAGGCATGAATTCTGTTTGAAGGGCTTTCTAGGTGAATCACATTTATGGGGTTTTTCTCCTGAAGTATATCTCTTTTTTCTATAAGAACTGACTTTAGATTGAAATTTCTCAACAATTTTCTTGTGTTTTCGTCCTCTTTGTCCAGCTGTCATTTTCTTGTGAGTGACTGTCACATCCCTCAAATGTGTCTTGCTTTTTGGTTTTGTCTCCAACTTGCCATCACTTAAGCAGGCAGATTCTCCTGGCTTAGAATCCCAAGTATCGCTCCTCCCAAGGTTTGTCACTTTGTCTCCATGGGATGATTTTTCTTCAGAGACATTCTTGTTTAGCATTGCCATTTTGTTCTCAGGCCTAGTTTTCTGGGCTGAAACAATAAAACTGCAAATGCCCCCTGTGCTTCAAACTACGAGAAAGGAAACTTCTACTGAAGGACTGGGAAGCTGGAAATGTCAAGCATGCCTATACTAAGAGTGTGACTTTCACAGTTCTCAAATGCAGCTGGGCAGTCAAGGCAGAAGAGGGACGGAAGGAAAGATGAAGTGGGGCCAAAATTGGGGGAAGTGAGACTGAAACAGTGGCAAAGGTGAGAACAGTGAAGGAAGACAGCCTCCTCAGGAGAGTGTAACATAGGTGACATAGTAAAGCAAGGATTCTGGGAGTCCACTGGTATCACAGGAAGAAGGGGTGCCCCACCATTACCGCCCAGGCTCTCAGGACCTTATACCTGCATTATTGAAAGATTTCTTTCAGATCTCCCCGACATGTTTTACTACTTTCTAATTCACTGAGCACATTCATGACAGATTTTTTTCTTCTCTACATGCAAATGTCACATATTATCTCCTTGTTAAAAAGTCTTCCATGGCTCTCTAAGTCTGACAGGGTACAGTCGAAACACTTTGGGCTGATGTTTTATCCTCTACAACAAGCACCCTATTAGTGCTTCGACTCTCTTCCAACCTCTGGAATCCATGCCCCCAGCCCCAGGGGAGTTTAATTCACTCATCCTTGGAGTTCCTGCCCTGGTGCCCGGCTGAGCTGATTGGTGACTGAGTATAAACTTGCACATGACGTTTACTAGCTGGCCCCAGACACGCTTCATCTTCACATCTCATCTGCCCTCTTAGTGACTCCCCCTTGGTTCTGCTGTTCCCAGAGCACGAACCAAATCAAACCAGCACCATTGCTTATGGAAAGGGTATGTCCGCTGAGTGTCTGTCATATACATCAATTTATTGTCTCTGCTATTTCTCCCCAGAACAAAGCTCCCTTCACAGGCCACTGTACCCTTCTATGTGTGGTCATACTCTGTTCTATTAGAAAATAAGCTCCCTGAGGGCAGGGACTGCCTTTTTTTATATTCTATCCCAGATGCTTACCACAACGGTTGGCACTCAGGAAGTGCTTAATTAATCCTCTCTTTCTTTCTTTCCTTCCAACCCTATTTCATTTCAGCTACCACTGCTTCTCACATTAGCCCTGAATGCTAGTTTATGCCCATGTCCAAGATTTTGCTTATGCCATTAACCCCACCTGAAAGTATCTTTCCTATCCAAGCTCTACTCTTCCTTGGAGGTCCAGCTCAAAGGGCCATTTTCTCCCCAAAGTCTTTCCCAGTTAACCCAGTCTGTATGGATCTCTCTGACATGCCTGATAGAACTGACCTTCTGTAGCACTAAGCCTGGCCCTCAGCACCCAGACGTTGCCTCTCACTGTTACTGCACTGTCCCACACACCTCAAAACTTCTCTGTCCCACCCATTGAATGGGAAGTTTCTTTAAGTACCTATGTTTCATACCTGATCTGAATCATCATTGGGTCTAGCAGTGAGTAGAAAACTCAATACAAACTTACTAAATGAATGAATGGTCAGGATGAAGCATGTCAGAGAAATGAGGAAAAGGTGACTCCTAATCCAATAAAGGAGGAGAAAGCCCTCCCCTGCTGGCTGCTATGAAATCCAACCAATCCAAAATTCATCGAGCACCTGTGGGCCTGGCACTCAAAATAAAAAACAAATGTAAGATGGCCCCTTCCCTCTAAGGTGTGACAGCTGGGGGCAGGGAGGACACGTAAAAGTAACAAACATAAAACTACAAACTGTGTATTATCAAAGACATGACTACACAGAACAAAACTATTAGTAGGACAACAGAATTACAAGGAGAGATCAGTCTGCAGGGAAGTCAAGAAAAGCTTGATTTTAGGCACAACTTAATTTTTAGTTTCAAGGGTGTCCATTTGAAGGATGGGGAGGGCATGCCAGGTGGTCATAGAGCAAGGTGATGGGAATGAGACACGGGACTTGAGTGGCCTGATTAGAGGAAGGTGAAAACTAGCATGTTTGTGGTCAATACACTGGGATGCGTCGAATGGGTTCATGCAAGGCACTGAATGCTAAGTGGCTTAAGACATGACGAGGGGGACAAAATGAGGTCACAGTTAAGTTCCTGAGAAGAGAAAGGGTGAGATGAACGTGGTTTTGAGGAGATGAGCCTGGCAGCAATATTCAGGATGGATAGAAGGAAGGAGAGGACTGTCACAGTGATGGTCAAGGTTTGAATGGGGATGGAGCTGCAGAGAATAAGACCAAATGCAAGAAACATGTTAAAGGGAGAGTCAATAGGAGGTTGTCCAAGCTGAAAAAGTGCTGAAATAGCTCCCTTTTACCCTGCACTGTACAGTTTACAGGGATGAGGCCACAAAGAGGTATCCTGTGCTCTGCTCACCATGGAAGCACAGGGGACACTCTCCTCTTGGTAGAGTCCTGCCAGACAAGGGGCAAAGGAAGCAAGGAAGGGAAGGTGGTAGGTGTGCCCTAGGAGGTGAATGAGCACCTCAGAGAAGCCCAAGGGAGAAAGTGTGCTGGTGCAGCATGTCAGGGTCTGCATCGAAAGCCTCTAGAAGAGTAATGGCATCTGGACCCAAAATGGCTAAATGAAGAAAGGGATGACAATGACTTTGATGAACCTGCAGTGAACGCAGGGTTATCCAAGATGACGTTATTTAGATGTGTAGAAATATGGCCCAGATAAGTGGTCAGGGTGAATGACTAAGCTAGAATGTAGCACCTAGATAAGATATTGGAGACAATGAATTTGGTTCAGGAGGGAGGCAAGCAGGAAGGAAGGAAGCATTTATTAAGTGCCTACCATGTGCCGGCTACTAGACTAAGGGCTTCTTACAAACATGATCTCATCTGAGCCTCACAAAACCCCTGGGGAGCAGGTGCTGCTATTACCCCATTTTACAATGAGACTGAGAGGAAGGAACCTGCCCAGGGTCACAGAGCTAGGAAGTATCTGAGGCCTTCCTGGCTCCATCCATTGCACCCCAATGGCTCTGAAGGAAGACAACAGAGCTTTGTGGGGCACCTGCATTCAGTGGTGGGAGTAAAGAAGAGGAGTTAAGGGAAGAAAAAAGCAAGGGGGCATGAGTGTCAGGTCAGACCAATCAAAGGTGGCTAGAGTCCCAAGGCGTATCAAACTGTTAAATGTGACAAGGAGACCAAAGGAGATAAGGCCTGGGGAAAGGTTGCCAATATTAACTAGGAGCTACACAGCAATATCTTTCATTTTTTAGAGACTGAGTCTCTGTGTCTTTCAGGGGCCACTCAAGGGCCTGGTGTCAGGGCTGGTTGTCAAGACACTTTGGTCTAGTCCATTTCCATCCTGGTGGCTCCCGAAGCTCATGTCCTGGTGCCCAAATGAGTGCAGACACTTGATCAGCTCAGCCCACTGAAGCTCAGACCTCTCAAATTCAGACAACCAATCCTGTTACCTTCCCCGTAAGAGGGAACATGGGCATGTATCACCATGCCCTGCAGGGGAGATATTCAAGAGGACAGATTTGGTAGAGTGGTGGAAATTTAAACCAGACCATGGGGTTAGGAAAGATTAAGTAGTGTGATGAGGAATTAGGAAGAGCAATCAAAGACCAAATATTTGAGGCGTATGTTAGTGAACAGAAAGAGAGAAATGTAACAGTGTGTCTACATGGGGGAACATAGTCATACCAAGGATTATTTTTGGTTGTCCTTTCTTTTAAAGGAAGGTAAGAGACTGAAGATGGCAAAGAGGAAGAGACTAATCCTCAGAATGTGATTACAGGAGACAGGAAGGGCTGTGATTCAGAGGACAGCTGGCTGCAGGCAGGAGGGTCACCTCTTGAGACCAGATGACGCGTGATAGGCGCAATGGCAGAAGGCAAACACTGCAGCTTAGAGGAAGGTGGGTTCAAGAACTAGCCTCCCTTTCTGCAGTCTGGGCAAGTTCGCCTTTCAGCATTTCTAAGATGCCAGCACCTTTCCAAACAGCCTCAATGGCGCTGGTCCACCTGGCTCTCACTCACCTGGACCGACGCTTCTTAGGACTTTTCTCTCCAGCATCCATAACTCCTTCCCTTGTTCCAGGTGGAAGATTGTATCAGGTTTGGAAACTGCAAGTCCTGTTCATGAGGAAATAAATGGGACTTGGTTGTGCCAGGGATAAATAACCATCTCAGAGCGCTGTCCCAGCTCTTTGGTCTTGAGAAGTGAAGATAAAACAGTAAGGTCACAAGGAAGGGAGGAAAAATCTCTGAAGGACACATACTGCCAGTTTTGTAAGAGAAAGGGTGGAGGAATTCCTTTTGTATCCCTGTACCTAGCACACAGTAAGTGCTTAATAAATGATGTGCTGGATCTAGAAGAGCTCAGAAAGACAATTAACTCATGTGTCCTTTTGTCATATAAGATAATGAGAATGCCTATGGAGTGATCTGTCCTGAGCACCGTAGGTGAGGAGGATTGGAAAGGAGCAGCCTCAAGCTTGCACAAGGAACGAAGCCTCCCATTTCTAACTCTACACAGAGCATATTGTTTAGCACAGAAGAAGAAGAAGAAATACTGATCCCTGAGGTTAAGAACCCACATTTTAAGTGATTAAAGTTTTATTTTAACTAGTTTTTTTAAAAAAGCTATCAGTGTCAAGGGTTTAAGTTCATACTTTCCCAATACAGTTATTTATTTTTTTTAATGAAAAGATTAGCAAAAAGGATTACCAATCAGATCCCTGACAGTTAGCTGAGCACTTCTGAGGCCCCATGGCTAACAGTGATTGAACAAAGCTCAGCAGGCAGCTTTAAGTCACAGAGGAAACTGTCCTTACCCAGAGAGACCAGGTTCCTATAGTTCTCCAGCATCACATTCCTGTACAGATCCCTCTGAGCAGGGTTCAGTCGCTCCCACTCGTCTTGGGTGAAGTCCACAGCCACATCCTCGAACGTCACTGAGTCCTGAAACACCACACACACACACACACACACACACCTGCCAAGGCCCAGGAACCTTCTCCTGAAATGGCCTCATTGTTCAGGAAGCATCACATGTTAGAGTTTTAGTAACATGTGCCCTCATAATTACCAGGGTCCCAAGTGTAACCTAAATATTGGGCTAGATTCTGGACAACATAAAAAGCCTCCATGAGGAGTCAATTTATTTTTTAGAGAGGAAAGATTTACACAAGTGAAACAATCAAAGGCTACAGCATCCAATCCCATGGTGATGTTCCTGGTACAACTGTTAGAGCTGTTCAGACAAAGGGAGTGATCTAAGCGTGCTGGAGTAGGGAGCAGGTGGGAGGTGAGCCACACTAGAATGGGCCATAGTTAACACTGCAACAGGTAAAGAAGAGAAAGGAGGGCAATTTAATGGAATGATGGCTTCAGACCACATCCGGCATCCCCAAGACCCTCCCTGGCTCCAAACCCATCTGCCTAGCCTGGGGTAGGTTGGATCTTCTCATTCTTATTTTCTACCTATTCTTAAAGATTCCTTTTGTCATACATGTACATATTCCCTGTATATTCTGTGTATGGAAACATCTTTATCACCTGCAACGGCTGAGGAGGAGTCAAGTTTCCAATTAACCTAACGGCCATTTTTAAAGTCAGTTTCATAAACTTTTGTGTGTCACAGACTCCTTTGTCAGTGGCTAAGACCTCTGAATCTCTCCTTTGAACGATGATTTAAAAAAAAATCCCAAAGAAGGAGACGTTAAACTTCAGTGAGAGGTTAGTAAAATTAACAAATGTTATTTTTTTCTAATCTAAGTTTACTAACCTACCCACCCTCTCCCCCTTCCCCACTCCTCGCCAGGTTAAGAACCATACTTTAAGTCACAAAAGTTTTATTTTAAGCATTTTTTTAAAAAGAAAATCGCTAGTGTCAAGTAAAGGTTTTAATGCCTTCCCAATACTTATTTATGGTTTTCTTGTTTTAAATAATATTTTAATTTTTCCCAATCATGTTATTTATGTTTTTTTAAAAAATGAAAAAAATTTGAAATAATTTTTAGTTAATTACTTAATTTTTAAAAAGTCTTCTAAGAATTTGGTTTTTGAAGTGAAACATACTTCATGTTAGACTGGTTCTGATGAAGATCTCATGTGCATGGATTTACTAAAGCAAGGTAAAGAGAGAAAGGCTTAATTTGAGGTACCAGCTATTTTACTTATAAATTTTTTATCTTATTTATTTTGATGCCTTTTGTTTGTAAATATATGTATATACGCATACACATGTATGCATATATATATGTATATGTATATATATATATATATATATATATATATATATATATATATATACATATATTGATTTGTCACAAAGAAAAAAAGCACTTCGACAAAATCAACCAGCATGACAAGAGCACACCTTTCAACATTGCTGCCAGTTTGATGTATGAAAGGCGAAACATGAGAGCACAGTTCTGGAGTAAAGGATTGGAGTTCAAATGCTGCCTTGAACCTTCCCTGCTGGTGTGACTGTCCCTCCCCAGGCCTCACCAGTCACCTCTGTGAAATGAAGGGTGTTGGACTAGGCACCCCGATGGTCCCCTTGCGGGTGAGGTCTAAGCTCTGGTTTCTTACTGGTGACTCAGAGCATTTTTTATAGGGTTGCTGATAGTTTCATTTCTTCTTCTGCTCCCTACTAACACCACTGTTAATTATCTGCTTGTGTAGGATGTAGTGTGGTCTCTCATTTGCTAAAGTATATAGAGCCTTTGGCCTTAGGGCCATAAGGAAAATGAATAAATAAGAGAACTGGCTCTAAGCTGTGATTATGCCCTACAAGCTACTCGGAGGGAGTGTGATCCTCTACCGATAACATGTGGAAGTCAACGTTTGGTAAAGGCCAAAGGGGTGATCACAGTCTCAGCTGGGATAGGACCCCTGTGGCAAACTGCCCATGAAATTCCTTTAAAAAGGGAATGTGTCCACCTATTCCCGAGTCTAGCTGTGAGGTGGTATGTAATACTGGATGGATGGATATCTGTGACCTTACCTGAATTTAAACAGAGACAAGGATGGTTATCCTGTCATATTTGGAATGTCATATGTCCCTGCTTATCCCTTCTATAGAGTTTCTATGATCAGAGCAAGTAGTCAGTAAAAGATACGAACCATCTTGTTTTGAAGTTGACAAATGTAAAGGAAGCTGAATAAACGGAATAATAGTTTTGATGGGAAATGTGAAAGACAGATAGGAAGGTTTGGGGGCAAATGAGGGTTTATCCAAGCCCCTCCTGTCTCTAAATAATTGATATCAGTTTCAGAAAGGTTTAAGTATGCTGAGAGTGTGTGAGAAAGTATTTTTAGAAAGCAGAAAGATTTGTAAGTTGATTCTAATATTCTGAGGAAAGCAACAGGATCAGATTGATTCTTCTAAGAACTATATAGGTGTATAAGATTGGCTTTCAAAAATTTCTCTATCATGGAAACTCAAACCTTGAGCATGTTTAGTAATGAGATTAAAAGTTTGGATATTTTTTGATGCAGTGTTGTAACTGTTGTGATTGTAATCTACCTAGCCTGTGTGGCTAGAAAGCTGAACCATTTATATGTGTCTGTGATGCTGGATCATGTCTCTGTGGGCCCCTGTCCGGTCTGACTGTGCCTTTGCTCCTGAGTGAATGTCTGGGCCAAGGGACCTGGAAAGGACAACTTGGACAGCCTCTCCAGGAATCCAGGCCTGCACCGGAACTGCTACAGCTTTAAATAATTTTTGCTTTGTGTTGTTCTCATTGTGTTACCTTGATCTCCCTTACGGTTAGAAAATCTTATGTGACAATTTCTGAAGGTTTATAAAGTTTTCAATTGAGTATTGTTAAACGGATGTAATAAGTTGTAAAGCAGAACAGTGTGTGCTGCTCCAATATGGATTTGTGGCTATTCCATGAACTAAGCAAAAGTTAACATTTGTAACTAAGTGTATTTGTAAAAGATTCAATTTCTGAAGTATCTCTTTCTTCCAATTAGAGGATAGACAAGCTTTGTGAAACAAGGATATATGTTTGCTATTCAGTTGTGAAGTTTAAGTCAGAAACCTCTTTTGTTTAAGGTTTGCAATTATGTTAGTGAAGAATATTTTATGAGGCACCTAGTCTATGTAGCAGGTGGAGATATTAAGGACAGTTAAATAGTC
>CM053581.1:17024147-17063272 GCA_028627135.1 Pseudochirops cupreus
CAAAAATCCAAACTTTTAATCTTATTACCAAACATGCTCAAGGTTTGAGTTTCCATGATAGAGAAATTTTGAAAGCCAATCTTATACACCTATATAGTTCTTAGAAGAATCAATCTGATCCTGTTGCTTTCCTCAGAATTTTAGAATCAACTTACAGATCTTTCTGCTTTCTAAGAATACTTCCTCACACACTCTCAGCATACTTAAACCTTTCTGAAACTGATATCAATTATTTAGAGACAGGAGGGGCTTGGACAAACCCTCATTTGTCCCCAAACCTTCTTATCTATTTTTCACATTTCTCATCAAACCTTTAATTACCCTTCCAGATCTCTCAAAAACCATATTCCTCCTTTTTTTTACTCAGTAATTCCTTACATTTGTTAACCACACAACAAAACGGTGGTCCAGATCTTTTACTGGCCTCTTGCTTTGGTCATTGAAACTTGCTATAGAAGGGATAAGCCGGGACATGTGACATTCCAAATATGACAGGATAACCATCCTTGGCTCTGTTTAAATTCAGGTAAGGTCACAGATATCCATCCATCTAGTATTAGGTACCACCTCACAGCCAGACTCGGGCATAGGTGGACGCATTCCCGTTTCAAAGGAATTTCATGGGCAATTTGCCAGAGGGGTTCTATTGCAGCTGAGACTGCAGTTGCCCCTTCAGCCTTTACCAAATGTAGACTTCCACCTGTTATCAGTATAGGATCACACTCCCTCCCAGTAGCTTGTGGGGCATTTGATGCAGGCACTGACTTATGCAGACCACCATACCCGGATTCAAACTCCAAACAAAATTTAGTTATGGTCCCAAATGCCTTTTTCCTCTCCTCAAACAGCAAGTCTCATTAATCACGGCTTAGAGCCAGTTCTCTTATTTATTCATTTTCCTTATGGCCCTAAGGCCAAAGGCTCTATATACTTTAGCATATGAGAGGACCACACCACATCCTACACATGTCTTTTGCCTTTTTTTATATTTCCAGCACTCCAGTACCTGGCACATAATAAGTACTTAATAGATGTTTATGAATTGATTGATTACCCAAGAAATGAACTCCTTGAAAACTAAAGTAAGTCAAACAGAAGTCAGTGATTTTTAGGAGATAGCAAGAAATTCTGGAGGGAAAACTGTGGTTAGATGAAAATATAAGCTATCTGATATAAAAAAAAAAACTGACCTGGTCAAAGAGAGATAATTTAATAGTCATTGAACTCCCTGAAAACCATAATTAAAAAAACCAAAAACTTGGACTCTATATATCAAGAAATTACAAGTAAAAACTACTTAGATCCAAAAGGCAACGACTTAACCAGTCACCTACAAAGAGGAACTCTACAAGTAAAACTCTCGAGAAGGTCATAACCGGTGTCCAGAACTCCTGTATGAAAGAAAAAAATATATTGCAACTATCCAGAAAGAAACAGTTCAGATATCAGCAGATTACAGTTAGAATCACATAGGACCTGGAAGCCTCTCCCTTGATGAGAAGAAACCTTGCAATGCAATATTGGAGGAAAAAAGGAAAACAAAACTATGGGAAACATTTGAAAATAAAAACCCAATAGGAATATGGGGAAAACACAGGACTTTCAACCAAGAATATTTTACCCCAAAAAGTCAAGTATAATATTACAGGGGCAAAAATGAATCTTTAGTGGAATAGAGGATTTTCAAACATTTCTGATGAAAAGACTACATCTAATATGAACTTTGAAATGTAAATACAGGAATCCAGAGAAACTTCTAAAAGTTAAATTTTTGAGCAATTGGAGGATATAATGCTAACATTGTATTAGGAGAAGACACAAGTATACTTTAAGAACCTTAATGTCTTTAAAGGATATTGAGAAAATTGAATAGGAAAAGGTTTCTTAAATTGGTTCTTTCTGTGGGTTTGAGGAAGGTAAAGAGAAAGGAAATACTCGGGTGTATTTCTAATAATTCTCATCCATGAGAAAAGTTTACAAATGTAGAGGAAAGGGTAGAGGAAATGAATATCAGAAGGACCTCCCTCTTACCTGAAATAGAGAAGGGAGCTTTGAATAGACAAAGACATACAAACAGTTTGATTATAAAATTCCTCAAACTCCAATGGGCAGCAAGTGAGGAGGCTGGTTAAGACTGGAGAATTCCTGTCAGTAAACACTTGTTAAGCATTACTATGTGTCTAGTATTGTGCTAAGTCCTGGGGACATTGTTCTTGAAGAGGACCAATGATAATAGGAAGGTGATATCATGACATACAAGTGAATTGGATTTAATTGACGCAGGACTGTGCAAAGTCACCAGCCTCACTTCCTTCTCCAGAGCCCTCTGAGTCCAGTGGCCAGATGGTCAGGACAGCTGAAGATGGCCCCAGATGAGGTAGGAGGCCTTGGCTTTTTTAAGTAAAGGTCTTTCCCAGGTCTGTTTGTCTGAGGCAAAACCCATTCAGTGACTAAGGCTAGGTACATTCTCAGTGGAAAGAAAGACTGAGGTAGCATGGCTTTCATGGGGAATGATGAAGCAACAGACCTAGACAAAGAAGAATGATGAAGATAAAGTTAATATACTAGGATTAGTTTTAAATGGCATTATTAACAAGTTGGGATTTCATCATGTAAACATTAAGGAGATGTTAAAAAGCATTGTTTTTAGCAGAATTAAATGCTGTTAAATTACTGGTCAAGAAAGGTCAAGCTATTGATGGCATACCAGATGGACAGAGAAGAAACTGGAACCTGTGGTAAGTTAGGAAGTTACTACAGGAACTCAAGGGTGAGGTAATAAGGGCCTTAATTAGGGTAGTAGCAGAGAGTACTTCCTAAAATGTTATACCTTCATTATCTGGAGTCAAAAAGATAAAAGTCGAAATCCTACTTTAGATAATTACTAGCTCTGTGAGGCCAGAGAGTTAATTTGACTTCTCTAAACTTGTTTATTTATATATGTGTATGTGTGTGTATAAAATAATATATACACATATATGTATATGTATATATGTCTGTATATTTACACAGATATATGCATATATATTATATATATCTGTATATGTATACAGATATATGCATATATATAACATATATTTTTATAACATATATATTTTATAACATCTGTATATATACCTAGACATATATACACATATACAATATATATGCATACACACAGACATATATATGTATATATACATGCATACATATATAATAGCACCAACTCTCAGGGTTGTCATGAGGGTCCAGTGAATTAATATATGTAAAGCATTTCACAAACCTTAAAGTGCTACATAAATATTATCTATCGGGGCACTATCATTCCTCTCTTATTCTACTTAACCTCTTTTTTGGGTCACTCTTCTTACCACCTAATCTTTTCATTTTCTTTGGTCATCTTAACTCTGGTAGAGACACCACTCACTTTTCCTTTTATACAGGGTGTTCTTAAAGTCTGGACACATCAGAAATCTCATTAACTATGGATATTTTCAAGAAATGAAATGAATGAAATTTTCAACAACATTTTATTTAATTAGCATAAATGAGATTTCATAGGAAGACCTAGGAGATGCATAGGAAATCTCATTAATTAATTAAATTAATCTCATTAATATGGAAAATAGTCCCCAGTAGCTAATGAAAGCTTTGATTCCATATGAAATTGTCATGGCTAAAATTTATGCTAATAAATTCATGCTGGAGAGAAATCCTATGTGTGTAATGAATATGTGAAAGCATTTATTAAGAGTGACCCTTACTGAACATCTGTGCATTTTTATTGGTGAAAAACCTATGAGTATATTAAATGTGGGAAATGTTCATTTGCAAGTCATCTTATTGAACATCAATTTATTCACACTGGAGAGATCCCCTATAAACATAATAATGTAGAAAAACCATGAGCCAGAGATCATTTCTGAAGCCCTATGTATTTAATGATTGTGTGAAATCGTTCATTTTTACCTGGAATCTCATCAAATATCTGGTAACTCATGTTGTAGGATGCCACTGGGAATATCATTAGTATGGGAAAAGCTCAGACTTTTCACTTTGGCAAATACCTGAGAGTCAAGGCAGCACAGATTGCCAGTAACTGTGATGTTGTTTAGGGGTTGAAAAAGGTAAAGGCTTTCCATGCACTCTCCCTTACACCATCCCTGCCCCCAGTATCCTGCTTTTCTACAAAACATTGTCATCATAAGATCCCCAGACCATGGAAACAGTGGCCAAGTATGAGTGCTAGTGAACATGGATGGCATGGTAACTGATTTTGAAGGCATTCTCCTACTAAGGTTTTATCCCTGCTTCTCTCACAAGCTATATGTGGCTCTAAAGAAATATTAGTGGTTTGTTGTTTGCTTTTTTTTTTCAGTCTGGGAACAATCATCTGGAGCCCTATAGCCCAATTTAGTAGATAGTTTCATATGCATATGAAGCATCTAGGCTTTTCCCAGAGCTGGAGTCTGTTCCACAAGCCTTAGAAGCCACATACAGGAAATTAGCTGCATGAAAGAATCTAAAGTTTTCATTTGCACAAGCCCAAAGAAAATCAAGGAGAATTCACACTAGGAGCGCATCTTGTTCCCTTGCTGCCACAAGTGACACCTCTCAAAAAGAAACTTCATTTCTGAAGTGACAACTGGAAAGAAATCTTAGGTAGTTAGCAAGAAAAAGTAAGCCCAGGCCAGGACTGAAAAGGCACCTACAGTAGAAACACATAGAGATCACAGATTTATAAGTCTCGTCAGCCCAAATAGGGAAGACTGACTTCAAACAGGAAGGATACAGGAGTAGAGCTGAGGGAAGCTTAAGTAGACATTTAGTCCAGGTGATCTCCATCTTTGGTCCTTCAGGCGTCTCCAGAAATATCATGGTAACAACACAGGACTGTGGGTTAGGGCTAATAAAATCTTTTCACTTTGAAAAAATAATACCATTATCATGATAATGGAGTCATTCAAATCTCAGAAAGTTATGCTTCAGTGAAATACAAAACAGCTACTGTTATGGTCAAGAAATAATTAAAAAATATTTTCTGAAATTAATAATCAACTTAGTGTAGCTCTGCCAAGTGAAACTCTATTATAATCAGCCAAGTAAGAAATCAGAAATCAGCCTAGTGAAACTCTGTGAACCTGGGAAGCCTTCCTAAACCAATTTCTCTGTACCTGGGAGGCTGGCCTAGGATAATCTATCTTTCCCTTAGCTTACCCCCTCCATTTTCCTTTGTAACCACTTGTTTGTATCTATATGACAAATTGCTTAGCAATAAATGATGTTAGTTAGATACGTAAACCTAATGAAATGTATAAAAGGTCCTCCACCCCCGAACTCGAGGCTGCTCCCCCTTTAATTGGCATGATTGGCATGGAGTAGCCCCAGCTGGTAAATTAAAGCTCCTTAAAACTTTTAATTCGGACTCTGTGGTCACTTTGTTAAGACTCATCAAGTCATGTCATTTCACTACTAAATGCTAGAAGTGTTACAGAGCTGAAAAAAACAAATAGTTGAATTGTGCTATATTGCTCATACACTCTCTTTATTCTCTTTGATCATCTTCACTTTGCATCAGCCATCACTCCTTTTATCACCTTTCTTCCTGCCAGATTGTAAAACCATTTCTATGATATATCAAATGCATTTGCTCCTTGTAGATGTTCTTTTGAGTCATATTATTTTCTCATTTACCTTTTCCCTGTCATTGGAAAAATCTGCCAACTGAATTTTTGTTTGTTTGTTTTTCAGATTGGGACACTAGGCCTGAGGCTAATAAATCAACTCCAAAGCAATTCATTTCTGAAGAAGCATCATTTCAGATGATAATAATGGAATCACAGGATAGTCTCTCTGACTCCAAGTTAAGAGAAACCCAGGAATGTGATGCTTGGTTAAAGAAGCAGCTGGTAAATGAGGAGAGACATCTGAGGCAAGCAGTAGTCCCCCTCAGTGAAACTCCTGGAGAAAGAAATCATGAATGTACTGAGTTTGGGAGAAAATGTAGTCTAAAGTCAACCCTTATTACAACACAGAAAGTTCCTACAGAAAATACACTGTGTGATATACATGGGAAGAACTTCAAACAGAATTCAGATATAATTAAACAGCAGGGAAATACAGAGAAGAAAACATACAAATGTAATGAATGTGAAAAAGTTTACAGTGACCACTCAACCCTTACTCAGCATTATATAATTCATACTGGAGAGAGACCCTACAAATGTAATGATTGTGGAAAAGCATTTAGTCGGAGCTCATCCCTTAATAAGCATCAGAGGATACACACTGGAGAAAAACCCTATGAGTGTAATGAATGTGGGAAAGCCTTTCTTCAGAGCACACACTTTATTCAGCACCAGCGAATTCATACAGGAGAGAAACCTTATGGATGCAATGAATGCGGGAAATCCTTCAGTCAAAGCTCCTATCTCAATCAACACCAGAGAATTCATACCGGAGAGAAACCTTATGAATGTAATGATTGTGGGAAAACATTCAGCCGAAGTGCACACCTTACCCAACATCAGAGAATTCATACTGGAGAGAAACCATTCAAATGTGATGAATGTGGAAGAGCCTTTAGTCGCAACTCCTCCCTTTTTGAACATCAGAAAATTCACACTGGAGAGAAACCCTATGAGTGTAATGAATGTGGCAAGGCCTTCAGCCAGAGCACACTCCTTACTCAACATCAGAGAACTCATACTAATGATAAATCCTATAAATGTAGTGAATGTGGAAAAGCCTTCAGCCGGAGTTCTTGCCTTTCTAAACACCAGAGAATCCACACTGGAGAGAAACCTTATAATTGTAATGAATGTGGGAAAGCTTTTAGCCAAAGCTCATGCCTTTCTAAACATCAGAGAATTCACACTGGAGAGAAACCCTATGGATGTGATGTATGTGGGAAAGCCTTTAGTCAGAGCACACACCTTACTGAACATCAGCTTATTCATACTGGAGAAAAACCTTATGAATGTATTAAATGTGGGAAAATGTTTAGTCGTAAGTCATCCCTTCTTGAGCATCAATTTATTCACACTGGAGAAAAACCTTATGAATGCATTAAATGTGGAAAAACATTTAGCCGAAAATCATCCCTTATTGAGCATCAGTTTATTCATACAGGAGAGAAACCTTACAAATGTAATGAATGTGGGAAAACCTTTAGCCAGAGGTCATGCCTTTCTAAACATCAGAGAAATCACACTGAAGGAAAGCCTTGTGAATTTGATGATTCATGAGATTACTGATGTGTAATTAGAATCTCATAAAATTTTAGGTAATTCACATTTGAGAATAACATTGGGAGTCCAGTGACTGAGGGAAACTCAGTTAAACTTTTCATTTTGCTAAATACCTGAGAGTCCAAGCAGCACAGTTTGTTATCAACTATGATGATGTGTAGAGGTTTGAAAAAAGATAAAAGTGCTTCTGTAAAACATTAGGTGTCATTTTGTGGTTAGTCATTAAAATCTGATTGAGCAGAATGCTCTAAAATCCAAAATAGCAGCAACTAAATACCAAGCTTTCTAATAGCAAAATAATAACAAAACAAAGTATTTAATTTTAAGCAAACTAATGAAACATGAAGAAAGTCCTTTGTAGTGAAAGAAATATTAAACACATTCAAGTCAGTGTCCAAAATGTTGTATTTCTATAAATCTTATCTGTTTATCCCCTCTAGCACCAAATTTTTTATGTATATATGTATTAAAGCAACTCACTCTGGGCTTATCTTTGGATTCAGAACTATAGTCCTTTGTTTCATGTAAGTTCTTGTCCATTTATTCCAGTTACACCTTCTAAGCATTATTTTTAAGCCATGTGTTCAGGATACCCTCATTTGTTCCATGTGAATTCTAACTCATAGTGCTCAAGGTTTCCCCATTTCTTCCTTTCACTGAAAGGATCACTTATAACTTTCCTCACTCTCAATTTTTTTTACACGAGATGGCTTGAAACATTACAAAGCAGAAAATTAAACAGTTGTATTATACCGTCCATGCTAAAGAATCACATTTTTCTGATTTTTGAAGTTTTGCACAGTTCTTTCTTTAAATTACCCCTGTCAGATATGACATACAATATTACTATTTATAAGAGTGGTTTTCCATACACTTGCCCCAATAATTACAGAAGACTTTCTAGTTGAATCAGAGGTATGAGCAAGGCCTGGGTGTTTTTATTGAATCAATCATCTCACCTCATTCAAAGTGAACACCTTAATCAGGTGAGAATACCCATTAATCAATCTGTCAAAGGCATTTGATTATGTTGAGAAGTCAGTTCATAGGAGTGAAAGCCACTGGATACAATAAATCAATGCTGCACAGGAGTATTGGTGATGATTGAAGAGACTCGGTTATACCCTGTGAATCTTATATAAAAGCAGACCAGTTTCAACCAGGATTTGAGTGTCTGGCAGCTTAGAGAGGAGTTCTAACCAAGTCCCTGAGAAAGAATCATTGAGAGGAGAGAAGAGAGGAAGGGGTTTTGGAGAGTCAAGAAGAGGATCCTGTTTTCTTCCCCTTGACTTAACAAGAGGAAGACCTTGTGAACTTTGGAAGGTTGGAGGACATGGGCATCCTAGCAGTATACCCAGAAAACCAATAACTGATGGCTGTGTCTGCTTTGGAGATAACCACAAACTAGTTCGGTTTCAGGACCTTACAAGAAGCCCAGCAGAAAGCTATACCATTCTTACAAAGGAACCTCCCGAGGCCACACAAAGAGGAGAAAGTACTTCCAGGAAAATGACTCTAGAAGATTTCCCTTTTCTGTGGCATGTGTTTTTGCTCACTTTCCCATTTCCATGTATGCATGTGATAGTCTATCTGCACTCAGAGGCAATGTTTTGTACCAGCTGGTTTTAATATACCACCTTGGTAAATAACCTGTTTCTAAAAGCTAAGTAAGATTGGTCGATTAATATTAATAACCAATGGAAAGCTACTGTTGGAGGCTTGAGTTCTAGTACTAGAGAAACCAGCAGCACCTCCCAGTGCTTCAGTATGTCTTAGAATTTCTAGTAGAGCAGCTGCCCTCTGGAGAGCAGCCTACCTGTGTGAGTGGGAGTTTGCCATAGTAGCCCAAGAATGTGTGCAACAATTCTCATTTTACACCAGCTCTGTGGAGTTGAGATTTACCTAAGGTCACACAGATAATGTCAATGAGGAAATCTTTAAGTTTCAAACCTGAAAATAAAAAAGAAAATGATTTCTGTCCACAAAAAGGTGGTGTTTGAAATTGTTGAGATATTTGAAATGCTTAGAAATTCTAGGAAGTCCAGAAGATTCTGGGAAGCAGCTGAATTAAAAGGACAAAGGATAGTCTTGTATGGGAGTGCGTCTTATTAAAAGAGTTAGATTATAGATGGACACTTCCCTCTGTATGCACTTAAAACACTTTGACGAAGGGGCACAAATCTCAGTCCAAATCCTTTGACTTTCCCAAACCTCCTCCACGTTCCTTAAATGGGCCTCCAAATGGCTGAAGCTACTTCTTGATAAAAAGAATTTACATGCCTTCCAGTACCTGATATATATTATTCAAGGACCTCATTCCTTGGCTGAGAAAGGTCCATCTTGAATAGTGAATTTTTCATGGAGGTGCTGGTCAGAAATCCTGCCAATTGTGCCAGGATATTGCAGTTAGTCTTTCGCTACTCTCCCACCCCTTTTCCATTTGGAAATAGAACATTTTGAGGACTGGTCCCTTCACTCAGATATCTCCTATTTCAGGTTTTCATATGACAATCTTTTCTCTGGTTGTGCCCTTAGTGCTTGAAAGCACACTGCTTTCACCTTGCCTGTTTGTTTTCAGCTTTGTTTGTTTAGACACTGTGGTTTAAGTGCATATTTCAGCTAAGTCTGTGTTAATAAATTGTTTTTTTTTAAAGGGCCTGAATAAAATATTGAAACTCATTTAAATAATTTTTGTCTTAGTTATTTAATGTTGTTCAGTACTTCAGTTGGGTCCAACTCTTCACGACCCCATGGACCATACTGTCTTTTAAGTTTACTTGCAAAAATACCAGAATGGTTTTCTATTTCTTTCTCCAATGGAAAAAGACAGAGGGTAAGTAACTTGCCCAAGGTCACACAACTAGTAGGTGTCTGAGGTTAAATTTGAGCTTAGGTCTTCTTCACTCCAGGCTCAATGCTCTATCCTCTGAGCCATCTAGTTGCTGCTATTTACTTAATGTAGGTGGGAAGTTTTTTCTCAGCATTTTACTAGCTTACATCTCAAATTTTGCTAGATCATATAGCTTTAAATGCATATTATTTTACTGATCCACCATTAGTAAAAAGCAATTAATTTGGCTTTAGTGTAACGAACTACATTGTTTTCAAAATTTGTCCAATTTTTCAAGTTACCCAATAATGAGAAGGCTGAATGGCCTTTGCAATTTTGGAAAACTACTTCTAGAACCCAATTTTGGTATAAATATATTACAATAACCGAGAAGGATGAGGTTTTGTGGCTGTATATTCCAGCTATTAATCCCCCAACTCTAAAGGAAATTTATAATAATATTTACTTGTCATATTGCTGAAGTTATCTATTGTGGAACATAATTTACAAAAACCTTGTTGTTCTTCACCCCCATTAAGGATGTTCTTGATAATTTTGTAGATTATTCTTACAAAAGATATTAGATGATATTCCTTTCAGCCAGAGGAATATGGGAGGGGTGATATGGGAGTTTCCAGATTGGTAGATGATTAGGCAGCTTCCAAGATGCATTCCTAGCTTTCCCTTTTTTGTACAGAAAAAGGCCAATCTCTGACATCAATTAGAAACATTCCCTCCTTTTCAGCAGTTCCAGGATGGAGATTTGTAGAGAGGAAAGTGTCTGCTAAACTTGCAGAGTTATACTTCAGAATCTTTGAGTAGAGTAATTGCTAGAAAGGGATGGGAATATAAGATTTCAGTATTTCCCCATTCAAAACTAACAAAGGAGGAATAGAGAGTAATAGAGAGTATTAAACACAATTTTGGGTGCTATGGGGCAATTTTGTTCCAGCTGGGCATATTTATTAAGTTACAACCGGGAAAATGAAAAGATTTAGCCTGGTTTTAAAGATGAAATTGAAAGAGGAGAAATTAAAACTGCATTGATCCATGAGAGGGTAGCAACTGATCAATATAGCCATTCATCTCTCTAGGGACTTCTTGCTTCTAAATTGCTTGGCCAGTGCCAGAATAACCTTGAGTTGTTCTCTCAAGTGGAAGACAAAGACTTTCTTATTAAAGTCTTTAAAGAATTATAGGCTTTCCCCCTTTAGATTCTACATTTAAACTCAGATTTTATAGAGAAGGGACAAATAAACTTTCAAGATACAAAAAGTGTAACATGGGGGAAGAGATGAGTGGGTAGTGATAGTGATACCAAAAAAAAAAGCATCAAAGAAAAGAGCAGCAATGAAACTTTTTTTTAATACACAGAGAGCAAAAAAAATAGTTCATAAGGGGATCCAGATAAACAGGGCAGTGTTGGAACTATTGAATTAAATTTAGAAAGCAGAATCCAACAATATATTGTTCACAAGAAACACACTTGAAACATCAGAGATTCAAAAAGAATTAAAAATAAGGTACCAGCACAAAATATATGATGTTTCAGCTGAAGTAAAAAAAACCAAAATGGGGTAGTAATCCTGGTGTCAGACAAGAAACAGCAAAGATAGATGATTAAAAGAGATGAACAAAGAAACTACAATATGCTTAAAGACAATAGATAATTAATTAGAAGATAGAGACAATGAATTAATGTCAATATTTAACATCTTTCCTTTTTTAATAGCCATTTTTAAAAATTTTGAGTTCCAATTTCTCTCCATTCTTCCAGCTCCTCTCCCACCCATTGAGAAGGCAAGCAATAAGACACCTATTATACACGTGTTGTTATTCAGTCATTCAGTCATATCTGATTCTTTGGGTCCCTATGGACCATAGCACACCAATCCCTTCTGTCTTCTACTGTGTATTGAAATCTATCCAAGCTCATGTTCATTGTTTCCAAAACTCTATCCATCCATCTCATCCTCTCCTGTCCTCTTTTCCTTTTGTCTTCAATCTCCCAACATCAAGGTCTTTTCCAGTGAGTTTTATTTTCTCATTATGTGACCAAAGCATTTAAGCTTCAGCTTCAGCATTTGACCTTTCAGTGAAAAGCCTGAATTAATTTCTGTAAGTATTGATTGACTGTACATGTGAAGTCATGCAAAACATAGTTCCATATTAGTCATGCTGCCAGAAACAAAGAAAATGGAAAAAAATGCTTCAATATGCATTCAGAGGTTCTCAGTTCTCTCTGTCTCTCTCTGCCTCTTTCTTTCTGTTTCTCTCCGTGAAAGATATTTTTTTTTTTAGTTCTTTGGAATTATTATGGATCACTATATTGATCAGAGTAGCTAAGTCTTTCACAGTTGGTCATTATAACAATATTGCTGCTTAACATTTTTCCAATTAATGGCATAGTATCTAAATATTTAAAAGGAAAGCTAAATGAATTATAGACAATAAACTTATAATAGTGGAGGACCTCAATGCATCCCTTTCAGAAATAGATAAATCTAAATAAAATTTTTTTAAAAAAATAGCAAGGAGACTACAGGAGTACATCACAAAGATTATATGCTATACCTACGCTAGATTTATGCCACAAATATAGAACTATTTCCACATAAAGAAAACTATAGATATGATCAACTACATTAACAACAAGAACAGAAAAAATCTTGTGAATAATATATCGGTAGATCAGACAAAACTTTAGACAAATTTCAACATATTCCTGTTCATTTTTAATGGAAACTTCCAATATTTTACTTAAAAAAAACAAAAGAATAAATGTACCTTTCCTTAATATGATAAGTAATATCCACATACCAAGAGTCAACATTATTTGTAATGGGGATAACATGGAGGAATTTCAGATAAGATTGGAGTTAAAGCAAGAATGCCCATGGGCACATTATTATTTAATATAGTGCTTAAAATGCTACCCATAGAAATAATAAAAAAAGGAAATTGAGATAATAAGCATGAACCAAGAGAAAACATTTTCACATTTTAGAGATGATATTATGGTTTACTTAAAGGACTCTAGAGCATTCACTAAAAATTAATTGAAATATTAACTTTAACAATGATACAGGGTATAGTTGTCAACATTTCTATATATTTCCAACTCAGGTGGAAGAAATAAAAGAAAAACTCTATTTAAAATAATTACAAAATGTATAAAATGTTTGGGAGTTACCTGCCAAGACAAACACAAGAACTATATGAATACAACTACAAAGCACTCTTTACACAAATACAGACTTAAATAATTGGAGAAATATTATTTTCTCATGGGTAGCTCAAGCTATTACAGTAAAGAAAACAATACTACCTATTAATATACTTATTGTCATGTCAATGAGACTTCCAAAGGATTACCTAATGGGGGGAAAAAAAGAAACAATTTTTCTAGAAAAAAAAATTCATCCAGAGGAACAAAATGTCAAGAATTTCAAAGGAGATACTGAAAAAAAGTGGGATCGGAGGGACCCTAACAATATCAGATCTCAAACTATACTGCAGAGCAGAGATCATCAACATGACTTGGTGCCATTTAGGAAATAGATCAATCAGTAGGGCAGTTTAATTACATAGCATTCAGAAACAAATAAACACAGTGGCCTCATCTTTAATAAACCCAAAAGACCTCACCTGCTGGGGTAAGAACAAACTGTCTAAAAAGAAAACTGCTAGGAAAATGGAAAATGGAAACAGTCTGACAGAAACTCAGGATAGAAATTCCACACATATACAGAAAAGTTCCAAATAGATATGTGACTTGGACATAAAGTATAATATCATAACAAATTAGAAGAGCAACAAAGAAATTATCTTTCAAATCTATGGATAAGAGAAGAGTTCATGATGAAACAAGAGGGAATCAGCATCACAGAAGATAAAATGGACAATTTTAATTACATAAAATTATTTTTTGTACAAACGAAACCAATACAGCTAAAATTAGAAGGGAAATGTAACCCAGGGCAAAAACCTTTGCATTAAAATCTTTGCATTAAGGCCTTATACACACATACACACACACACACACACACACACACACACACACACACTTATGGCCATATTCACACAAAATTTAAGGAACCAGTTGAAATTTAAAAATTAGAGCACTAGATCTGGAATTATGAAGACATGGGTTCAAATCCATCCACAGACATTTACTAGCTATGTGACACTTCACTTAACAGTCTTGGCTGCAGTATTCTTATCTGTAAAATGGGAATAATAATAGTCCCTATCTCGCAGGGGTGTTAGGAAGATCATATGATATTATATTTGTAAAGCCCTTTGCAAACTTCAAAGTGTCATCATCATCATCTTCATCTTCATCATCATCATCAAAGGATCTGAACATGCAGTTCTCAAATGGAGAAACCATATGAATCTATAATCCATACCCATATGGAAAATACTCCAAATCAATAATAATTAGGGATTTGCACATTAAAACAACTTTGGGCTTCCACATGATACTCATCATATTGGCAAAGTTTTTTTTAAAAAGAGTGAAATAACCAATGATGGCAGAGCTGGAGGGAAATAAACACATAGGTGTGCTGCTGATGGAGCTGTGGAATGGTTCAGCCATTCTGGAAAGCAGTTTAGAAATGTGACCCCAAAATGACTAAATAGTGTATACCCTCTGACTCAGCAATACTTACTATGAAGCCTAAAACCCAGAGATAGAAGAATGAGGAAGAGGACACATATGTACAAAAATATATATGGCAGCTCTTTTCATGGGGAAAGTAAGAACATACTCATCAGTTGGGGAATGCCTTAGCAAATTATAGTACAAAAATTCAATGGAATACTATATTGCTATAAAAAGAATATGAAGGGAACAGTTTTAGAGTAATTCAGTCAATAAAGATTAAGTACCTACTATGTACCAAACACTGTACTAAACAGTGGGGATACGAAGGCAAATAATAAACCCTCCTCTCAAGGAGCTCACAATCAAACAGGAGACAACACAAGCAACAATGTGCAAACAAGACATATACAAGATAAATTGGAGGGAAGAGAGGAAAGGCACTAACATTAAGTGGGATCAGGAAAAGCTTCTTGGAAAGCACGGATTTTAGCTGGGACTTTAAGGAAGCCAGGAGAGAGAGATGAGGAGGAAAAGGATTCCAGGCATGCAGGGTGGGTGTCTATGTAAATGTCTATGTATATATCCATACACACTCTATATGTATATATGTGTTTGTATACACACATACATATGCCATATATCTCTGGATGTATATATATTTTTCTGAGGAACAAATTCTATAGCTTGTCCATCTAAATCCATATCACAATCTAGACAACAGGCATTCTTTATCCTTCCCGTGTGGATGGTCAAGTCAGACTCTTTCGAGTAGTTATGGCTCCCATCCAGGAGACTCTGTCATTGTGCAGGATGTTCTGAACTGCACCTGACTCAGACCAGTCCCCTGGTAGTATTTGTTGGATATAAAAACAAAATGAGGCACTCAGAGGTTGCTCAGCAGTTAACAGAAGAGCGTTGCTTAGCCATAGAAGAAGGATATTCAACAAGGATTTGCATTGAGGACACCTCGAGCTGATTCGGCTGAGTGGAGCTCTCTTGCCTAGTTGCCCCCATTTCCACCACCCGAGTGCCAGATCATGCCTGGAGCATGGCTGTTTTATACTTCAGCAAACAAGAAGTGATGTTAGCAGCCTGAGACTTTGGTCCCTGGTCCAATCAAGCCTTGAAGATGGTTTTAATATCTTTTAAAAGGAATGCTAGATGAACTTCATGGAAGAAGAGATTTACCTACTTTTTGTTCCTGTCACATGAGACTTGGTGCAACCAATACAGTGTCATCTAGAAATAGTAGCATCTGAAGGACCTCATATGTATCACAAGAATCCTTAACCTTTTTTTGTATGTGAAGGACTCCATTGACATTTGGGTAAAGCCCATGGATCCCTTCTCAGAATAACTTTTTTTTTGCTTTTTTTTGGAAGGGGGGAGGGCAGGGCAATTGGGGTTAAGTGACTTGCCCAAGGTCACACAGCTAGTAAGTGTTAAGTGTCTGAGGCTGGATTTGGACTCAGGTCCTCCTGACTCCAGGGCTGGTCCTCTATTCACTGCACCACCTAGCCACCCCTAATTAGCCACTATTGAACAACAATTTAATTGTCAATGTATTGCTCCCAAACAAGAAGAAATGCCATTTGTTTTCTAACAGTTTGAACAGATATTAATATGAGTTTGTATCTTGATAGCACTTTAATCCTAACAACTGCCCTGTAAGGATTGTTATTGTTGTTGTTGAGTCTTTTCAGTCCTGTCCGACCCCATTTGGGATTTTCTTGGCAACGACACTGGAGTAGTTTTCCATTACCCTCTCCAGCTCACTTTACAGATGAAGAACTGAGGCAAACATGGCTAGTAAGTATCTGAGGCTGAATTTGAACTCAGATCCTCCTGACTCCACGGCTGGATTAGCATCCTCAGTTCAGAGAGCTAGCAGAGTAGACCTGGAAATCAGATGTTCTCACTCCTAAACCTGTGCTCACTCCTGGATTGTGTTCTTTCTGCTACATTATAGTCTTTCCTTGAAGATAGAGTACATCTTCATGAATCTCCACTGGTAACAAATCATGCAGTTAGCCTGCATCTGTAATCCCAGTGCCCTTCAGAGATCATTTACAGCTCAAGCTGTTCAGGATAGCACCATCCTTCAGCCACCAGGCTCATGTCACCTCTTCACTCTCCCTCAGCCCTCATATCCCGCCTGATGCCAAATGTTGTCTATCCTTCTTCTATCTCTTCTCCCCCCACCATGAGCCTGTTAGGCTTTCATCACCTCTCAGCCTAGACTGCTGCAGTGGCCTTCTATTTGGGCTCTCTGTCTCCAAACTCCCCCACCCCCTCCAGCTTATCCTCTTTCCACACAAGGAATTGTCTTGGTTTGTGTTCCCTCACCGTTCCCCACAATGGCTGGCTATGTCCATATTCAGTTATTGGACTGATGACTGTAGGTTCAGCTGCACTGTCATTTCCAAAGAGCCATTTAAAACCAAATTATTTACATAAATATGACTCCCTTCAAGCAGGGATGTGGGGGTGGGAGTAGGGAATCTTCTCAGGAGCCACCCTTGAGGCAATTGGGAAATGATGGCCAGTAGCAACACAAAAGCATTCAGACCCATCCAAAGATCAAGCACAAGTAGTTCTCCTGCTCCTGTTCTAGAAGGGCAAAATCGTTCTCCATCCCCACCCAAATCCAGTCCCTCCAGGCTGCTTTGAAGAGAAACTGAGTCCTGAAAAGATTTCCCCCTAGCAGAACTTGGTTTAAATTACCAGGATGGAAGACCTGGAGGGCCTAAAACTGCTTCTCACAATTATCTTCAAGACAGGACACAGAGCATATGGCTTTAGTAAATACTCCTCCCTGACTAAAAGCTAAAAGAGGGTTAATTTCTGAACTGTACATCTTTGGGGTGATGCCCACTAGAGGGAGCTCGTGAGCTATGGCATTAGATTCTTCTAGCTCCCAATCCTTCAGAGTCCCCTATAAGCCTGGGGGGGACCAGACTTGCCACGCTGAGGAGCTGGGAGAATACCTCCAGAACACATGGTACACAGGCACGAAGGACAGTCTTTTGCAAAACCATGGAGGTGGGAGATATAATGATGGGTACTGGGAATAGCACGTCAACCAGATTGGCTGGAATGTGGAGTATGTGAGAGAAAATGTGAAATCAGTCTGTAAAAATAGGTCGCTGCCAGATTGCCAAGGGCTTTAAATGCCAAGCAGAAGAATTTGTGTTTTTTTCTGACAAGGAGGGAACCACTGAAATCTTGAATAGAAAGGTGATATGGTCAGTCCTGCGCTCTAGGAATGAAATAATTATATTAATGGTAATAACTGGCATTGCTAGAGCGCTTGAAGGGTTGTGAAGCGCCTTACAAAGGTGATCTCACAACACCCTGGGAGGAAGGAAGATGCTATTACTACCCCCATTTTACAGATGGGAAAACTGAAACTGGAGCAAAGTGACTCACCCAGGGTCAGAAAGTTAGAGAGTGTCTGGCACCGGGTTTGGAGTCAGATCTTCCTAACTCCAGGTCCTGTGTTCTGCCCACTGCCTCAAAGCTCTAGGTTCAGGCAGTCCCCTAACCTGTCCTAGAAAAGGTACCCCGGGCTGTCCCATCACCCCATCCCTCCCAGGGTCTTCTCTAGCCCAGGCCAGAATTACATATCTCCTTCTGTTCCACCTGCTTGAGAGCCGGGCCTCCAGGAGCCTCAGAGGACACAGTATCCCCACTTGGCCACTGTTATCTGTCCACCCCCAGGACATTTTCTTTCCCTTCCCATTGAGCTGCATGCCTGGCTTACAGCATTCTCTCCTTAACATTCGTCTCATTCTATGGGACTTTCACATACATATGGAGGCTCCTCAAGTACCCTAATTTCCCAGTTTTTCAATTTATTCAGTGTCCATGGCCTACCCCTCAATCCCACCCAGCTACACTCTGCTCTTGCCATGGCCCTTAAGTGAGCTCCAATCATCCAATCTTTCCCTTTGCTTTCTGCCCTTCCCCCACTCGCTCTTCGTCCTCATTATAACCCCCATCTCCCCCACTCCCTTTCTGTTCCCCACACCATTATCCCTGCACTGGTTACACTCCGCTCCCTTTCCTATTTCAACCCATTGGGGTACCAGCTCCAATCTTCACTATCCTCTCCACCAAAGCTCCTTGTCCTCTGGCCCTTGAATTATTAAGAGCTTCCTTTGCTCTTAGTCATATATACGGAATACAGTTGGAAAAAAAATCACAAAATGAAGTTGACTAAGTTTACATAACCTAATCTTAATTGGGCCCTTAGTACAGGAAGGCAATCATTTTATTCTTCCCCAAATCCAGTCTCTATCCAGCTCTCCCAAGTAGCTCTTCCAGACCTTCTCATCTCCCCACACTCTCAACTGAACAAGATTCTTCTTCCTCCTTTCCCTGTCTCTCAACACTCAGACACCTACCCTACTACCTCCTATCTCAAAGGAAGCAGTGGCCCTTCTGTTTGCCAAGACCCGCCCTTCCACTGCACCCTTGATCCCAGATCCCATGTACTCTTGTCATCTCCAGCAGTTTACCCCTAACCTCATCCGTGTGTGTGTGCGTGTGTGTGTGTGTACATTCAGTCACTTTCAGTCATGTCCAACTCTTCATGGTTTTCCTGCCAGAGATATCAAGTGGTTTGCCATTTTTCTCCTCCAGTTCATTATACAGATGAGGAAACTGAGGCAAAAAAGAGTTAAATGATGTGCCCAAGTCACACAGCTAGTAAATATCTGAGGCTGGATTTGAACTCAGATCTTCCTGACTGCAAGGCCAGTATCTATCCACTGAACCACCTGGCTGCCCTATTATCACACCTACTCTCTCTTTATCTTAAATCTCTCCCTCTCTCCTATATCCCTCCGTTTGCTACAAATACGCCTGAGTCTCCTTTATCATTAACACTCCCTCCCTGGAAGTTACCATGCCTACAAGCCATCCTATAGCACTCTTACCCTTCCCAGCTGTTGTAGGGAAAGCTATCTAAACCTCGCCTTCATGTCCTCTCCTCCCTTCTCCTCTCCTTTCCTCTCTTCTGAGCCCTTTACAGTCCAGCTTCTCACTTTATCATTCACCTGATAATGTCCTCCCTAAAGTTGTCTCTCAATAGCCAAATCTAAGAAGTGGCCTTTTCTCAGACCTCATCCCTCCTGACCGCTATGCGTCATTGACCACCGACAAGCACCTTCTCCTTTCCTGAGGATGCTCTAACCTGGTTCTCCTTTACGTATGACCGCCTCTTCTCAGGCTCCTTTGCTGGATTTTGGCCCAGTCATGCCCACTCATGGCACACTGCCCTCCAAGGCTCTGTCCTGGGACTTCTTGTCCCCCTCTCTGCTATCTCCCTTGGTGATCTCATCAGCTCCTCAAAGATCATCTCTATGCAGATGGCTCTTAAATATATAAGTATAGATATAGATCTATCTCCTGCCCTAGTTTCTCCTGACCTCCAGTCTTGTATCTCCAACAGCCTTTTGGACATAGTAATTGCTGTGGTTGTTCAGTGATTTTTCAGTCATGTAATTAGTGTTTTCTTGGCAAAGATACTGACTGGAATGGTTTGCCAATTCCTTCTCCAGCTCATTTTACAGATGAGGAAACTGAGGCAAACAGGGTGAAGCGACTTGCTCGGGGTCACACATTTAGTAAGTGTCAGGCCAGACTTGAACTCAGGTAGATGAGTCTGACGGACTCCAGGTGTGGCATGTTCTGCACCATGGCGCCACCTAGCAGCCCTCAGACATATTCATAAGTAGCATTTGTATAGTGTATAAAAGTTTGCAAAATGCTTTATGCATATTGTCTCACTTGATCCACACAAAAACCCCTATGTGGTATCTGCTATTATTACCCCATTTTACAAGTGTGAAAACTGAGGCTGAGAAAGATACACTGACTCCAGTCTTCCTGCCTTGGAGTCCCACAGTCTGATCCATGCTGCCATGTTGTAGGCATCTTCCCCCTTCTCCCTCCTGAATGGCATTCCCTCTTGCCATCAAGGTCCCATAATCTATTTGGTCCCTGAGGCTCACAAACTCAACACCACCCTTACCTCTTCATCCTGACTCTCCCTATAAACCTAGCTTGTCATTAATACCAGCACAGACTCTTTCCTCTACACCTCCTCTTCCTCTCTGACATGACCACCACCCTTGGCTAGGCTGCTGACCCTCACCCCCTCACCTTTGAATTACTACACTGGCCTTTGATTGGCACTTCTGCCTCCATTCTCACCCTACTTCAATCTACCCTTCACTCAGCTGGCAAAGAGACTTCCCCAGAACACAGGGCCCATTCATTCCCTGATCAGTACGCTTCAGTGGTCCCTTATTAGGGATTCCTGGAGGCAGCAGGGTGCTTCAGCAAGTAACGTCTGGAAGATCTGAATTTAAATCCAGCCCTACTAGCTGTGTGACCTTGGATAAGTCACTTAACCTCTCTTTCTTCACAAAAGGGGGATAATTATCCTAGCAAGCATTGATATGAGGATCAAATGAGTTAACATATGTGAAGTACATGATATAAGCTGTATCTGTCTTCTACAGATGCAGGCTATTCTTATTATCGTCCCCACAATAGAACCTGAAGTACTCTGGCTGGCATGGAAAGCCCTTCCCCACCTGTCCCCATTCATGTCTCCAGGCTTCTCACATCACGCCTCCTCACAAACTGTGATGCAGCCACGATGGCCTCAGTTGTTGTTCCTCGGATGGGACACCGTCTCGGGACTCTGCCTTGGCATCAGCTCTCTCCTGTGCCTAGAATGCTCTTCCTCTTCTCCTCCTACCCCATTGCCCTGCCTTCCTTCCCAGCTCACCTGAAATCTCACTCCTACACCTCCCCCCACCACAACTACATGCTGGTGTCTTCCCTTCAGAGATCCCCTTCTCTCTACTCTCCCTATGTCTAGTTTGTACCAACTGGTTTGCACGTTGTCTCCCCAACTGGACTAGGGATTCATGGAAGGCAAAGGCTCTGTCTTTCTTGGTAAGCCTAGCAGAGTGCCAATCAATTCCAAATTTGAATTGGTTGTGTGACATGGGAGATGCTGGCACAGGACTGCCCAGCATGGAATGCCCTCATCAGAGAAGGTAGTGTGCTCTATGAGCAAAGCAGAATTTAAGAAGCTCAAAAGAAGCTCAAGATGCACAAATTTAGAGAATCCACAGGGGTAGCTAGGTGGTGCATTCAATAGAACACCCACCCTAGGGTCAGGACCTGAGTATAAATTTGGCTTCAGTTACTTACTGTGTGACCTTGGCAAGTCACTTAGCCCTGACTGCTTTGCTGGAGGGGGGCGGGGAAGGAGAGAGAGGGAGAGAGAAAGAGGGAGAGAGAGAGAGAGAGAGAGAGAGAGAGAGAGAGAGAGAGAGAGAGAGAGAGATTGAGAGAGAGAAGGAGGGAGAGGGAAAAAGAGAGAGAGAGGAGACAGAATCAACTCCAAACGTTCACATGGACTATTTGTGCCCAACCTGGGGTAGAAATTTTGGTCTGATCAGCCAGTCAGACACACTGTAACTTGACTTTAACATAGTAATGCCATTTTGGTTCTCTTTGAGAACAAAGGACAGCAGCCAACCAGCTGATTACCAGGAGCAGAGTGGGCACTTAATAAATGCTTATTAACCGTCTGACCAAGAACTGTATGTAGAGGTCAACATCACTAATGTATAAATAACCTATTGTAACATTTGAGTTTGACCCGAAGGAATCTTCTAGCTAATCCAGAAGGATCACTCTTTTGAAAACTCTTAGAAACAATGCAAGCTGAAGAAAACTTCCCCATGCTAACTAAGGCTTTAGATTCGGAGCCTAAAATACATACCCAAATGAGTATTCATAAATCCTTCCATCTTGCAATGAAGCCATAAATGGAGTAGGATTGGACCTTCCTTTTTATTTTTTGATTCAAAATGAAGCAAAATTCAACTTTGGCAGCAACACATTTTTCTAATGTTCTGGGAAACAGTTGGGAAAGCCAGATAAAGAGGTATCCTTTAAAAAAGATAGAAAGGGGAAAAAAAAAACTTCTGCTATATAATGTGGGGGGAAGGGGGGAGGGCCTGGGAGAGGCGGAAAGGGTTTAGCTAGACCAGCTAATCAACCTCTATCAGTCAATTTGGGAAGAAAAGGGATGTGGAGAAGGAAGACAGGGAATAAACTATTTTCTTTAAAACCTATCAGTTGCTGTAAGATAAAAAGGCCACTGTGGAAGGCTGATCAATACTTTAGCAGTGGTTCTCAACCCGTGGGTGGCGACCCCTTTGGGGGTCAAACGACTCTTTCACAGGGGTCACAGGCGTCGCCTAAGACAATCAGAAAACACCTATTTCCAATGGTCTTAGGAACCAAGACACTGCTCCTCTGTCCATCTCCAGGTGAGTCTGCCCACATGCAGATACGCCCACATACAAGTATTAAAGGGTTGTGGCATTAGGAAGGTTGAGAACCACTGCTTCAAGGGTTATTGTTGGGCACTTGTATAGTTTAGAAGAGGGACGGCAACAAAATGCAATCTTTGGGTCATTCATGGGGAGCTCCAAGTTGGTTACCTCTCAACCCACTATCAAAAAAAAGGAATTAAAGCTCCCTTGGAAATGAAGGATCATTAGGGCACCCCTACGCTCAGCACCCAAAAAGCAAAGCAGGTGGGGTGGTGATCATTAGGCAATGCCTAGAAATGGAAGTTTGGATTGTACTCCTTCAGTCTTTTGGAAGCCCCTCCCAAAAGCTGCTACTGCTGCCTCAATTGCATACGTGTGTATAGAAGTATGTATATGTATACATATATGGGCTAATATGTACCTATACATACACTTCTCCTTCAATAGAATGCAAATTCCTTTAGAATAAGAACTGTTCCATTTTTGGCTTTTAACTCCCAAAGTTTGGCACAAAAGAGGCATTTAAATGTTGACTGATTGACCTTACTCTATTCATTCTCTGTATTGGACTTAGCCCCATGTGAGAGGATCTTGGAGAGACTTAAGAATATGTTGCCTTCATTCTCTAATTTGCTCCTAATTATAAAAAAAAATATCAAATTTAAAAACTATTTAAAAATATTGATCAAACTTCCAAATATCAGTGGCAAAATTTCAGATAATTATTAATAGATAATATATAAAAATTGTATTATTATCATTAGTGTTTATATCTTCCCAACAAATCTGGACAAAAAAAAGGTTGCTAATTCTATACAGAGGAGAAAAAGGCCTGCAATGTCAACAGAGAACAGGAGATGACTCTGAGAGAAAGTAAAGGGGGAATCCAGATTTCAGGCCTCTGGTGTGCTCCATTAAATGCACAGGGTCCGTCTGACAGCTGTTTAGTGTCAGAGGTAAGATTTAAATCCTGTTCTGACTGTAAACTCTTCCCTCTCTGTTCTCCCTCTGTTCTTCCCTCTGATATTCCCTCTGTTCTCAGATCTCATAGATACGGCATCTCCTTGGTGTGGACGTTCCCCCCATGGATGGAAGGACATAGACAAGAATCCATGACAATGCCACAATCCCCACTGGTTGAGGGATGAAACATGAAGGGAAGGGAGATAATCTCTCCAACTGAGCAGCCACAGAACCATTTCTTCAAGCAGGGATTCTTAACTTTTGCTCCATCCTCCTTCTCAGAAGAATGTTTTTAAATACATAAAATACATAGGAACCCAACCATATTTAAATGAAATTATCAATGGTTTGTTGGTTTTTTTTTAATCCCAGACCCCACACTAAGAACTCTTTCTTTCCTTAGAACAGTGGTTCTCAACCTTCCTAATGTCCTGACCCTTTAATACTCGTATGTGGACCTATCTGCATGTGGGCGGACCGCCTAGAAATGGATAGAGGAGCGGTGTCTCAGTTCCTAAGAGCAGCAGAAATACATGTTTTCCGATGGTTTTAGGAGACCCCTTGAACCCCTGTGAAAGTGTCGTTCGACCCCCAAAGGGGTTGCAACCCACAGGTTGAGAACCACTGCCCTGAGGGATCAGAAGGAAGACAACTAAAGGAAAGACTTGTGTGGGAAGAGAAGCAGACATATATAATGGATAGAGAGCAGGCCTCCAAACCAGGAAGGCTTGGGTTCAAGACCTCCTCTGTGACCCTGGGGACATCCCCTTACTTCTCATTGTCCCATCCACAGCTTCTAAAACTTTTATGTTGGGGAGAAGGTGTAGCCTAAGGGCACTGGTGTAACTTCCTCATCCACCTTCCTCATCCTCCAACTGTGAAATCACACACCCTAGCCCTATGCTTGGATACCATGAAATCCATTCTTCAAACCTGCATTAAGTATGGGACAGATGGAGGAATGAGTCAATGTCAGAAAAGTGATCCAAACATAAATGTATTCGAATGGGCATAAAATTGACAAGCCTCAAAAATCCAGAGGATGCAGCCATCTCACCGTGTCAGATGGTTAGAATGGTGCAATGTTCATTAAGCAAGAACAGACAAAAAAAAAAAACAAAGAATGTTCAGGTACCATGACTGAATACCTACAAATTAGGCACTTTATTGCAATGTTTATCCAGGCAACAAACATTTTGTGACATCAGGATTTTGTACTAAGCCACCAAGAACTCAAAGATTCTTTTGGAATTATAAATATTGATGGTTGGATGGGGCCGAGTGTTCCTAAGTTATATAAATGCCTTAAAGACAGTGTCAATGTGTCAGGCTTCAACTGAAGATCCCCCAGACACAGACATGTTCCTCACACCGGGATGGGACCTTTTGTCCACACACTTGGTTTGGTAGCTCAGGAAAGTCATTGAACATGTTACTGCAGGATGATCCGATATGAATTCTTTTAACTTCAGCAAAGAAAAGGTAAAAGGTATATACAAAAAAAGGTACATTTTACATATGGTAAAAAAATTTTGGCAAAGAAAACTTCAAACCAAAGTCCATTACTGAATTGGCAGGATCTTGCATGGTAGTTCAAATATTACTAATGTATTCAATGAAGGCCTACGTCGGATGTTAAGGAGGGAACTTGTAAGATTATTTTGTTTTTAGTGACGGCAAATATTCAGCCTGGCTAACCACAGGATCAGCCAGATGCACCTCCAGGCCAAGCCTCCTTTGATAAGAAAAACTACACTCCAGAGACGCTAATCACTGCTCAAAACGGGGTGTTCTTTTGAGTTTTATTGACAAGAAAAAATAATTACCTGCAGAAGAGACTATTTAAAGCTGGTTCATATCCTAAAAAGATGGCAAAGAGTAAACGGAGCGATATGGCACAAAATGAAGTGAGAACTCCAAGGTCCCGCCGTGACCCCGAGCACGCTGAGATCCATAAAGGCAATGGAAAGCGAGCTGAGCTGCCCTTTGGGTGTGGGCTGTTCTGTGGCCCCTGCAGTTGGGAGGGAACAAAGGAAAGCACGATGATGTTAGGGGAAGCAGGTGTTGGGCAGGCGGCAGGCCAGGTGGGCAGCCCTGGCGCAGCTTCGCATGTGCACCGTCAGGCTCCCCCGCTGCGTGAAGGTCTTCTCGCACTGGCTGCACTTGTACGGCCGGTCTCCCGTGTGGACGCGGAGGTGCTTGACCAGGTTCCCCCGGGTGCTGAAGCGCTTCCCACACTGCGTGCACTCGTAGGGTTTCTGTCCAGTGTGGATGCGCAGGTGAACCACGAGGCTGCCCTTCTGGCTGAAGCCAGTGCCACACGCGTCACACCTGTACGGCTGCTCGCCCGTGTGCACGCGTCGGTGCACCGTCAGGTTGCCTCCGTTCCGGAAGCATTTGCCGCAGTCCAGACACACATAAGGCTTCTCTCCCGTGTGCATTCGCTCGTGGACGGTCAGGCTGCCCTTCTGCTTGAAGGTCTTCTGGCACTCGGCGCACTCATAGATCTTGGGGACGTAGTGCTCCTTGAAGTGCACGCTGAGGCTCATCTGCGCCTGGAAGGTGCTCACACACAGGTGGCACTGGCAGTGCATCTGCATCTGCATCAGGGCCGCGGCCGGGGCTGCCCCCCCGGCAGCCAGGGCCCCCCCAGCAACCAGGGCCCCCCCAGCCGGGGCCCCCCCGGTGGCCAGGGCTCCCCCAGCAGCCAGGGCCCCGGCGGCCGGCTCCTTGGCCGAGGCCGGGGCCTGTGGCTCGCGATGCTGCTGGGGCTCCGTCTCCTCGGCCTCTCGGGTCAGGACCAGATGGAAAAGTCACCTGAAGGTGCTGCTGGCCGGTCTCACCATGTCCTCCTATGACCTCCTCTGGACCTAGGGGCCCTGAAAGAAGAAAAGGTGGTCAGAGATTGTTAACTGCAGGGAAGGAGGGAGGCCATGTCCACAAAGCACTCCTTCAGTCTCTGACTGCCTTTTTGTTCCTCCCCCAGAAACCTGAGGACCTTCTCAAACACCTACTCAGAGGCTTGCCTCTGCATGGACTATGCCCATGTATGTACTGCATGCTTATACAGGCAAGCCAGGTGGCGACCTGAGTTCAAGATCATCCTGGACAAGTCACCTTCCCTCCTCCCTTGGTTTCCTCATCTGGAAAATGAGTGGGGGTAATAACAGCATTACTAGCTTCCAGGGTTGTTGTGAGGATTAAAGGAGACAGTATTTGTAAACTGCTCTGTAAATCTTAAAGCACTTAGATAAATGCTAGCTGTCATGACTGCTGTGGTTGCCGCCCCCACCCACTGTCCCTCCTCTGAATGCTTCTACCTTCCGAACTGGGACTCTCTACTCTATCCAAGCCAGCCTGTTCACCCTAAAAACCTCTCTCTTTGCTTTATCCCAAGCCAGGCATGAAAGAGAAGACCTTAAGCCACCATATCTCCAATCAACTTGGCTCCACTCAGATTCAATTTTGCCTTCCTGTCTGGTCTTCTATGCCCCACCCATCTAGCTGCATTTAACCAGCCTGACCCCTTCCTAGCTGAGCAGGACTGGACAGCTGCTCTAACCTTCCGGTACCTCAGTTTCTCCCTCAGTAAAATAGGAAACGACGCTGTGCTCAGGGCCGGCAGGGTAAATATGAGTAAGGATAAAGACACAGAGCTCTTGCATATCCTAAAGTGCTACAGTCAGGGAAGCTGTTACTCATTCCTTTTCTGGGCTATCACTTTTTTTCTGTACGTGTGGCTTCAGTGCAGACTGCTTGTGAAACATAAACGCAGAATCTGCCAAAGAAAGGGAAATTTCCCAAATGAGATTCCTCTAGTTCAGTGATTCTGGAGGATGCCTCCCTTGTCCTTCTGGCTCTGCAGAGCCCCGGGGGCCCATCCAGGTTTGCCCCCAGACCTACAGGGCAGAGACACTGAAAGGGCTAGCTGTCCTCTAGCCCCTCACTGTCCATCCCTGTGACATTATTGTGAGTCTTGAAAGTGAGGAGGGAGGGAGGGCAGGAGGCTCCTCAGAGCCAAGACGCCTAGCCAGCCCCTGGGGAGGGCCCCAGGTGGCAGAGAAGGTGCTGACTCATGCATGCAGGAAGTACAGGTGCAGGCTGCAGCTGACTGAAGGCAGGGCAGGAGGGCACCAGGCAGGTGTGGCTGCAGCAGCAGCCCGAAGGAGTCTACGGACGCAGAGGCAGACAAGGGCACAGACTTGGCCTCTCAGGCCTCAGTTTCTCTATCTGTAAAAATGTGGGGGCTGGACAAACGTGGATCTCTTCCAGCTCTAAGTCTATCAATCAATCAATTTACCAACGAGAATGGATGAAGTGCCTACCACAGGCTAAAAGAGAAGCAAAACACCCCGTGCCCTCCAGACGCTTACATTTTAAGGAAACGGATAAACTTGGAATCTAAGCGACCCCAGTTCAAATCCCACCTCAGACGCTCAAGAGTCTTGGCATCTCTGTGCCTCAGTTTCCCCATCTGTAAAATGAGGCATCCTGCCACGTATCCCAACCCAGGGCCGCGGTGTGACGTCACAGGATTCTAGTGGGCGGGAGGTTACCATGGTGACACCCCTCCCACCTCGAGAAATGACGTCACGTAGGGGGGGTCGGTTACTATGGTGACCGCGCGCCAACCTCCCTCGCCCCCTCCACCTCAGAAGCTCCTACTCCGACCCGAGCTCAGTTCGGAAGGGGCCGAGGGGCGTCTCGGACTCACCTCTAGGACCGAACAACCTCCGGATCCAGAGACAGGCACTCTTCTGGTCGCAAGGACGGGGCTGCGCGCGCATCTCCTCCCTTGCACCCTCCCCCTCAGCCCAAACTACATTTCCCAGGCTCCCCCGGGCGGCGCCGGCCCAGACCACCGTCATCGCGAGGCGCTCCGGTCCCAACCCTCCGGACCTGCTCACGGGGGTGCGGCCTAGGGCCCCGCGCACCTGATGCTCCAGCTCGGAGGCGAAGCAGACTACACTACCCAGAGTGCCACGGGGCGGTGCCAGGGCCGGTGCTTACTGGGCAGGCGTACTCGGGAGGGCCAGCGCGGAGGCCTCTGGGAAAGGGTCTGTGCGTCAGGAGCCGTGGCCTGAGACGCTTTGGGTCTCCGTCTACATCGCTGTAGTTCCCGGCGCATTCGTAGCTTGGACCTGGAGGTGAGTCCCGCTCCTCTTCCCTCTTCCGTCCGCTCTGCCTTTATGTCGAGAAACACCTGCGAGCCCTGAGGCCGACGGGAGCTGAGCTCTGAATGGGATGGAGGCGGCGGCGCGCGCTCGATTTCAACGTCTCCATGGCAACTGTCCCAACTCTCCGGGACGTCACTCCCCCGCCCGGCGCGAGGCGGAATGCGCATGCGCGGCCCGGGAGCTCCTTGGGATGCTCTGAGCTCCACCTTGCTGCCCCCTCACGCTTAGCTATTGGGCAGAGGGAGACCCCTAGGTGGGGAGGGGGTGTGGGAAGGGACGTGCCGCTCCCCTCCCCCGGGTTCTTTTATAGAGCCTAAAAGGTTGACAAAGCACTTCTTATTCTCTGCCTGCCAAAGCTCCCATTTTACAGATCAGGAAACTGAGGCTTGCCCGGCGTGTTGGGCCCCCCGCCTAGGAGTGTAGATGCAGAGCCGGAAGGGATCTCTGACATGGTTGAGAAGTTATTCCTGAGCGGCGGAAGTCAGCGAGCATTTATTGAGCTCTTAGGGTGTGCATTTATTAAGCACCTAGGGTGTGCGGCTGCAGAGATCACCCCCTGCCCTGGAGGGGAGAAGAGCCCCTGAGGGGGTCCGACAGGGCCGGCCGGGGCAGCTGCTGGTCCGCCCCAGGGTCTCTGGGAGCTGGGCAGAGCTGGCTTGTCCCTACCTGGCCCGGGAGTGGCTCAGTCAGAGGCTAGTGAACGGGACTGACTCCAGCAGCCCAGGATCGTGGGGTCACCTTTCCCTTACAGACGGGGAAACTGAGGCTGGCATCACACGGGCCGGATCTGAGCTGGGCCCGGGTGGCAAACAGGCATCGCTCCCCTCTGCCAGTGTGGGCCACAACTGTCAGAGAGGGCCTCTGACCCCAGAGCCAGGCCGAGCTTGAGGAGACGGGGGCTTCCCCAAGCCCAGGCACACCCCTGTGGGCCTTGCACCGACCTCAGTCTGGGCCCCTGTACAACGAGGTCCAGAAGCCAGAGAGGGCAGAGGAGGCCGGCCAGGACGAGGCTGCTGACTGAGGGGCATCTGGATCTTCTGTAGCAAAAGGGTGTGGAGGCCCTTCTCAGTTCTGCTTGGCCTCCCTCAGTGCCATGGCTCGATGAGGACTTGTGTGGGAGGTCACAGAGAAGCAGCCGGGAGTGAGGAGATCTCCAAGCAAGGGGCAGACGGATGGAATGCCTTGTGTGTGCGAAGGTCAGAAGCTGTCATCAGAATGGAAGGGGCAAGAAGGGCTTCAGAGGCCCTGGAGTTCCCACTGGACCCCGGCAGCCCCGCAGCTGTTTGAGAAGCTGGCAGTCAGACTTGGGGAGCCCATGAGGGTCCCAAGGGACTTCTTCCCTCCCAGGTCCAGGCACTAGGCACATCCTGCTCTTTCTGTCTGTCCTCCCACAGGTACCTGTCCTGGCCTTTTTCCTGCCTCAGAGTGGCCCAAGGGATTGTCCTCCACCCCCCCAAGGTGGGCACGTGTGGTCAGTAAGCCAGAGGGCCTCAGAGTTTTCTCCTGATCCAGGGCTCTGTAACCTTCAGGGAAGAACTTGCTTTTTAAATCTTTGCAAGATTGTATCTCAGATTGTCCCTTGTCATCTTGTGTCAAAATGAGTAAGATCTTAGTACTTGAAGTGAGGAGAGTCTGAATTCAAATCCAGCCTCAGATACCTACTTAGCTATGTAACCCAGGGCAAGTCACTTCCCCTCTTTTGTCTTCAGTCTCCCCATCTGTGATTAACCCTGTGATTCTCAGGGTTACTGCGAGGATGAAATGAGATAATATTTGTAAAATACTAGTTATGGTGATTATATGATGCATTTAAAAAACGTTATTCTGAGAAAGGCCCCGTTAGTTTCAACAGACCCCAAAGGAGTTTCTTATCTTAAAAATATTAAGAACCCCTCCTCTAGGATAGAAGATCAACTCCTCTGTTTGGTTTTTAAAGTCCTTCACAACCCAGCCCCACCCTGTCCCTGCAGCCTTATTCTACAGCACTACATACAGTCTGGCCAAGCAGGGCTTTTCTTTGTTTCTGACATGGCATGGACTCCCTCATGCCTGGAAAGCTCTGCCCTCGCCCCTTGATCGTGGAATCCTTCGCTTCCTCCCAGACATCACTCATACCACCTTGGATCCAAGCCTTTTCGTTCCCAGCCCTTCCCTGCTAACTGCTAGTGCCTTACCTCCCCAACCCCTTTTCTTTATTTAACTGTGTTGTCTTTGTTTTGTAAAATTCATTCTGTATTATGCTTATTTTTAATGAGCCACATTGATATTCTTTTTACATCACCAGTTTCTTCTGGTATCTTTCCCTCTTACCCATCTGAGAGGGCCATCCTGCCAAAGGCACAGAATTGATCAGTGCATTGAAAAAGGCCTAACATAAATATGGGCTGTGTGGCTGCCGTTTTAAGGCCTCCCTCCTTTGCATAGGAGGCAGGGTGGGCACGGGTCTTCTCATGTCTCTTCTTTAGGGCCGTGATGTTTGATTGTCTCTGCTGATGAATGCCAGCCCCAGGATTTCATGAGGGCCCACATGAGTACATGCAGCCTGTGTTGGGCAGAGCCCATTTGCTCAGATCACTTAGCGGTTCTCAACCTGTGGGTTATGTTCAATTTGTAACAATGAAAATACATCCTGCATATCAGATAGATTCATAACAGTAGCAAAATTACAGTTATGAAGTAGCGACAAAAATAATTTTATGGTTGGGGGTCACCACAACATGAGGAACTGTATTAAAGGGTTGAAGCATTAGGAAGGTTGAGAACCACTGACTTAGAACACTCAGTTCAGTTCCTGTGAGTGGTTGCCACAGCTCTGTCCCCTGGCCCAGGGTCCAGGTACTGCTGCAGCACCTTTGGCCCTCTGGGTGGGGGCACTCTCATTGCCTGGGAAGTCTGCAGCTCTCTTTCATACCCCCTTTCTTTTCTCCTAGCTGTGCCTTCGTAAGATTTTTGTCATCCTGTCAGAAGAGGTGAATATGGCCACTGTCAGCCTCCCTGCCATTTCCCAGGTGAGTGAGAGTTTCTTCTTGTCCTGAAATGTCATCCCAGTTCCTTGAGCCAGTAAAAGCATCTTCTGGCATTTTCTTTATCTTCTCAGTAGCTTTTCCCGTTGCCAAGGGAAATGTCGTTTAGGCATGCGCTTTGGTGGGGTACCACTGAGCCTTGGCTTGAAAGCATTCACAGCTTCTCCTTTCCTGAGTGGGGAGGTGAGTACGCCAAGATCTCAGTGTTTGGGAAATAGAGGTCTGAGCTAGTGGCCCCATCTTCCTTTTCTACGACTTCGCCCTTCGTGGCAATGTCTTACTCATCTAGCTGTAGCATCTCTCTCCACAAAGTTTTATACGTGTAGACATCCAGATGTAAGCAGGGCATTGATCATTATTGTAGAAGGAGATACTTTGCAGATACAAAAATCCTAAGTAGCAAGTGCGTCATGATGTGCATATGCTGGAAAGAGGTGAGAGCAGGCATTAGGGAATATTGATGGTAGAGCCATATGCCCACTAGGTGTCTTGGGGCAAACACAACATGAGGCCACTTATGCAACCAGTGAGAAAAACCAGACTCAGATCAGCTGTTGAAGTAGTCAGAGATGAGGGGAGAGACATAAGGGGGGGTCCAGAATTTGGTGGACTTGAAATGTCCTTCCTTTGGATACCTTCGATACAGGCCCTACGTTGGGTCTTCTGCCCCCTAGTGACAAACTTGACAAGTCTATAAATTACACCTCTATGAAAACATCTTCCCCTTTGCCTGCCCTTTATAAGATCAATAGAAAGAGTAATTCTGTAGCATTCTTATTATAAACAGACTCTTTATTTTACAGAATGGCCAGTGTTATCTGGTAATTGTAGAATAGCACAGCTCTGTTTGTAAAGCACATTTTTAAAACTCCAGAGCACTTGTCCATAGGTAGATACAGCTCCGCCATCTTGTTTGGTCTTCTTGACAGCTGGAAACAAGGAAAGTTTCCCTGGAGAGCACAAGCCTGGAAGGGGGAGACAGGGAAGGGGGAGAGGATGCAATCACCGTCTCTGTGTATTTCATGCTCTGTCACATGGTCTAGACATCAGACTTCTGTCTGTTCCCAGAGACCGGAGCTAGGACCAGTGCAGAGAAGTAACAGGGAGGGAGGTTTCAGGTCTCTAGAATTTCAGTTCTCTCTCTGAGAAGTGGAACTCTCCAGAAAAGAAGTGGATGGCTCTGGGAGGCTCTGGAACGGGGGCTTTCTTCAGGAAAGCTGCCTCTCTTCCATCTTATTTCAGAAGGTTATTTCCTAGTGCCTAGCACAGGGGGCCAGTATACCATAGGTGCTTAATGTTTGGTGGGGATGATTTGTTCCTGCATCATCCTTCATTTCATCATATGCGCCTGTGACACGTGTGCTTTTTCATGCACTTGAGAGAGTGGGTAAAGAGCCCCCAAGTCAGGAAAACGTGAGCTCAAGACCTGCCTCAGAAGCGTCCTGGCTTCCTGTGTCTGTGGATGAGTCACTTCACTAGGTGCCCTTGGCCACACCCTGAGACTGGCGATTCCAGAGCAGGGGCCTCCCCTGGATTAGGAGAAGGAGTTGAGGCCTTAGACCAATGAAATGACCAGTCCTGGCCCTCCCCACCCCCAGACCCCAAATTAATGTTGTTGTTCCGTAATGCCATTTTTCATTGGATACTTCCTAGTGATATATATAAAATATATATTAATATACATGTATGTGTGTGTATACATATATATATATATATATGCATATATACACATATATACATAGGTAGATATAGATTTAGATATAGATATATATGTAATTCCCCATGGAGAAAGGGATGGTTTCTTGTAGTAACTAATTCTGTTCATGACACATAATGTTTATTAGCCACCACTACAAAGGGCTCCCCCTGAGATTTGGAAGAGCCATCCCACCACTGATTGTGTCAGTAGGCAGTGATTAACAAACAGAGCTTGGGAGTGGGGTGAGAGTCAAATAAAGAGTTCAATTTCATTTGAAGGGAAGGTGCCACATGGCCGAGGAGGGCCTTCTTGGGTCCGTGGCGGGTGGATTTGTGTGAGTGAAGCCCTGTAGGCATGGAAGGGCTGGACACAGGGCTTTGAAGCCTGAAAAAACCACTGCCCTCTCCTGTTCAGGGGTTGGAGGAAAGGTTTGGCTCGTCCTTAAATCAAAAATCAGGAGTCATTTTGCCTAGTGGTGTTGATGAACAAAAAAGTGAATTTGAAACCAAGAGACCTGGGTCCTAGGCCCCCCTTTCTTCATCTCTGTTGCTAAGAGCTGGGATGTGGGGACCCCCAAGGTCCCTCTAGCTCCCAAATGAGTTGGGAATATTCAGGAATTGAATTAATGAAGCATTTACCTTTAGGCCTGTGGGCAAGGCTCCTTTACTTCTCAGCCTCAGTTTCCATGAACAGTCTCAAACAGATGTTCAAGAAATCACTCTGTGTAAATGTGAACTGGGCATACGCCTCGATGTGAATGAACACTGACACCAGCTCTTGACCAGACAATAGACTGAGCATGAGCATTTCTGACTATAGAGCTAGAATCACAGAGTCACTGCTCCCTCATTTTGTAAGTTAGGAAATAAAACCCAGAAAGGGCTTGTGACTTGGGTCACACATTCCCAGTTAGCATAGCCTGGGTTCCTCACATTCTCCCTGCTACGGTCAAGAAAGGGAAAATGCAGGCGGCGACCAGCTGGCTCCTGAGTCAGAACAACCAGGTGATACAGAAGCATCCAGCCATTAGTCTCTGATAGGCCGGAGAGACAGCTTAGTGTCACGATCAGCAAGCCCTGGCAAAGCCTGGGACTTTTCATTACCGAAATCGGCCCAAGGAAGAGGAAGAGTCAAGGGAGGAGGTGGGGTTTTTTATTTCTAAGTAGCAGGAGAATTATGGTAAATTAAATGACAATTGTTGGCATTGAAATTTAATGAAATAGGTACAAAATTTTTTCCAGGTGTATTGTGTTCTAAATGGTACTGTCTCATGTTATCGAAATGTGGCTTTTAGCAACTGATCTGCTTATTAATAAAGAGTTCATTCTTATACACAAGCATAACAGACCTGCTCTTTCTTACTCTACATTGAGCCCCACTGCTTGGCCCAGGTCCACACTTACCGACCACCATAGTGGGCAGTTGGTCACATTGCAGGACAACGTCCGACACAGTGAAGCTGCCCCCTCTATGTCCGTGACACCTGTGAGTTACACTGAGGTAGTGCTTGAAGATTTAAAGTGCTTTCTTCACAACTCTCTGTAAGGAATGTCATGAGAGGGTCATTGTCTTTATTTGACAGATGAGGAAACTGAGATCCAGCAGAGGTTAAGGGATTTGCTGTAGTAAGTGGCAGACACTCGAATCATGATCCCTTGAATTTGTGTCCCCCTAGCACTCTTGCAGGCAGTTAGGCAATCAACAGGCATTTATTAAATGCTCCTTGTGTGCCAAGCACTGTGCTGGCCAAAGGAGTGAAACCATCCCTGCTTATAAAGAGCTTACTATGTCCTAATGGGGAAGCAATAAACATGTGTGCACGCAAACATATACACGTGCACATGAAATCAATGCAGAAAGACAAATACAAGTAAATAAAAGCCAGTTAACATAAAGTTGGCAGGAAGGGCACTAGCAGTTGGTGGGATCAAGAAAGACTTCAGCGTTGCATATTGGACAGAGGGATGCTGGGAGGACGGAGTGTCCCCCAGGCATGAAGGATGGCTGCTGTGGAGGTAAGGAGATGGGGGATGGACACTGTCTAGGCAGAACAAAGAGAAGACCAGTTCAGCTGGATTGCAGAAGATGGAGGTGAGGAGGAGGAGGAGTGCCCAGTGAAACTAGAAGTATAGGTTGGAACCAGGCTGTGGAGAGCTTTAAAAGCTAAATAGAGGAGTTTGTATTTGGTCCTAGAGGCAAAGGGATCTACTGGCTTCACTTAGTTGGGTAGGGACATGCACAGACTCATGTTTAAAGACAGGTGGGCTGCTCTTTGGGGGATGGGCTGGAGAAGGGAAGGACCAGTTAGGAGGCCATTGCAGAAATGTAGGTGAGAGATGATGTGAAGTGAGATGAGAGGGGCTCTGCGAGAAGAGAAAAAGCTTCAGATTAAAGAGATGTTGCCAAGGTAGAAATAGCCAGATTCAGCAGCTGCTTGGATACGTGGGCTAAGCTAAAGTGAGGACCTGTCCAGGATAATGTCAGAGTTATAATCCTGGGAGGCCAGAAGAATGGTGTTGCTTTTGACAGAAATGGAAGAAGAAGGGTAAGCTTGGGGGAAAGGTAGGAGTGCTGTTTTGTACATGTTGAGTTGGAGATGCCTCTGAGGTGTCCAGTTTGAAATGTTCAGGGGGCAGTTAGATTGGAGCTCAAGAGATACACTGGGACTAGATCTTGGAGACTTCTGCATGGACATGATACGTAAACCCATGGGAACAGAGAAAACCACTAAGAGAGGGTAGAGAAGAAGTCCAAGAGGACAGCTTTGGGAAATGCCCATTGTATTGGGCATGACATGGAAGATGAGCCAGCAAAGGAGAGTGAGGAGGCATCAGGGAAAGGGCCAGAAAAGATTGGTGCCATGAGATCCTAAGGAAAAGAGAGTATTGGGAGGATAGGGCTGCAGCCCAATGGAAGGGGTGAGTAGGTACTTGGGAGGGATAAAATTGACTTGGATAGTGAGTATGTGGGAGTTCAGGGAAGACATCAATCCATGTGAGAAATAAAGGAAAATAATCTGGTGGCCAGTATGATTTGAGTATGGTGAAAGATGTTGGTGCTATACATTTCAGAGGAGAGGTTGCTGAGTGACAATAGCAAAGGTACAGTCTGGAAGTAGCAACAGGCAGCATTCCCTGCCATGGCACTAAAGTGGTGGCATTGGGGCGGGGATAAGATGCAATACAGCCAGTGGTGGAAAGGATGACCAAAGATGCAGTTTTAACTGAAGGAAGCCAGGTCTCAGTATGGACAGACAGGTAAGAGTGGTGTGGGAATAGTCCAGAAAGAAAGGCATTTTATTCATCCTAGAACAGGAATCCCAGAGGGCACAGTGGAAGGGAGTAGGCAGAGTTAGGGTGGTAACTGGACTGAGGAGGGTGGAAAGGATGGAAAAAAGAGAACTGGATGTGGGTGTTGGCTGTCATTTGGTCTTCCTATTAAATATGCCATGTTGCCTCTGTATTTACTTCAGAGTTTACTAAGAACTTTATGTCTCATTTGAATTTCTCAAAACAAACCTGTGGGTTAAGTAATGTACAAATATTATCCTGATTTTATAGATGAGGAAATCGATACCTCTCATACAGACTGGAATATAATTTAAAGGGAACTTTTCAAAATGTATTTAAATTGATTTCATTATAATCTGTGATGATAGCCTATTAAGAGGCTTTAGAATGAAAAAACCTTGGGAACCTTGTTGCTTCCTTCGCATGTGTCCTATGAGGTGTACCTCTGCATGAATAGTGATGCCTGTTAGTAGTATACGTCTAGTGATTACGTTTCTTCGGGAATGTTTAACAAAAATAACAGATCGATTAGAAAATCAACTTAGGTTGTAGTGCCTTAGAAAAGTACAACATTTTAACTGCGATAGAGAGGTTAATCAACTTCCTAATTGTAGTTGAGAAATATCCAGTTAGAGCAAGGTTTTAGAAGAAACAGAAAAACTTCTTACCAAAGAGTTTATTTCCTATTCAAGCTTGTGTGGGATAAAAAAAAAAAGATCCCTAAATCACTCGGAGACAGCTCAAGGTGAATAGAGAAAGGTCTCTTTATTAGAATCTTGCAAGAAGCAGGCAGTCCAGCCACTGGGGGGGGGGCCGAGGGCTCCAAGGCAGAAGGGTTAATTTATGCTAGCCAGGTGGGGGGGTGGAGTTTGGGAGGGGTTAGGGAGGAGTTGGGGCTTAAAAGGACATGCACTTTCTATATTCATTGCACAGGCGTTTTGCCCATAATTCACTGGGAAAAATCAGAAGGGAAGGGGGAGAGAGACGTGTTTTTTTTGCCTTGACACGTCACTAGGTAACTTTTGGTTAAGGATGAATGACATACGTCCAATATGGCGGTTGGGAGGATAGACTTGATGTGCCAAGTTTGGAAGCTAGACTGATTAGGGGTTTCAAGAGGTCCCATCTTGGGAGTGAGTCATCTTCTGATAGTGCTTTTCAAGGTTCCTAAGCAGCTGGCCACTAAGAACAAAGGAACTATGTATTTCTCTAAGAATACTTGAGTGATTGATTCATGAGAAACTATCTAGCAGACTTTGGAAAAAGACTTTGAGACTGGGGGCAGGGGGCTGCAGAGTTAGTTAGTGCCTTTATGGCTGAAGGAAAATGTGACTTTTACAGCTCATTACACAAGCTTATTACAAGCTGACATAGGTGCCTGAACACAGGTGAGATTTTACAAATTGAGGTTACAACAAAGCATCCCAGATCTTATCATTCTCCCTCAACAGATAAGACACAAATTCATTTGGGGACAAGGAACGAGGGTCTCAGCTTCCCAAGCTGCTTCATGCTGCAAAAGGTTGCAGTGCTGTTTCTGTGGGGGAGGGGGGCCATCAGTCAAGGGGCAGGGGCTGCAGCCACTGTCTGGAACTCAGCAGACACCAGATCCAAAGATGTTGGGCCTAAAAAAAAATACTAATCTAGCAAAGTGAACAAACAAACAGGAACCTAGAAGAAGTAGGAAAATGACCAGAAGTAGAGTGAGTATGGGCTAGCACAACCCATTACTCGGACTATTTAACTGTCCTTAATATCTCCACCTGCTACATAGACTAGGTGCCTCATAAAATATTCTTCACTAACATAATTGCAAACCTTAAACAAAAGAGGTTTCTGACTTAAACTTCACAACTGAATAGCAAACATATATCCTTGTTTCACAAAGCTTGTCTATCCTCTAATTGGAAGAAAGAGATACTTCAGAAATTGA
>CM053581.1:17063772-17081477 GCA_028627135.1 Pseudochirops cupreus
AGCTAGCAGTAGGTCTGTTAGATAGTTTCCCATGAATCAATCACTCAAGTATTCTTAGAGAAATACATAGTTCCTTTGTTCTTAGTGGCCAGCTGCTTAGGAACCTTGAAAAGCACTATCAGAAGATGACTCACTCCCAAGATGGGACCTCTTGAAACCCCTAATCAGTCTAGCTTCCAAACTTGGCACATCAAGCCTAGCCTCCCAATCGCCATATTGGACTTATGTCATTCATCCTTGACCAGAAGTTACCTAGTGACGTGTCAAGGCAAAAACCACACCTCCTCACTCGCCCCCCTCCCAATTTTTCTCAATGACTTATGGGCAATGCGTCTGCGCAGTGAATATAGAAAGTGCATGTCCCTTTAAACCCCAACTCCTCCCTAACCCCTCCCAAACTCCACCCCCCCACCTGGCTCGCATAAATTAACCCTTCTGCCTTGGGGCCCTCGGCCCTCACCCCCTGGAACTTTTTGTTCAGTGGTTGGACTGCCCGCTTCTTGCAAGATTCTAATAAAGAGACCCTTCTCTATTCACCTTGAGCTGTCTCCAAGTGATTTAAAATCTTTTTATCACACACAGACAGTCCCTGCCCTCAAGGAGTTTACAATTTAATGAAGGAGACAACATGCAAACTCATACAAAGCAAGCTATATACTGGATAAATAGGAAATAATTAGTAGAGTGAAGTCACTGGAATTAAGAGAGGTTGGGGAATGCTTCCAGTAGGAGGCAGGATTTTAAATGGAACTTAAAGGAAGTCAGAGTGGTCAGTGGTCAAACTGGAGGAGGTAAAGCATTCCAGGAATGGAGGTCAGCCAGAGTGAATGTCCAGAGTTCAGAGATGGAGTGTCTTCTTTGTGAAATATTCCAGGAGGCCAGTGTTATTCAATCATAGAGTATATGTCAGGGAGTAAAGTGTAAGAAGACTGGAAAGGTAGGAGGGAGAGAGGTTATAAATGGCTTCAAATGCCAAGTATCATTTTTATATTTGCTCCTGGAGGCAAGAAGGAACCACTGCGTATACTGAGTGGAGGTAATGAGGTTGACATGATTGGACATGTGCTTCAAGAAAATCACTTTAGTGGCTGAACAGAGAATGGGCTGGAGTGGGGAGAGGCTTGACGTGGGCGGACCTCCCAATAGCTATTGTGATAGGCCAGGCGTGAGGTTATGAGGAGCTACATCAGGGAGGTGGCAGTATCAGAGGAGAGAAGGCCGGCATATTGGAGAGAAGCTGTAGAGGTGAAATCTAGGAGAGATTTTGCAGAGGTGAAATTTATAAGAGATAGATGGTGCAAAGGTGAAATCTAGGAGAGATGCTGTAGAAGTGAAATCTGTAAGAGATCTTCCAGGCCTGAACTCTAAGAGAAAAGTTGCAGAGGTGAAATCTACAAGAGACAGATGGTACAGAGGTCAAGTTTATAAGAGATAGTTGGTACAGAGGTGAAATTTATAAGAGATAGATGGTGCAGAAGTGAAATCCATAAGACATGTTGCAGACTTGAACTCTAAGAGACAAGCTGCAGAGGTGAAATCTACAAGAGATGTTACAGAGGTGAAATTTACAAGAGATAGATGGTGCAGAAATGAAATCTAGAAGAGATATTACAGAGATGAAATATGTAAGAGATGTTGTAGACCCGAACTATAAGAGACAAGTTGCAAAGGTGAAATCTACAAGGATTCTGCAAGGGGTGAAATCTACAAGAGGTGCTGCAGAGGTGAAATCCACAGGCCTTGGCAACAACTTGGATATGGGGTGAGGGGAGGGGTGAGAGAGAATGAGGAGTCCAGGATGATACCTAGGCTGTGAACCTGAGAGACTGGGTCTGTCTTCTAAGTTACTCATTCCCCTTCCAATCCCTTCCTCTAGAGCTTTTATTTCACTTTTTATCTCTTGCTTCATTTCCTCTAAGTATTCATGTGGTTCTTGATGAAAATAATGTTTTCCTTTGAGCCTCTGCTTGCAGTTCTTTTGAGGATCTCTATATTTGCAATAATTTTTTTTATCCTGTTTGGTGTTTTCTCTGACTTGCTCATCTCTTCAGTTTTGGTTCCTAACTAGGGCTTTGTGACAGGGCCAGGCTTCATTCTGTGCTGTACTTCTCGTGGTACAGAACCATACTGGTCAGCCCAAAGGGGATGGGAGATATTCAAGAATGAAACTCTAAAAGGAAAACAATTTCAATGATGACAAAAATGGGATTTGTTTGAAGAGAGCAAAGTGGCACCATGGGAAACTCATCAACCAAATTAAATTTTAAGAAGAAATGGACAAGTCAAGTCAAATGAAGAAGCAGTTATTAAGCACTTTCTTTGTGCCAAGCACTGTGTTCAGCAATGAGGATACAAAGATAGACAAAAAACAAAGTCCCTGCCCTCAAAGAGTTTACATTCTAATTAGGGAGACAATATATAAAAAAACTAGATAGATACACTATACATATAGGGTAGATGGAAGACACTCTGAGAGGGAAGGTATTATTGTTTGATGAAACTCGGAAAGGCCTCCAGAAATATGTGGGATTTAAACTGTGCTCTAATGAAGATGGGGAATCGGAGGGTAGAAAGGAGGAAGAGCATGCCAGCCACGGAGGTGAAAAGGCATGGATCTGGGAGATGGAATCCAATGAGGGGTAAGAAGGGCGGTGTTCTTGTGTGCAAGAAGGCAAAGTGTCAGAAGACTGGAGAAGCAGAAAAGGACCAAGGTGTGAAGGGCTTTCAATACCAAACAAAGGGGTTTATGTGTGATCCTAAAGGGAAGAGGGAGCTTGCTGAGGAGGATAGTCAGATCTAAGTTTTAAGAAAAGCACTTTGGCAGCTGAATGGGGGATGAATTAAAGTGCTGGGAGACTGGAGGAAGAGAACCCAACAAGAGCACAGTAGTTCATCTGAGAGGTAATGCAGGCCCAAACTAGGGTGGTGGCTATATGAGGGGAAAGAAGGGGAAGTATATGAGATGTTGCGAAGGTAGAAATAACAATATCTGGCAAAAGATTGGCCACATGGGGTAAATGAGAGTGAGGAGTCCAGGATGACAACGGAGTTTAATGCCTGTATAACTGTGAAAATAGTGGAGTTCTCAACAATAATATGAAAGCTGGGAAAAGAAGAGGATAAATTGCATTTTCATTGAATTGAGTTTGAGATGTTTCTAGGACATCCAAAGAAAGTCAACTAAGTGAGACTGGAGCTCAGGGCAAAGACAAGGCTTGAATATGTACAGAATACCAAGCAATGAAGGATAAACGTGACTGTGGCACAGTGCTATGGAGACAGTGTAAAGAATGCTAAAATTCAAAATGAGCTCAAGCTGGTGAGTATAAATACAATAAGTATTTATTAAGCACTTACCGTGGGCCAAGCATGAGGGATACAAAAAAGGCAAAAGATAGTCTGCTTTCAAGCAGCTTTCAGTCTAATGAAGATGCAAACAAAAATGCATAAGGAACGACATGCACAGGATAAATTGGAGATAATCAAGAGAGGGAATGTACTAGTTTCATGGGGCAATGGTGTTAAGGACACAAAAAAGTTGTTTTGTTTTGTTTTTTAAGTTATCCCAGGAGGAAAAATGCAGGATCATAATAGGACTAGGACCTAGGTCTGAGGTGGAAGGGGCAAAGATAAGTGAGGAGACAGAAGGCATCAAGGCATCGCTGTTCCTTTCTAATTCTGTATCCCTCTTCTTTACAAATTACAATGACCTTTACAATGGAAATGATAGAACAAAAAAAAAATGACTACTGGGATTGATATTCAAGAGCTCTTAGCTCCCCTTCAAGTCACCCAACTTGGGGACTTCAGGAATCCTGTGCATCCTGAAAGACCTGGTAGCTGTGCCAGCTGAGTCACATTGAGTGTCCAAATGATCATAGAAAATGGCACAAGTGCTGTGAGACTTAAGATGGGACAATGTTGTCCCAATTTAAAAAAGGAAAGAGAAGGGTTTACAAACAAGCCAGTAAGCTTCTGAAAATGAAGTTTAGAATCACAGCAGAACTAAATTTCTACTAAAAATACTTTTAACAAGAGATGAGAAAGCTGGACTGCTCCACAAGTAAAAAAAAACAGAAATTAAAAATCTGAAATTCAGTTTAATTAATAAGCTTGATGAGCACCCCCTCTGGTCATGTCTGCAGTAGACTTTGAATCCTGGAAATTTCGTTTAAAGGGGAAGAAATGAAATCATCTCCCGGGACGAACAGAGGAAACACGAAATAACTCAACATATTTGTCTGTTCGTGGCTTTGTGCATATGTTATGTGTTACTGTATCCAGTATGGTGCCCCCAACGATCTTGCCACCAGATCACGTGGGGGGCTCCATGTGCTCTGCCCTGGGAACCACAGACCGAGGGGCTCTGGTTGCTCATGCTGGGGGGAAGAGATTACAACAGCACACGTCTGTCAAAGCTGCGCATGCGCGAGCTCTGCTCTCAGCCCCGCCCCGAGCGCGTCCCCGCTCAGGCACCCACATATGCGCGCGCACACAGTCCAGTACGCATATACAAGAAGCGCGCTCACACCTGAAGTGGCACGTAGCTTGCACACACGACACACACGTACGAACACACCTATACCAACACGCACTACCCCGCGGGTCCGGACTCACCTTCCGAGCGAGCGGAGCCGGCTTCGAGCCAACAAAGGCGGCCGCTGCGCCATCTCACAGAGCAAGCACGCGTGCGCAGACGGCCCGCGAACTACGATGCCCAGAATCCTCCGCGCCTCGAGGCCTCTATCTCCCAGACGCCTCCGCGGCGTGCTGCCCCTCCCCCCCCCCGCCTGGAAAGTGTCTTCCCAAGAGTGCAAGGGGAGTCAGTAGCAGAGGCAAAATTCGAACCTCCATCCTCTGTCTCCAGAGGCAACATGCTCTTTCCAATATCCCCAAGCTTAGCTCGGGTCCACCTTGTCCATCGAGGCTGCAGAGGCAATGGGGTGCCTGTTGGTGAATGACTAATTATAAAACTGAATGCCCTAATTATATATAATTATAAAACTACTAACTGTAAAAAATAAGATGGTTATGTCTGGAGTCTGAAAACGATAGATTACGGAGCTTCAATATATGTATATACACGTATATATATATATATATATATATATATGTATATGTATATATATATATATATATAATGAATGCACGTTTCATTTCAAAATGGCAATTTATTCCATTTCAATATGTTTTAATACAGAAACAGATTCACGGGGAAGCAAATTGGAAACTGAGGAAAGTGAGTGAAAGGGTTTTTCACCAGCACATAGATATGGAGCCAATGCACGTTTTCGTTTTAACTTGTCTAAAAATCTGACTCCGGTTATTATAAGCACCAAGTTATTCTCTCAATGAAGTCTGAGTTATCAGAGATGGATCTATTTTCTTCCTTTGCAATTCTTCCAGTCGTTATGTTTTTGTCCATTTAACTGGGAAAGCAATATCTGGAGAAAATGAAATGGTTTTAGGTGAGTCTGTTTGTTGTGAAGCTAATTAGTAAAATAGAGTTTTTAGTGCTTTTATCCTGTTGTTTAAGCCACATACATTCCATAAGGAAAGGAGCTATCCAGCATATACATTCCATAAGGAAAGGAGCTATCCAGCAGTAACCGCTGTCCGGGCTCAGCGCTGCCTCAGTCCTTATGGAATGTTTAAAAATCTAGATGTTCTCTAGTATGAGGGATGTGAATGGGTAAGAATAAGCCAAGAAGAAGAGGAAGCATGGATGGGTTGGGATCCACACTGTTGGAAGGGGCAGGGACCTTGGTGAGGTAACAGATGTGTCATCTATGGGACTCCTCTGTCTATCATAGTCACCAGGGCTTAATGTACTTTGAAGTACCCACAGTAGCTACATCTGAGGTTGAAACCAGTGATTCTCCCCTCCCCCACTACAACAACCTAATATGTGGGTGGACATTGTTAGAATCAGAAGTAGACGTTTTAATATTGACTTTGTGCAATTACAACATACTAAAAAGACTCTGCTAAATATATGTAACGTGTAAAAATTCCAATTTCCCATGATGAAAACAGAAAACTTCCCACATATTGACTGGCTTTCCTCCCCTAACATTAAAAACAAAGACCATATGGATAGAGAAATCAAAATAGGAGTAACAAAATCTGTCAAATATTAAAACAAAATCATTTGAAAGCTACCGTGGATGACAAATAGTCTACCATGTACATTTAGAGGTAGCTAGGTGGTGCATTGGATAAAATCTGGACCTAGAATTAGAAAGATTTGAGTCTGAATCCATTCTCAGATATTACTAGCTATATGACTCTGGTCAAGTGAATCCATCAATAAACATTTATCACATATCTCCTATGTGCCAGGAACTGTGCTAAGTTCTGGGGTTGCACAAATAAACAAAAGGCAGTCCCTGCCCTCAAGGAGTTTGCAATCTTATGGAGGAGACAACATGTAGGCAAACATACATAAGGCAAACTAGATACAGGAGAAATAGAAAATAATTAACAGAGAGAAGGAACTGAAAGTAAGAGGGTTTGGGGAAGTCACTTAACCTCCTTCAGCTTAATTTTCTCACCTGTAAATGTAAAGGTCCTGCAGCCAAAAGCATGAAAATACTGGGTGCATTAGATCCCTCTGCCAACTTGAGATCATATAATTGGCCTCCCACTGTATGTAGTCACCTGGGATGAGGTGTATTATAGCTGTTTGCTTCCCATCATATGGTGTCAAAGCTGTGGCTGCTAAATTTTCCAATAATGACTCTGTATAATTAGCTGTTGCCCTGTACTCCTGTACAGCCTTTTTTTTACCTCCTTAAGATCTTTTATTAAACCTTGATTTATATGTAGTCCAAGAAAAGCCCAGGTGCTTTGGAAGCTGAAACAATTGTCTATATAGGCAGATGTAAGGCCATGCATGAGGAGCTTTCCAGAAGAATGCTACTGTGAACAGCTTTTTAAGGTTCTGATTATGCAGTATAGTGAGCACTCTATTCCATAACAACTCAAAGCAAAACATTCTCAGAAAATCAAGGTACTGTATTCACAATATTACAACTTACCACAGCACAACAGCTTATCATTAAAATGGCCACTTAGTTTTCACCAAAGTGGTCACAATAGCTTGAAAGTTTTCCTTTAAAAAGTTAACATATGGAGGAAAAGAGTAGAAAAGAGCTCTTTAGAAATGTTTACAGTTACAGATGATTTTGTAATTGAAAATAACCTTCCCAAAGATTTAATTGTAAGTGTTATCACTGATCATCTGAAGTGCCAGGAGATTGTTTCCTAAAAAAATTGTTTAATGAATTTTGACTTGGGATTAGGACTGAATTTCCAAAAATTTCTGAAATGGCCCTAAACATACTGCTGTCATTTTGTACAACAAATTTATGCAAAGTGGCATTCTCAGCATGGATGATTACAAAATTGAAATATCCATCAACTCTGAAAAACATTGAAGATATTCTATGTCCTGCAAATATTCCACCAAGATTTAATTTTTTTATACATCCATTTCATTAGTATGCAAATTTGCTTTCATTTTTAATAAATGGTAAAATTATACATATACCAAAGAATTGTTTTAAAATAATTTTCTTTGTGTTGCATTGTTAGTAAATGTTTGATTTATATACCTATTTTATATGCCTACATACTTGGGGTCATGTAACAATTTTTTGGGTGAAAAGGGTTCATGAGTGGAAAAAGTTTAAGAAGCTCTGGTCTAGGTAGCCCAAAGCTAAATGTGGTAAGAGACAACTGGGAATGGTCTGGTATATGTTGGGATCTGCTCACCTCGGATCCTCTGCTTGCCCGCCTTCCTCACTCACTCTCCCCGGGGTCTTCAGATGTCTCTGGCTTCCTTTCTCAAACAGAACGCCCTGCGCTCACAGATGGGTTTTAAAATGCAGCTTTATTGTTCCATCTTCTCTTCCCTTCTCCCCTTCCCTCCCCTCATTCCCCTTTATCTCCCCCTGGGCAGACTAAGTCACACACCTCAGCAACAGGGGCCAGAAGAAGGGGAGAGCTATCCCGTTGGATGATACATGCTCAATGCTGTTAGTCCAAAGTTCATATTCCGGTAAGGCAAACAGCCTTATCAGGGCTCTAGCTCCTAGCGCCTTGGAATGCAACAGGCCACCAAGAGGGCAGCAAGAGGGAACAATGGGGGTTGGGGTCCCAACAACTCCCCCTTTCTGTTTAAACAATACACTAGTGGGGGATTCACAATCTGAGCTTTCAATGCCCCCAAGGAGTTTCATAAGACATGTAAAGCACAACGCAAACATATGGGAATACAGCACAAGAGGAGCATCAGGCACAACAAAACAATCCCTAGGCACAGAACAATTTTCCAGCCCCATGCCCACCATGGAATAACCCATAACTTTCGTAAAAAGTCATCTACCACATCATGGGGCATCGGCTGAGCATGCTCAGCATGGTTTAAATCCCAAATAAGTTGATCTAAATCTAACATGTCACTTATAACATTTCCGCCTTCAATAAGGCCGTGGAGGTGATTTTTAATAGCTTGCCAATGCAAGGCAGATGCATTATAGGGGCCAGGGAAGGCACAGAGTTAATGCTTTACGGCTGGGGAGAGGGAAGGGACCGAGTTAACCTGATTTCACAAACTGATGGTACATACACAAGACTGAAGTTACAACTATGCCACAAAATTCACCCCAAAATATTACAAAGGCCATTGCGTCATTTTCCCCCCTTAACAAATTAGACACAAATTCTTTTGGGGATCAGGGATGGAGGTCTCAGCTTCTCAGGCTGCTTCACGCTGAAAATGGATGTGGAGCTGTCCCTGTCTCAAATAGATCAGTCCAGAGGACGGGGGTGCTGCGGCCAATTTCTGGAACTTAGTAGATGCCAGATCCAAGGGGGTGTTGGGTAGCACTAGGAGCAGTAGTTCATCTGAAATTTGGAATGCATTCAGCCTAGAAGACACAAATCTAGCAGAGATATTAAACAAACAAGAACCAAAAGCAGTAGGAAAAATGACCAGAAGCAGAGTGAGCATGGGCTAGTATAATCCATTGCTCAGACTATTTACTTTAAGCAAAAGAGGTTTCTGACTTAAACCTCACAAGTGAATAGCAGACATACATACTCATTTCACAAAGCTTGTCTATCCTCTAATTAGAAGAAAGAGATACTTCAGAAATTGAATCTCTTACATATCTGCAAAACATCCTTTCTAGAAATATTTCCTGTATGAAAGCAACATACAGTATACCACAAAGGTTTACCAGGACTCATATGCATAATTAATTCCTGTTCTATATTCCAAATCATTACCAAAAACCAATTAGTAGAAATCAATTATACCAACCTTAAAGGGCCAGTTTCAAAACTGACTCATCAGTGAGGCTTTTTTTTCCTTTTCTTTTAACTTGGGATCCAAGCCCGCGTGCTCCAGCCAGAGAGTTACAATCAAGATAAGTTTAACAAACCTCCTACGGTTCTTTATGTCTATGGTAATTCCTTGCTTTCTGGTTAACTTGTAAATTTGCCTAATGTGCACATCTGTGGTGCTCACTGGTCCCTCAGTGACAGGGAGCTCCATTGTCGTGTCCACATTCGCGCGCTTCCTCCCTAATGGAGGGCTGTTCGAGCTTCCCTACTTAGTTAGGGGTCTTGGTGGTCCCTGTTTCAGACGCCAGGTGGGATCTGCTCACCTCGGATTCCTTGCTGGCCCACCTTCCTCACTCACTCTCCCCGGGGTCTTTGGACATCTCCGGCTTCCTTTTTCAAACAGAACGCCCTGCACGCACAGATGGGTTTTAAAATGCAGCTTTATTGTTCCATCTTCTCTTCCCTTCTCCCCTTCCTTCCCCTTGCTCCCCTTTATCTCCTCCTGGGCAGACTAAGTCACATGCCTCAGCAACAGGGACCAGAAGAAGGGGGGAGCTATCCCGTTGGATGATACATGCTCAATGCTGTTAGTCCAAAGTTCATATTCCGGTAAGGCAAACAGCCTTATCAGGGCTCTGGTTCCTAGCGCCTTGGAATGCAGCAGACCACCCAGAGGGCAGCAGGAGGGAACAATGGGGGTTGGGGGCCCAACAGGTATAGAGACGTTTTCTCTGTCCAGACATGAAATGATGTTGGAATGACTTCAGGCCCTGCTAGAAGGAGATATAAACTGTGCAACATAACCACAAAGGTGAGCTCAGTTACTGATTCTGTCTCCCACGCATTCATATGCATGTTCATCTCTTTTAAGAGAAATAAATGTGTATATGACTTAATTCTGATTGTCTTTCTTAGACCAAATTCTGAAGGTTGACACACCTTAGAAATAAGCAAATGCTACAAGAGAAGGCTCGATTTTCCCCCCCTTTTTTGGAAGGCAGTTGGGGTTAAGTGAGTTGCCCAAGGTCACACGGCTAGTTTTGTGGTAAGTGTCTGAGGTCAGATTTGAATTCAGGTCCTCCTAACTCCAGGTCCAGTGCTCTATTCACTGTACCACCTAGCTGCCCCCAAGGCTTTATTTTTTTTTTGTTTTAACACTTAATAAAGTTGGTAGCTACTTAACAAATTTTAGCTTTTGAGAGTGACACTGACCCATTTTATTGGTAATATGCTAGCATTATTAATAAAATGATTAATTATCCAGAAACCACATCTCTTGCATATTTAAAACATCACAACAAAGACACTGAAATAATATCGTTTCTTAATATGTCCATATAGAGAAGGAGACTTTATTTCAGGGGTGTGTTGGAGCCAGCATTGGGAGATGGTAGTTAAATTTTTAATGTGAACACTTACGTCTTAGAAATCAGCAAATGCTACAAACAAGAGCATGTCTGGGTTTATGAAAATGATGAAGAAAAGGTTAAAATGCAGATTAAATTAAAAAATGGGCCATGTACGTCTTTTTTTTTCTCCAGAGAGGTGATTGTTCAGTATTTAACAGCATCCTATTGCTCTATTGGGTATACTTCTACAATCATTTAATTCTTTCTTTGATCTCTTTGGAGTATATGCCTAATAATGGTTATCTCTGGAACAAAGGGTTTAGTGACTTTGGTGGTAAAATTTCAGATTACTTTCCATAGTGGTGAGACCCACACTGTTTCACTGAGAGAATAAACCTAATTTTTTGCTGTCTCTTGTTTCTAATTGGCCCTGGAAAAGAGTCCTAGCACTCTGTAGAAGGTCAGAAAATATACTGACCCTAATAACTCTGGGAGAAAGAAGTGCTCCTTCCATATCTGTGGTGGAGAGGAATCTGTCTGATTCTCTACCTAAGGCAAGAATAAATACTCCTTCTCAGCATGGCATAGTGGAGAGGGTGCTGAGGTTGTAAGCAAAAAAGCAAATTTAGAGGTGGTCTACCATTAGTTCCCAAAGTGGGTGACAGAACCCCCTGGGGTAGGTGTTGGAATAATGGGGAGGCAGTAGCAGCCTCAGGTGCAATTCAGGGGTGTTGAGTAAAAATAAAGACACAGTGGAAGCATAAGAAAAGAAGAGAAGACAAGCAAAATTTTGAAAAACCATTTGTACATGTTTCATCTATTGTGTAACAGAGTTAAAATCATAGTGATTACATTATTTTCCAAATAAACATACAAAATACAATCTGCCAACAGGTCTTAACAAGCAAGTGTTGGCAGATGAGCTTGTCATGCATTATCAGGAAGTCCAGCATGCGTTGGCAGGAATATATGAGTGTAATGATTTGTTTACAACATGATACTACATGGTTACATGCTGTGGCCAGCGCAGTTGGGTGGGCTAGCAATTGGAGAGAATAAAGAGACAGGGTTGTAATCAATAGTTTGTTTATCACAGAGCCATTTCATATAGAGCCAATGATACAAGGAGCCCACAGAGTTTATATGTCCAAAGGCAGAAGATCTACGTGACCAGAAAAAAATGTAGACAATGTACAAGGACCCTCCTGTGATCTTGATCACTCTTTACCCTAGCTTAAGGCTATTTATTTATTAAGACTTTATCCTAGCACCATGTCCAGAGGCACAAACAAACAAGACTAGCTGTCTTGTTGATTATCTACCCTGAAACCTCAATAATTATTTATTAGGGCTATATCATAAGACCATGTCTGGAGGCATTAACAAACAAGACTACACATCCTCCTGATTATCTGCCCTGTAACCTTACAGAAGTTTGAATAGCAGAGGAGAACATTCCATTAGTGGAGCCAAGAAACCCTTGGAAATTCTCTACATCTCCCCCATTTTATTTATTTATAGAAGAGGGGAACATTCCATTAACAGAGCTGGGAGACCCCTGGAAGTTCTCTACATCTCTCCCATTTTATTTATTTATAAGGCTACAGGCAGAATCATGCAGTTGGATATCGTATATGACCTGTTGAATGATGTGAGAAAAACAGGAAATAAGGATGGGTAAACAGGTACATAAAACCAGTAGTACCATCATCCCTATTCCTAGGAAGGTTATTATTTGCTGTATTTGTCCAGGTAATATTCCCTGAGCTCTCTTTATCCAATCTACAATGTTTTGAGCCTCTGGATTTGGTAGTAGTGACTGCTGACTTTCATGATCCATAATGTGAGCGAAATTCTCTAAATCATTTATGTCAAGGGATGTGTTACGGTTACCCCATAGCCCATTAAGATGATTTTTAATTTGAGTTATGTCATATTCTGATTCGTTATATTGTTTGTTTACCATACAGAAATACGTATACCTATAATCACATATTAACTTTTGTCTAACTTGCATTAATTCAATCTCATCAGCTATAGCAATTATACCATCTCTGAGCTGTGTTATTGCTTTATAGAAACTTTTGTTGATTTCTGATTGTAACAAAAATCCTCATGAAACATTGACAGATAATTCATGCAAAAATTGAGCTTGTACTGTCGGATTTTGTATAGTGCTGATGGACATATACACAGCAACACTGCTCACTATAGAAGTAATTAAAGCAATTATCCCAACAACAATACAGGAGATACACCTTTTTTTTCTATTAAAACCCAATTGTTGATTAATTTGGGCAACAGTATGATCAGCACAAGAGTAAAACCAATGCTTACTCTCTACAGGTATCATAATCATACTAGGTCTTCTTATAACAAATAGCAATTGTCCCAAAGAAGTATTATCATGACATTCAGAAACCTTACAATGAACACATGTGACATTATAATACTTATCAATTTTAGCGATGTTTACACTGCTATGATTTCCCCACATGAATGCACACCTCCCTCCTAAACAAGCACGTACAAAGCTGTGGTCAGTCTTGCTCAAGTATGTCCCATTAGGTGCAAAAATGGCAAAAACCATTGTTATTAGGGCCCATGGCAGAGGGATTTTCCATATTTCTGGGTTTCCTCTCTGTAAGTGTCCAAACCAATTTTGTTTAGGATACTCCGCATGTCTGTGTTTAATGTTTGTGTCATTGTGCCAGGAAACATAGGTTTGCTGTTCCACCTGATGGCAAACAGGTACGTCAGTCCTACAATTTAAAAATGGAAAATCCACTAGTCCTCATTTTGGATCTGGCTCCTCCGCTGTTGGCCTTGTCTGGTTCTGGTTGGGGGTGCCGAATACGCAGTCTCTGCATTTGTTGACACAGTCCTTGTTCTCCTTTCTGGCATCCAGACTTCCTTCTTATCGTCTGTGGAAACACACAAATAGCCTTGGCTGCACACTATTAGTCTGTGTAGAACACATCATTGCCCCTTATCATTTTTCCACATCACCCATTCAGTAAGTGCAGTTGCCTGGGGCTGTGATCTTTTAGAGTTGCCAATTGTATGATCAGTAATGCCCCAAAATTTTTCAGCCAGTGTTTTATTTTCATGATCTAATGTTAAATAATTTATTATATATAGTGACAACCCCAAAATTCATTTCAGGGTACCCATGCACCAGATCCCTCCTTTTAGTTTTAGATGAGCAGTTTTAAGTGTGTGGTTTTTTTCATTCAACAATAGTCTGACTCGTGGGGTTATAAGGAAACATAGTGAATACCCCATTGAAGACAGATTTCAGCAAAGCTTTTTGAGGTATAAGTGGGGTCATTATCAGTCTTTAATTGTTTTGGCACCCCCTCAGCAGCAAAGCATGTAATAAGATGTTCTTGCACATGAGAGGTTTTTTTCTCCAGACATAGCAGTTGCCCATGTAAACCCCGAAAAAACCCCGAATATGTGTCCACGGTTATATGTAGACATATGTTCCCCCCCCCCAAAAAAAAACCCAGAATAATGAGTAACATCAGACTGCCAAATTTCATTGGGCAACAGTCCACGGGGATTTACACCTTTGGGTATAGAGGGACTTCAAATAACACATGATGGACAGCTTTTAACCATTTGTCTAGCCTGTTCTCTAGTGATATCAAAGCTCCTAGTAAACATTCTAGCGGATTAGTGAAATTTATGATGGGATTCCCTTGCTAATTCTAATGATCCCACAAGTATTTGATCAGCTATGTGATTACTTTTAAAAAGTGGTCCAGGAAGACCGGTATGAGAAGGGATATGCCTAATGTAAAAAGGATGTGATCTATGTTGTACAATATCTTGTAAATCACAGAACAACGTGTACAACTGAGTTTTATTTCTACATGTATTGGCCGTTTCTATCTTTTGAGTTACTTGGGCTACATATTGAGAATCTGTAATAATGTTAATAGGCTGAGGAAACAGAGTGAGAGCAGATATTATAGCTGTGAGCTCATTCTTTTGTGTGGAATCATAAGGAGCAGAAGCTCTGTAGCCTTTCGTGGCATCAGTAAATACATTAAATCCTGAAATGGTTTGATCCTTATTTACCTTAGTGATTACAAACTCATTGTTTGTTAAGAATCTAAAAATACTTTTTGGTGAATAATGTTGTATGGGGATAGCATATATTAACAACAATTGCCAAGATTCTTGATTCTCAACCAATTGCTGGATTTGATCCTGAGTATAAGGAACTTTTATAACTTCAGGCAATTGACCACTTAGGCATGAGCATCTTCTGATCATTTTCTTTATGAGTTGAGCCATCCTATCAGGGTGAGTTTGTAAAGAATATTTTGGCTGATGTGAAATATAACCTCACCCAATCACTAAATCATTTTGCATTAAGGCACCGGTAGGGCTGTATTTTGTGTTCAGCACAGTGAGTTGTATTCCTGCAGAAGGGTCTATGTTATATGTAATGGCAGTTCTGATAGCTTCCTGAATGTAATCCAAAGCATTCCTAGCTTCAGGTGTAAGAATTCTAGGAGAATTAAGGTTGGTATCACCTTCCAGTAATTTATATAATCGTGATAAACTTTCATTTGAAATACCCAGACTAGGTGTGATCCAATTTATATCCCCTATAAGCTTTTGCAAGTCATTTAATGTTTTCATATTATCCCTCCTAATTTCCAGAATATAGTAGTATTCCGCACTTTATTGCCTAAATACATAAAAGAAGCTGTCTTCTGTATCTTTTCAGGGGCTATTTTAAGTCCTACAGCAGTGAAATTATTTGCAACCTCCTCTAATATCTTCTTTAGGATAAATACATCTTGGTGTGCACATAGAACATCATCCATGTAATGAATGTAAGCTGTGGGATATTTGTTTCTAGTTGATTCTAAAGCCTTTACCACAAACTTTTGACATAATGTGGGACTGTTTTTCATCCCTTGGGGTAATATTTTCCAACAGTATCTTTTTAGGGTTCCCTTAGATTTATGGAAGGCATGGAAATTGCAAATTTTTCTCGGTCCTGACTTTGGAGAGAAATGCTATAGGAGTCCTTTATATCTATGACCCATAATGGCCATTGCGCTGGTACTATATTAGGAGATGGTAAACAAGGCTGTGATTTCCCCATGTCCTTCATGACCTTACTTACTTCCTGCAAATCAATAAGCATCCTCCATTTTCTGGATGTCTTTTTTGTAATCGCGAAAATTGGAGAATTCCACCAGCTATTTGTAATTTCAATGTGACCTAGCTTCAGCTGTTCTTCCACAATGTCTAATAGGGCAGGAAATTTTTCTGCACTTAGGGGCCACTGATCCAATGATAATCATTTAATATCATATTTTGTCTAAAGTTTGAATTAATCAAAGAGGTTGCTCTGCCTCATTTTACAAAATTTGGTCATGAGTGGTCAGCCACTCCAGAGACCAGATAAAGCTGGGAGTAGAATTTAACACAGGCATCCAGAGATCATAAATTTTCAATTCAGACCCAGCCTTGTCTTGCTTCTCTGAGTGAGCCCAGAGAATACCTCTTCTTATGTCAATAAACCAGAAGAGGCCTACTTCATGGACCTTCAGAACGAGACCCTCAACTCAAGGCATTAACTTATGCAACGGGACTTTTTCTCATCTTAAGATTTCCTGAACATATACCTTATTATGAAATGTTAATGGTAAAGGAAACACAGATATTCTGAATCATAATTTCAATTGACACTTTGTCAGCTCTCTTGTTTTTCTGTATTGATCATTCATCCAATTCAGAAATTCATTTTCTCATACAATGATTAAACCATTATGGGGATCATAAATTTGTGTAACTCAGGCAACCCTAATTGGGATGGTCCTAAAATGTACTTAAGCTCTCTCATTCTTTTTTCGCCAGTCAGAACTTTAGTCCTGCACTCCTGTCACAAGTTACTGCTAGCTTTGGGGAATAAACTCTATAATTGTATATCACTAATTGGTTGTCTCCTTTAACCAAGCCTTTGAAACAGGTCGACACCACCCGTACTGGTTTAGTGGTAAGCCATTCAATAGGATCAGCTGTTGGCTGCCCATCAATCAGGAGATTTTGCAAGTCATTTAATGTTTTAATATTATCCCTGAAAATTTGTTGTGATGGTAACCTTAAGTTGTGATAAAATATCTCCACTCCATAAAGCCATTGGCAAGGAAGCAATACGGCTGAAATTTTCCTGACATGCCTTCAAATTCCCAAGTAAGTTTCCTCACACTTTGAAAGGGCTGGCTAACTTCTCCTATGCCCCTCATGTTTATGTTGGATTCTTGTATAATCCACTGTGGATCCCATTGTTCTTGATTAATAATGGAACTGTCTGCCCCGGTGTCTAACAGACCCTGAATTCTCCAGCCCTCCATATATATGTGAAGGGTGGGCCTTGAGGTTGTAATGATTTGAGATCACATGACCTCTGGATTCTGTATTTGAAATATCTGTTGTTCCTGTTTTAATTAGATCATGGAATTGCTGGGATTCTAATTTTAATTTGATCTTATTATAATCTTCCCAGTCCTTTTGTTCCACATAGGTTTGAGTGAATTGTGTATTCATATATTCTCCTTCTGAGGTTAACAAAAGTACCCCTGTGGCTGGAGAGGACCTCCTAAAAAGCACTTCTCTCTTCTGGCCAGGATAAATATTTAGGGATGTAACCTCAGGCTGTAAGATAACAGGAGTTACTTCAGAGGGGGAGGGATACAAATTGGCTTGCCCTCCTGAATCTCTGGAGTCACCAGCTGAACATAAGTCCCTGCTGTTTTTTTTGGGCTCGGGACTTGGCCCTTGAGGCTGTTTCCCAAATTTCTAAATTGACATTCTGAAGGCCGATGAAAGCCCTTATGACATTTGGTGCCCCGGCCTGCAGGGCACAACGTGGACCCTAGAAGAGCAAGAGGGACGGGGGACAAGAAACACGAAGAATGGAGACAAGACAGGCTTTCTGATCAAGTCTCATTTATTGTATGCAAGGGCATGAGTATA
>CM053581.1:17088441-17103674 GCA_028627135.1 Pseudochirops cupreus
GGATCTGTTTGACAGTATCTTGATTTCTCATAAAGTCATTTGCTTCCATTTGCTCCACTCTAATTCTGAAGGAATTAATCTCTTCAGAAAGCTTTTGAGATTCTTTTTCCATCCGGCACAGTCGACTTTTTAAGGCATTCTTCTCCTCATTGGATTTTTGGGCCTCTTTTGCCATTTGAGTTAATCTATTTTTTAAGGTGTTATTTTCTTCAGTCATGTTGTTGACTCTCTTTTCATGATTTTCTTGCATCATTCTCATTTCTCTTTCCAGTTTTTCCTCCACTTTTCTTATTTGGTTTTCAAATTCCTTTTAAAGCTCCTCTATGGCCTCTATCCAGTTCGTATTTTTCTTGGAAGCTTTTGGTGTGGGAGTTCTGACTGTGTCGTCTTCCTCCCATTCCATGCTTTGGTCCTTTTTGTCTCCAACAAAGGAATCTAAAGTTGCATTGCTGGGCTTACTTTGCTTCCTTTGCCTGCTCATGTTGCCAGTCAATTATGTGGCTTTTGGGCTCAGTAGTAAAACTCTGGTTTTAGAGGGGAGAGCTCTGTCCCAAGTTGCTGGGGTTTTTGTAGCTGCCGGAGCTATTAGGAGGCCACCACTTTTTGCGGCCCCCACCAGCTTTGGCTCACTGAAAACACACCTCAGGACTACCACCCAAAACCCTGATCTAATCCAGGCAGCTCTAGGCAAGAGCACTTAGCCTCTGAATGATCGCTTGGCCCCCCTGCAATCTGCAGGCCAGGTGCTTCTGAAGCAGCCAAGTGGAGGTGGCTGCAGGGTCACTGCTTCAGACTGCTGCTAGCTCTGGCAGCAGTTTGGCCAGACCCTCTTCCCCAAATTTAGCCGAGTTCCACTGACCTTTTCCCTTTGTCCTTGGCTCTTACGGGTTGGTGATTCTGGACCTCATCACAGCTGCTGATGATCCACACTCCTGAACGCTACAGCCGCAGCTTCTCCTGGTCACCCTGGGGCTGAAACCACATAGGGCTGGTTTCTGCTTCCAGTGCAGTGCAATGACCACCTGCCAGGCGCCTTCGGCAGGAGCTTTGTTATTCTGTCATTTTTGTGGAGTCTGGAGCTCTAAAATTTGTTTAGAGTCATATTTTGTAGGTATTTGAGGTGGTATTGGGGGAGCTCACAGAGTTCTAGTGTTTGTACACCGCCATCTTCAGGACTGCAAATTGATTACAAAAAGCAAAGTTCGTTATACCTTAATGAGAGTTGCCCCCCTCCCTAACTCCCTGCCTCCTTATCCCCAGTGTTGAGTTTCAGAGTTCATAATCTAGAAGCACAAAGAACATGGAGGGTCTCTAATCTAAACTGCTATATTTGCACAGATTCTTCTAGAATCACAAGATGTTTGTGACTAGAGCCCCCAGGATGGGCCTTGTAAGTCTCATTGGTTTGAGCAATCTCTGGGGAACAAAAGGAGACCTTGTGATAACCATGTCACCTAACTCGTGGGGCCAGGTTTTTTTTTTTTTGCAATGATAAGTAAGTTAAACAACAAGAATCACTAATCCCTGAGACGTCATTCTTTTTAGGGACCTCATCCCTCAGAATCCCCCCTTTTCTATTGTACCTTTTGAAGTCTCCTCACACCATTCCTGAAAAACTTCCTCTGCCACCTGCTCTGTACTTCCTCCCTCAGGTTCCTGTCCATCATCCTAAGCAATGGGTACCCAACCTTGGAATTTTGGAACCATTAGCCTTATTCCACTTTTCCCTTAGACTGATCATTTTATTTTATTTTTGTTCTTATGACTCACCATTTCGTTTATTTGTACAAAATAGTGAATAATCATACCCTGGCTGGGAAAAAGGGGTGGTTTTAGCTTTAAACAAGTCCTTTTGTCCTGAAGCATCTATTTTGAAAGCTTAGGACTAGAAGCTTTAGCCCCAGCATTTTAGGATTTGGGCTTGGCAAGATTAGCAGCCTTAGAATCAGACTTGGCTGCCTTGGGATTGGGCTTGGCAATGTTGGGATCAGACCTGGCAGCCTTAGCATCAGATCTGGTGGCCTTGGGGCCAGATTTGGTAGCCTTGGGATCAGACTTACTGACCTTGGTGGCAGAGTTGGTGACCTTGGGGTCAGTGGGCTTGGCAGCCTTGGAGACAGTGGACTTTGTAGCCTTGGGGTCAGTGGGCTTGGTAGACTTGGGGTCAGTAGTTCTGGCAACCTTTAAGTCAGGCTTCATGATCCTGGAGCCTGGACATTTGATGTTGATCCTAGGGCCTGGATGCTTGGTAGCCATCTTGTGGCCAGCATGCTGGACGCTGGTGTTGGGGATCTTGGGCCTGAGGAGCTTGGCTTTGCAGGCCTTGGTGCTCAGGCCTTGATGGCTTTGGTGTTGTTGGCCTGCCTCTTCTTCAGCCCCTTCTTGTTGTGTTTCTTGGCAAAGTGCACGTTTCTCAGAAACTTGAGTTCAGCCCCTATCAGAGAATCATATCTCTGTGACCTAGGTTTCTTGATGCCATTTCTGTGTCATTTTCATGATTGGTTGTGGGTGGTATGGTTCTTAGACTTGGCCATCTTTTCACCACAGCCTGCACTAACAGGCACTCCACCAACTAGAAGAGGCCAGTGGGAGAGAAAAGGATCATTTTAGATAGAGTTTGGCCCACCTGGGTCATGAGTTGTATCACACAGGGGATACAGACAGGGAGTAGCATTACTCCACAAAGTGCAGCCAGAAGGAACCAGAGGGCTTCTTCCACCATGACCCTTTGAACCAGGACCACCCAGAGGTATCGAATGGCGAGGTCCAGGTCTATACTGGGACATGTGCTAGTTTCCTGATGTCACTAGTGATAGCCTTTACTACCTTCCCATTATTGTCAATTTTCAGGCAGAAGTTCAATAAATTTAGTTTCCTACAGACCCCTCCTTCTTCAGCTAATAAGTAATCAGGGACTAATCTATGGTGAAGCACCGCTTCCCTAGTTTGGGTGGCCTGATCAGCCAGGAGGTCTATAGCTCGGGCTGCTTGGTTAGTGATAACTTCCACTACTGCCTGTAACCTAATTAATCTGTTAAGGATATAGATGGGCATTCTGTACCTTCAGCTTCCATCTTGTGCCCAAGGGGATGGGCCACATGTCTGGATTATTCTCCCGGGGGGCCAAGTGTCACCCCAGCCATTGGCATCACCTGTGTTAGTCAAAGCAGTATCAAGACTTCTTTTAGCTCTACTCAAATCACTGTACAGTTTTATGCCAAATGATCTCCTTCCTGTCCTGGCAGGAAGAAAAACTTTGGCCTAACCAGTCCTACATAGCAAGTACCAGTCCAGTCAACCAGCAGGCGAGCATAAGCTGTTGACCCACAAATCCAGTAGTGACCTCTTGGAGCTGCTTTTTCTCTATAGAAAATATGGGTTACAATGGGACTAGCAGGGTAATACTGCATGTCCTTCTCCCCTAAGAGCCCCCCAAATACTTCTCATAATCTTTGGAGCTATACTGACAGTTCCATAATTGTCTTCTCTCTTGCCATGTGCAATCTTTGATGATATATTCGGAACTCTGATCAGTTCTGCTCCAGAAGGTGTCAAAATACCCTGACCAAGCTGAGTTATGCCATTCCCAGACAAATAGTGGGGTCATCACTATTCCAGTCTCCTTATTCCTCTTACACCAAGCTATTCTTCTGAATCCTAAACACTTTTCCTTGGGATGACCTCCAACTAACCTATATTCACACCATTGGGTATAAGCATCAGCATGCAAGGATTTTTGGCATGGAACCCAGTTTCTATCATAACATTCAATGTGAGTACTATTCTATTTTCTACTGTAGGGAGTACAGTCCTTCTAGGTCTCTTGTACTGTGAGTCTATAAGTCCAATCGCAACTTCTATCTCCAAGCCATGTCCCTCTTCCCATTTGGTTTAGGCAGTACCTGCCCTTAACAGACTCTGACAGAGGCCATTCATGTTTCTCATATTCAGCCCCAAACCCAGTGCCATTATGTACTTCTGATCGATTGCTGAGGATCCAGGCTGGGTTTAAGGGGACTGGTACCCAGGGCCATCTATTGAGCTGCAGTGGTCCCCCACAAAGCCAACAATTAGTCCCATTGAACTGCCTAGCAATTTCCTCAACCAGATTCTCAAATTGATTCCCTTCTTGGAAAAGGGGAAGGAGGAGGAAGCAGGGGAGCTGCTAGGGTACAGACCAGCCCCAGAGCAAAAATGATTAGCCACATTACAAGAGAAGCAATTAACCTTAGGGGGGTGGGGATGGAGAAAAGAGAGCTACTTAAAGGGGAAATCAGAAAAGGTATAACTACAAACAAAACCAGAACAGTATACACAGCTTTCTCATTTGTCTGTAGAGAACCTCTTTAACTTTACTCTCAAGTCCTCAGTGCCTTGTGAGATCACTTTCCGCTTGGTTGGGGCCTCAACTGGTCCTTTCACTCGAGTGTGGTGGGTCTAGCTGCGCTCCTTGGTTCAGAGAGCCACGTCAGAGGTAAGTGGGATTTGGAAGGGACCTTCCCAGGCAGGAGTCAGCTTTTCTTCCTTCCAGGCTCCAACCAACACCCAATCTGTGGGTTGGAACTTGTGCACTGGGAATCCCAGCAGTGGGGTTTGGGCAATAAGCCCCTTTTCCTGTAAGGAAGACAAATGCCTAACCAGAGACTGTACATATTCTTTGAGAACCCAGTCCTTAGTGTCCCACTGAGGGGGCTGGGACAGCCCTGCTGGGTATGGGGGGGGGTGCCCATACAACATTTCATAAGGGGAAAAGCCAATATCCCTTCAAGGCTTAGTTCTTACATGCAGTAGGGCCAGTGGTAAGCACTTAATCCAAGGGAGTTGTGTTTCTAACATTAATTTTGTCAGCTGTCTTTTGATCTTTTGATTCATTCTCTCTACCTTGCCAGATGAGGGAGGATGGCAGGGAGTATGAAAGTCCTAAGTAATCTCGAAAGCTTTCTTTAAGGACTGGAGGACTTTGGCAGTGGAATGAGTGCCCCAGTCTGAGTCAATTTGTTCAATTAATCCTTATCTAGGAAAGACTTGTTCGAGCAGGATTTTACTCACTGCAGTAGCAGTGGCTTGAGCAAGGGGGAAGCCTTCAACCCATGATGTAAGGTGATCCACTATGATCAGCAAATATTTCAGCCATCCTATTGGAGACGCCTCAGTGAAATCCACCTGTATGCTTTAAAATGGCCAAACTCCAGGAGGCCGGCCCCCACAGGGATGATGTCTCTGGCTGTTTTTATTTGTCCCTCGGCAAATAAAAATGGTCCATCGACCATTTGTCGGGCCAACATATATAGACCAGTACAGATATACTTGGTCAGGATCCCATCACACAGGTTCTGGACATCCCAATGGCTGCCTTGGTGTAAATGCTGTATTACCTACCAGCAAATTACTTCATTCAGAATTTTCCTTCCATCTGGGAGAACCCATTTCCCACCTTCATCTTGCTGACCTCTCAATTCTCGTGCCTTCACAATCTCCTTTTCAGATAAGGGTATGGGTTTCAAGGTGGGAGGAAGGGACGGGATTAGAACAAAAACAGGTTCAGTCATTTCACATTCCAGTCCACTAGCCCTTTTTGCCTCCTCAGTGGCAAGGCAGTTTCCACTAGCCTCCAAAGCACTTTTCTTCCGATGTCCATTGACATGTATCAGTGTAAGAGCTTTAGGCAAATGCAAATTTTCTAACACTTGTTGCAGGAAACTAGTGTGGCCTAATTCTTTCCCTTTGCTGTTCACCAGGCCTTGTTCCTCCCATATTTTTCCAAATATATGTGCCACTCCTCAAACATATTTTGAGTCTGTCTATACATTCCCTTCTTTTTCATAAAGTAACTTCAACACCTGATTCAAAGTATTTAGTTCACAGGTCTGGGCTGACCATGCAATAGGCAACCCTCCCATTTCTACAGTAGCACTTCCATCCCCATATGCAATGGCATACTCATTCTTTCTCCTTCTCTCAATTACTCTGGAAGATCCATCAATGAACAAATTTACTACCTCAGGAAGGAGGGATTCTTGTAAATCATCCTGAACCTTGTTCTGAAAGTCAATTAGTTCCATACAACAATAGTCATTCTCCTCTGGGTTAGTGGATGATAACCCAGAGAGGAAGGAGTCAGGATTCTGGTTAGCATCATGTGTTAACACCAAATCGTCCCTTTCCATCAAAATTGCTTCATATTTCAAAATTCTAGAATCAGTGAGCCACCACCCCGCTCTTTGAATAAGAATTGATCTTACTTTATGTGGGACACTAACCGGTAGGTTTCCTCCAAAAGTCAATCTCCTGCTTTCTTCTACCAGTACTTCTACCAGGTGGCTGCCACTGCTTGGACACAAGTAGACCACCCTCTTGCTAATGGGTCTAGTAACTTTGAAAGGGAGGCCATAGGCCTCTTCTGGCTTCCCCAGTTTTTGGCTAACACCCCAAAAGCCATTCCTCCATCTACATTTACAAAGAAGTAGAAAGATTTAGCTAATAAAGGTAAGGCAAGTACAGGTGGTAATTGCAAAATTTCTTTTATCCTCTTGAAATTTCTCCTTCCTTCCTCATCCCAATAAATAGTATCAGGTTCCTCCTCCAATAGGTATCTATACATGGATTTGGTCAAACTAACATTGGAATCTTTCTAGAGTCAACAATATCCTACTAATCCTAAAAATTTATATAACTCTCTCTTAGTCTTTGGTAACTGGATCTGGATAACACCCATAATCCTGTTTGGGTCAAGTTTTTTTTTACTTCCTTCACTAATGAAATGTCCTAAATACTTCACTTAGGTTTCAGTGAATTGCATTTTCTTTTGGGAGACTCTTAGCTCCAATTGTCCTAAAAAATTCAGGAGTTGAATAGTAGAGCCTCTAAAAGAGATATTATCTCTTTTAGATCCAGCTATTAGTAAGTCGTCAACACACTACAAAATTGTTATAGAAGGATGAGGGCAGAAGTTCTCCATTAGGGTTTCTAATACTTGACCAAAAAGATTGGGGGACTCTGTATACCCTTGGGGGGAGAACACAGCATCTTAACTGTTGTTTTCTGCCAGTATCTGGGTCTTCCCACTCAAAAGTGAACACATTTCTGCTTTCAGGATCTAAGGGACAGTCCCAGATAGCATCCTTTAGATCAATACCACTGAACCACCAACTGGTAGCAGGTATCTTCCCCATGTTAGTGTAAGGAGTCCGGGACTACCGGGTGTGAAGGGAGAACTATATTGTTAATTTCTCTTAAGTCTTGGACTAGTCTATAGGAACCATCCCTTTTCCTCACTGGGAGAACTGGTGAGTTATAAGGTGATTTACAGGCTTTCAAGAAACCATCGTCCAATGGCCCTAAAATCACCGGCATCAGTCCCTTTTTTCCTTCTAATGATATGGGATATTGTCTAACCCTTACTGCTGTTCTGTGGTCTTTCAATTTAATCTTAATTGGTAGAATATTGATGCTACTCTGGCTCTGAGGACTGGCCCATACTTGCAGATCAATCTGGGCTCTCTCTTCTTCTCTAAGGATGCACATCCTCTGGGGAACAATCTAGGGTCTCACAGGGTTCAACTGAATAGACAGTCTAGTGACCAGGTCCCTCCCCAACAAATTTATCCCAGCTTCAGGAACAAATAAAAATTTTCCTAAAAGTTCAGTCCTCCATATTCCAGTTTCAAGACTTCTGTTATAGGTACCACAAAATTTTCACCCTTAACTCCATGTATTACTAAAGTTTCTTAACCCAGCTCCAAGAGGGAGGGTAGTTTACTGATGATCACTTGGCTCTGGTGTCAATCAGAAAAGTGTATTTGTTTGTCTTTGCCCATCCTTATATTTATCAAGGGCTCTGGGGTGGGCAAGTCTGAGAGCCCCTGACATATCTAATCCTCGATTTCTATGAGAGAGAATATTTTCTGTTCAGTTTGTGTGGGATACAAGATCCTTACCCAAATAAAAGAAACCAGAGGTTTCTCAAGGCAAAAAACAGAAGTTCTTTATGTCCCTAGTCAAGTCTTGTGAGAGTTGGGCATCACCTTCCTCAGAGCAAGTTGGTATAGGGAGGCACTGCACGGAGATCAAACAGACAGTTATATACCCCTATACAAAAAATTCTAAGAAAACCCACAAAACCCCTCCCCAATATCTGGGCCTCCATTCCCATTGGTGGGATGTATGGCCTCACATTCTAAGTACCCAATGCAAACACATATTTCAGCTATTTTCCTTATTTAGCAAAGGCAGGTGGTTAAAAGAGCATCTAGGAGGAAGAAGGGGGAGTACCACCTGATTTCCCTGAAATAAGGTGATTTACAGGAAAATAATACTCAGGCCTAGAAGGGGTTAGGCCTCGCTCAGTTTTGGTGACTGTTGTTCCCATTTTATGAGAATACTTTCACCCATTTCACTCAGTCTCTCCTCTTTATTCGGCACCTGAAAGTTTCTCACACCAATATTGGTCAGCCTCTTCTTCTGTTCATATCTGAGGGACCTAGACAGCTCTTTGATTGGAGGGTTCCAGGAAATGATGCAGCCTATAGAACTGACATTGCTTTGCAGGTTGGAAGGAGGATCAATGTTGATGTTCTGCCTGGGCAGATATACTAGGTCTGTTCCAAATACACTGCCATGGAAACTGATGGTGAACTCATCAAATATTGTCAGCAGTCTTGTCTGGTGGGAGCTCTAGGGTACAGGTATCCATCTGGAGAATGCAGCTGTAGTTTTCATGTAGTTCCAAGGTGTCAGTGAAGAGGAGCTGCTGGATACTGAAGGCTCTTTTCCCAGAAATACCCATGGAACTTCACAACCAACCCTTTTAACTGCAAGACGTTGAGATGTTTTACAAAATAATTCACATAATTTCTGAGAGAAATTCCTTCTGTTCATACACTGGTATAAATTATTCTACTATGAATATTAGCTAATTAGAACAAAGCTGAAGCTAAATAACAACTAATATCCCCACAAACTAGAAGGTCTTTACTTATGCAAGAATTTCTATACTAAATCTTAAGCTTAATAGCATTAATCCGTTATTAACTTTAGATGTTCCAGACTTAACTGTTTAATAAATTTACTATTACACTGTGATCATTGAAGCTTATCACCAAGAATGGGTACAAAATTATAATAAAGGAATCATAATTCCCTAATTTCAAGGTTTTAATTCCAGGCAGAATGCATATAAATCTTCAGTCTGCATTGAGCCAAGCTTGAAGTCTACTAGGTGTTTGAAGGAAAATCAAGTTAGGAGAATCCTACCTCAGCTCATGTGGAATAATCATTCTCCCAATCTCCTTGCACCTCATACCTGTGTCTTCTGGAACCATGGGTTGGTGTCTCTGGTGGCTAGGATAGCTTTTCTTAATATTCATACCTAGAGCTGGACTCAGAGAAATGGCCAATTAATAGTCCCATCAAAAGCTTATGTAACAATCTCCAATAATCAACCTAAAACATGATTATAATCTCCTATTGGTTGAGGAACATCTTTAAAGTGCATCTCAGATAATCTGTTTTCATCTTTATATTTCTTCTTATTCATGAAGGAAGCAAATCTTGCTCTAACAGGTTTTTACTTACTTTCCAAAATTTCTCTTATCCTTTTATGACTATGCTCAATCTGAACTCACACTAAAACCTCTTTTCCTTTAACCAGGATTATCTTCTGATTTAATCTATTGCTTCCTCATCATTTTGAAATGTTCAGTGATATGACTCTATTTCACACAAATACACCTTTACTACAGTAACTTTTAATCCTACCTTCTGATTCATGGAACAATGTTTCAACATTACATTTGTATCCTTAGCTGACTTACTACCTGACATCTGTCTTCCTGAAATACTTCCTCACACTTAAGGGGCCTGAATAACTACCTAGGGACAGGAGGAGTCCAGATGACCCTCCTCTTTCTTTCAAATCTTCTTATATTCTTTATTCTACTAACAGCTATTTTTATACTGGACTCTCAGTGTAAATAAAGCAGAGAGATTAATGTGTGATCTTACAATTGATGAAATATGTATCTAATTATTCTCATAGCACTCAGGAAGAATACCCTTCAGATAGCAACACTCCACACATTTTCCTTAACCTCATCTTTCATCAAAAGTCTTTTGCCCCGACACGGGGTAGAATCCTCCTTCTTAGATTTTGACTGACTCTGGTGGGGACAGTTCCCTTCAGGTTCTCCCTTGCTGTGAGTATCTTTTAGTTCTAAGGCCTCATTTAAGTCTCAGAGCAGCTTGTAGCAGTGGCGACCTTGGATCTGGAGGGTGTAATATTCTCCATTCATTAGCTTCTCATTTATCACAAAGATAAGAAGTAGATACCTGTTTGGGCAAAGCATTCGCATGTGGAGTGGTCCCAAAACCTTTTTTACCTTAACACCAATTTAATCTTATTACACTATATCATAAAAAGTTACCAGGATTTACATATATAGGAAATTCCTTTTTAACATCTTTCCCTAACAGATTTCAAACTTGTCTTGGTATAAAGCCTGTTAAATTAATTTTTAATCTTTTATGCTACTGCTCAGCAAGTCATGCTTGCTATCTAGGGGTTTCATACTAAAACAACTTCTTAGGGCTGATGATCTTGCCCACACATATTTCTAGGGGCACCCAATACCCTTTTCATACTCATTTCTCCTACACATGAACAATTTTAATTTTTACAAAACTTACAAGGGGATTCACAGGGTCCTATCTTCAGATAATGTCCTACATAATTACCAATAGATACTTTTCAAAAACATTCCATGATAACTCCAAATAGCTTAATTAACAATCTCACATATTACATAAATGATAACAAAACAATCTCAATTGAAACCTCCTCTTTCAAACAAAGACAAACTTGAAAACTCATAATTTCTCAAATTCCAGACCAGAATGCCCTATTCATCATTTTCTTATTCCTTTGGTAATATAATCCTTAACCTAGCGGCATGTAGCATGTAGCAGCATCTATAATATAAGAGAAACTGCTTCTTCCATAACACAGATAATATAACTATTTACCAAATTACACATGAACTCCTAGAAATATTATAAGCACATATCCAACATCTAAATTTAAACTGTAAAACCCTAAATCAAATAGCTGCCAATTTGCTAACCTTAATTGCCAGGGTTTGCCAAGTTAGTGCCTGGTGTGAGGCACAGGGATGGGGAACCTGAGGCCTCAATGCTACATGTGGCCCTCTAGGTCCTCAAGTGAGGCCCTTTGACTGAATTCAAACTTCACAGAACAAGTCCTATCAATAAAAGGGTTTGTTCCTCACCCCTGGTATAGGATATTTAGGGAAGACTAATACCTCTGGTATGAAGTCTGCCTAGTTCTTTTCAGGAGTGCTTTCCACCTTTAGCATCCACCTGATCTGCCTATCTCTCACTCATGGTTCCAAGAAGCTCTTACATGTGCAGTGGCCACACCCAGGTAAATGATTTTGGCAAACAGGCTAAATCAGGTTGAGAGTGACCAAGGGGTCTCAAACTCATTGGTTAGTAAGAGGGGTTTCTACCTCAAGCATGTGATGGATAGAATAGGCAGATAAGGACACTTTACTCCAATGGCCATGAAGGTGGCTGAAGCAGGTACTGTGGAGTGCTTAGAACTTGGTTGGACTTCAAAGAAACTAAGGTCATCCACTGCATCCCAGGCCATTGCCAGTTTTCTAGACTTTTGTCTTGCCACTGGACTTTGATGTCTCATAAACAGAGAGTGAGAACCACACTTTGTGCACCTATGCCTCACTTAAATTGAATTTATGCACAAGTCAAAAGAAATCACACATATCATTTTACCAAATGTTCATATGGATGATTTGTGCCTGAGCTCTGGTAGAGCCTTCTGAACTTATCTTGGTCTGATCATCCACAGTGAGACTCAATATAGTGATGTCATTTTGGTCTTCGAGAATGAAGGACAACACCCAACACCACCCATGGTATATAGGCAGTGTTTAATAAATGCTTATTAACTGACAATTGAGTAAGAACATTTGATATAAAAACATCTCTCCCAAAATTCAATTCAGTTCAATTCAATAAAAATCTATTAACTACCTACTATGTTTCAGGCATCATGCTAAGTGCTGGGGACACAAAAAAAGTCTCTACTGTCAAGGGTGGTAGGGCGAGGGGGCCACCAGGGTTACCTGGCACTGGGGCATCATATTTTATGGAATCAGCATCCTGTAAAACTGCTGATAGAAAGTGGAGATTTCACTGGAAAATTAAATGTGTGAAATACTCTCCTACAAGAGCATAACGAGTCCAGGAGAATGTGGGTTCAGGCTTACAGGGCACTTAGGATAAGGGGCAACTCACAGCTCCATGTTGCTGGAAGTCTTTTCTCTCTCTTCATGGGTCCTCAAGAAGTTTCCCTTAAGCATGGGGAACCTGTGTCTGTCTGTCTGTCTTTGGTTCCCAATGTAACTGCTGCTAGCTAATCAGAAAATATGGCTGGGACAGTGATGGGAAGATTGAAGGTCTATATCCTTTGAGCCTTTCAAGGCTTGCAAGTGCCTCCTCTGGCAAAAAGAGAGGGACAGGAAGCCAAAGCATATGCCCAGGGGTCTCCTTCCCTCTCAGCTGGCTCTTCCTCAGCGGTCAAGTAAATAAGCCAGCTAACATGTTTTATATGTTAAGCATGGTGCTAAACACAAAGAAGTCAAAACTACCCTCAGAGCTTACATACTAATAGGGAGACAACACACAAACATGTACAAAGGTATCCTATATAAACATATATGCATATGCACATAATATACACATGGCACGCACATGTGTGTGCATGTGTGCATGTGTGCATATGCGTGTGTGTGTGTGTGTGTGTGTGTGTGTGTGTGTGTGTGTGTGTGCAAAATTGGAGGCAACCTCAGAGGGAAGGAAATGATATTGAGGGGAATTGGGAAAGATTTCTTGTAGAGATAGGGTTTGAGCTGAGGCTTGGCAGAGGTGAGGAGGGAGAGCATTCCAGGCCTGGTAGACAGCCAGGGAAATGCTCAGAGCAAGAGATGGAATGTCTTGTGTGAAGGTGAGCAAGAAGGCCAGTGCCTCTAGGACACTAAGAAATCAGGGGAGAGAGGTATAAGGAGATTGGGAAAGGAGACAGGGACCAAGATGTGAAATACCTTTAAAATCCAAACTAAGAATTTTATACTATATACTGGAGCCCTTATATTGGATCTTGGAAGTCATTGGAGTTGATTCAACTTTAGGAAGTTCACTTTGGCAGCTGTGGGATGATGCATTGCAGCAGGGGGAAGCTAGAGGGCTTTTATAACCAACCTGACCTTCTTATACCTTATTATCTTGCATGATAACAGTGACATTAGCTTTGCTGTTCCTCACAATGAGACTCTCTATCTCCCTACAGTGGACATTTTTCCTGACTGCCCACCATGACTGTCACTCCTTCTGTCTGTCTTTGCCTCCTGTCTTCCCTGGTTCCCTTCACATCTCAGATCAAACCCTAACTTCCATAAGAAGCTTTTCCCAATCCCCCTTAATTCTAGTTTCTTCCCTCTGCTGATTATCTCCAATTTATCCTGCCTATAGCTTATAGGTACATAGGGATTTCCAAGTTGTCTCACCCATTAGAATGTGAATTCCTAGAGGACAGGGACTATTTATGCCTTTATTTGTCCCCAGCTTAGCACAGTGTTGGGCACATAGTAGATGTTTAATAAATGCTTGTTGACTTGACATAAGGAGGTCAATCAGAAGACTATAGCTGTAGTCCAGACATAATATGATGATGGTCTTCACCATAATGATAGTAGTGTCAGAAGAAAGAAGACAGTGTTTACAAGCAATATGAAGATAGACTCAAGACACCTTGGAAATAGAATGGATATGGGAGTGATGAGTTGATGATCATTTTGAAGTGATGAGTTGAGGATGATCCTCAGGTTGTAAGCCTGGGTGACTGGGAAGACATTGGTGACCTCAACAGTAATTGGGAAGTTAGGAATGTTTGGCGGTGGAGAGATATTAAAGTCTGTTTTGGACAAACTGAGTTTAAGATGTCTACAGGACATCCAGTTTGAGATGCCCAATATAAAGTTGGAGATGAGAGACTGGAGGTCAGCCGAGAGATTAGGGCTGGATAAATAGATATGAGATTCACCTGCAGAGAGATGATAATTGAATCCATGAGAATTGATGAGATCACCAAATGAAATAGTATAGAAGGGACAAAAGAAGAGGGGTCAGGACAGAGCCTTAAGGATCCCCATGGTTAGTGGACATGACCAGGATGAAGATTAAGCAAAGAAGCCTGAGGAGAGTTCAGAGAGGCAAGAAAAAGACCAGGAGAGAATATTGAGGAGAAGAGAATGATTGATTGTGTCAAAGGTTATGGAGAAGTCAAGGATAGGATTGAGAAAAAGTCATTAGGGTTTTCAATTCAAAGATCACTGGTAACTTTGGAGAGAGCAGTTTCTATTGAATGATGAGATCAGAAGCTATACTTCAGACTTAAGGAGAGAGTGAGAGAAAAGAAAGTGGAGATGCCTATTGTCATTGGCTTTTTCAAGAGTTTACCCACAAAAGAGAAGAGAGATATAGAAGAGATAAGTCAGGATGGACAGATTGAGTGGGTTTTTTTTAAGGATGTGGGAGCCATGGGCCTATTTGTAGGCAGCAGGGATACAACCAATGGTCCAGGATGGAGTGAAGTTTAGTGAAAGGTTAGGGATAAGAGAGGGGCAATCTGCTGGAGATGATGGGATGGAATGGGATGATTTGTGCATGTAGAGGGGCTTATAGGAAAAAGAGAAGGGAAAGGACCATCTACTCCTTCATATGAGACAGAGGTGAAGGAGGAGATAGTGTCCAATGGCCTCTGAATAACATGAGTTAAGGAGGGGAGAAAAGGGAGTTGTCAGTGACTGGCCTTCATTTTTCTTAATGAAATATGATGCAAGATTCTCAGTAGAGAGAGAGGCAGGATGAGGAGCCATGGGAGGTTTGAGAAGGGATGCAAAGGTTTGGAAGGGCTGCTGTGATAGTAGAATAGTAAGTCAGTTAGGGCAATATAAGAGGGTTGCCTTAGCTTAGTGATTTATATTTCTCTTTTTTTTTTAAATTTATTTTATTAAATTTTTTTTGAATTACATATTTTCTCCCCATCTTTCCCCCGCCCACTACCCCAAAACAGCCATCCCAGTGTTTCCCCCCTCCCCCAGTCTATTCCCTCCTATGTCACTTTTTGGTAGGGCAGAATG
>CM053581.1:17104174-17127914 GCA_028627135.1 Pseudochirops cupreus
AGGAGGAGGAGGAGGAGGAGAAGGAAGAAGAAGAGGAAGAAGAGGAGGAAGAGGAGGAGGAGGAGAAAGTTTGCGAGAGTGAGATCATAGTTTGTATTGATTTTCCACCATAAAACACAGATTCTTTGAGACAAGACACAGGTTTAGTTTTGTCTCTCCAGCACATAGCATGATGTCTATGGCACAATAAACGCTTGTTGTAGGAATAAAATGTGTGTATGTATGTGTGTGTGTGTAGGTGGTAGGAGGGTAGGTTGAAGCACTTAAGTGTGTATGTCTGTGGAGGAATGTGAGAGGGCATGTCTTCGGCTGGATTTTCATGGCTATGTATTTGAATGGGTATATGTGGGATTTCCTATTCCCTTACTGCAGGGCATAAAGACTGAAGGAAAAGATGCCTGGTGTGTCTTTTCTTGATACCCTAGACATCAGAAACTCCTTTACCCACTGGACACTTAGCTCCTGATCTTACCAGTCCTTGTCTGCTTTTTTCCAGAGTACCCCCTTTAAAAAGTCCAGCATTTTCTATTTTAGGTTGAATAGATTCCTCTTGGAGAACTTGACCATCCCAGGGCACATTCATCCCTTGTCTCCATCCCCCATCCCTCCTAACCTCTCACTGCTAGGAACTAGGTCTTTTTAAGTAATTACAGAACGTCAGAGAAAAGAAGGGATCTGAGAGCAAAGATGTGAGGGCCAACAAGTGTCTTAGAAATGATCCAGCACAATTCCTAACTTTTACAGCTGAGGAAACTTAGTTCCCTTTTAGGGCACTGACCTGTTCTTCTTCTGAGGTCACTGAGGCCAAGTGAGAGTCATGGGACACACAGAACTCTTCAGCCTCATCCCAAGACTTTTTGGTGTCTGAAAAGTAGTATGCCTTCCCATTGTAGAAGCGCCAACCTTGGAGGATTAGCTGCAGAAGGTGCTCTAGAGTAAGGGATAGGAGGGAATAGAACAAATGAAGAGTTTCCGAGGATAGATACCAAGGAGATGATCTTCCCATCCTTCCTAGATTCTTGAGTTCTAAATCTCTCCCATTGTTTCATCCTGGAACTTCTCTCAACATCTGGACCCTACTTGCCTTGGATTGTCTAACCATCTACTGCCTTCTCAGCCTGAAATAGCTCTCTGTAAAGCCTGCCCCTTTCTCCTGTTGGTGAGGTCCTCCTGGGGCACTGATATAGTAGGCAAAAGATAGTCTTTTGAGAACCTTCTCTTCTCTCCTCATTCTGACTTGGTAGGACTTTGTTCTGATCCCATTCTGAACTTCCTTTCCTTGGCTAAAGGTTTCCCTCCCACCCCCCACTGTTACTTACTTTCCACCATTTCCTGTTGCTGGGTGACTGTCTCTAGCTGGCTTTTTAACTTTTGAATTTCATCGTTTAGAGCATTGACATCAGCCAATCTTTGCTTTACCTTCTGCATCTCTTCATAGATTTTATTCAAGTCACTTCTTAACCTGGGGATCTGGCTTACTCCTTGTAAAGCTGGCTTTAACCTCTGGATCTCATCATTGGCTTTTCCCAATTCTTTGGTTAATGTCTGGATCTGGGAAGTTAAGGCGTTGGCATTCTTCAGACCTTCTTTCTGCATCTGGATCTCTTTGTTAGCTCTTTCCAAATGACTTTTCAATAGCTGGATCTCTGGTTTCAAGGTACTGATAGACCCCAAATCTCCTCTTAACATCTGGATCTGAGCACCGATATTCTTCAGGCTGCTATTTGCTGCCTGTGCCTGAATATTGGCATTTCCTAGACCCATCTTTAAGATCTGGACTTCAGCTTTGGTCTTATCCAAATGCTCACTTAACATCTGGATCTCAGCATTGGTGTTTTCCAAATTGTTTCTTAACATCTGGGCCTGGGCATGAAGAGTATTAGCATTTCCCAAACCCTTTTTCAGTCTTTGCAACTCAGCATTGTTTTTTTCCAAATTGTCTTGTAACATTTGGACCTGGAGAATTAAGGTGTTGTTGCTCTCTAAATTAGTTTTTAACATCTGGATTTCAGCATTGGAAAGTTCTAGACCACTCTGTAATGTCTGAGTCAGGGAATGTAAAGTGCTTGCATTTTCTAGATCTCTCTTTAAAGTTTGTATCTCTCCATTGACCTTTTCCAGATGATGACTTAGCATCTGGGACTGGGATTTTAAGGTATCAATATTCTTTAGACTTCTTTTTATCATCTGGATCTCAGCAGTTGCATTTCCCAAATGACCATCTAGCCTTTGAGTCTGTGAATTTAAGGCACTGACCTTCTCCATTCCTTTTCTTAACATCTGGATCTGAGTACTGATGCTCATCAGACTTTCATGTATCACCTGTGTCTGAGTGCTGGTGCTTTGCAGACCTTCTTTTAACATCTGGATCTCAATACTGGCATTGTCTGAACTAGTGCCTCGTGGCACCAGGGTCTGGGAATTTAAGACACTTGCATTTTCCAGGTCATTTTTGAACATCTGGAATTGAGCATTCTTAGAACCAAACTTGGAAATTGGATTGAATACTTGGAAATCTGGAGAGGGCAAGAATATAAGGTTAATTAAGGGGTATAGCTGGAAAGTATTAGGATTATCTGATAGATCTGAACCCTGTCCCCACCCCCAACCCCCACTGTGTGTGTGTGTGTGTGTGTGTGTGTGTGTGTGTGTGTGTGGTGTATGTGTGTATTGAACAACCTGGCAAGAGTCTCATTTGATGCACTTGGCATTGGCTAAGGAACCACCACTGCCACCTTGTGGCAGCATACTCAACTTCAAGATTGACTCAGATTAAAAAGAGCTTCATAAATCCTGAGGTTGCAAATGTACTATGGTCATGAATAGGTGCCCAGGCCAAATAGGTGAATGACCCTGCTAGGGCCACCTCGCAGTTGGCTCAGCCTCTAGGGTTTTGTCACAGTCTCTATTATGATCACCTACATGCAATAACTTAACTAGTAAGGGTGAAGAGAAGGAGAAGGAAAGGAAGTTATTTTCTCTTGGTCATTTGCCTAGTCCCTTTCAGCTCTGGCTATTTGGGTCAGTGTTAATGTTGGCAAAGGCAGAGGGTTAGGACATATCATCTTTGAAGGCTCGTAGGGTCATAGATGTAGAGCTGGAAGAGACCCTATTGGCCACTGAATCCAACCTCCTCATTTTACAGAGGAAGAAACTGAGGCACAGGGGTTCAATGAATACCACCATTCTTATGTAAAGGAGTGGAGGGACAGAGCATAGAGGGCTAATGACTGTCTCCTTTCTATCCTCATTGGTACAACCACTCATCTGGTTTAGAAAATGGCTCCTGGGTATCATTCTCACTCATCTATTTGCTATGGATCCCCTATGGTGTGGGACTCTTCAAGGGCCACTATTTCTTCAAATCTGCAAAATTCTGCAAATTCTGTCAAATCATATTCTTAGGCTATTATTCCGGTTGTTCAAAGAATTGTAGGGTAGGGAAAAGCAGCTGTTCCAACCCTAGTGAAGATTAGAGAGAGGGATGCAAGAGAGATTTCTTCCAATAAAAAGAGTTAACATTTACATAGCACTTTCTGTATATGATTTCATTTGAGCTTCACAACAATGCTGTGAAGTAGGCGCTATTATTATCTCCACTTCACATATGAGGAAACTGAGGCACAGAAAAGTTATGGCATTTGACTAGGGCCACAGAACAAGTAAGTGTGGGTAGGATTTGAAATGAGTTATTCCAGACTCTAAAGTCCACCCAGAGGCATCAGCCTAAGTATTGAGTGTCCCTGGGCACCTCAAGCCTTAAGAGAAATGGGAAAAGTACTTGTCTTGAGACTACAGGTGGTTCCCCTTGAGAGCATGGATCCTTCACAGCTGGACTTGTAGTCTGTTGTGAAAACTGATGGGGAGGTGAGGAGGAAGGGTTCTGCTAGGGGAAGCCTAGACAAGACCACATTTGGGGAGAGGGTGGGATGTTTACAGGAAAAAGAGAAAGTGAGGGTCATTGTTGTTCATTCATTTCAGTTGTGTCTAACTGTAAGACTCCATTTGGGGTTTTCTTGTCAAAGATATTGGAATGGCTTGCCATTTCCATCTCCAGTTCATTTTACAGACAAGGAAACTGAGACAAAGATGGTTAAGTGACTTAGGAAGATGAGTTTTCCTGACTCCAGGCCTGGGGCTCTATCCACTGTGTCATCTAGATGGCCAAGAGAGGGTCAGCAGGGCCCAAAGTCGAAAGCTCCTAGAAACTTACGTACAACAATCATAGCCACCAGAGCAATGATCAGACAGATGAGGATAATGGAAACCGCCTTTGATGTCCTGAGGAATGAGGTTTCCTTGGTCTTGGAGTACAGGCCTGGAGAAAGAACACAGTGTCTCAGAAAGGCATTCATTCTTTGACCTTGGACCCCAGCCACCAATTTCCTCAGCTCTGGAATGGAGATAAGATTAGCTTCCCTGCTTCCTTCTCCATTTGGTTTTAGGACAGTAAATCAGTCTTTGAAAAAGATACAAATCCCAGCAGTGAAGGATTCCTTTGATGGTCATCCCTGGAATTTGATACTCATAGTAGCTTTGTGAAGGAAACACTATAGATTATCACTGATTTAATAGATGAAGGAACTGAGACTTGGAGAGTCTCAATAAATAATTTACCCAGTCATCCAGCAAGTTTGTTTTGGAGGTAGAAAGTTAATGGAAGTCTCCTTGGTTCCAAGGCCAATACATTAATTACTATGCCACACTGCCACTCATTTATAAAATTAAAAAAAAATCCCATCATATGTTTGGAGTTGGAAGGGACAATCAAGAAACACTTATTAAGTGCCTGCTGTGTGCCAAACAATATGCTAAATCCTGGGAATATAAAGGAGGCTAAAGCTAATACTTGCTCTCAAGGAGCTCAGAATCCAGTGGGAAAGACAACATACAGACAACTATGTGCAAACGAGCTATGGACAGGATAAGTTAGACATAATCAACATAGGAAAGGGTATGCAATTAATGAGTATTGGAAAAGGTTTCTTGTAAAGTGGGGCATTAACTGGGACTTGAAGGAAGCCAGAGAAGCTGGGAGGCAGAGATGAGCAGGGAGAGCATCCCAGGCATGGGGGCAGCCAGAGATAATGCCCAGAGTCAAGAGATGGAGCTGAGGAATAGCCAGGAGGCTGGTGTCACTGGTTCACAGAGTACATAGAGTAAAGGGTAAGACCTCTGTAAGGGTGTGGGGGATTGGTGAGGATTATGAAAGGCTTTGGATGCTAACTAGAGGATTTTGGATTTGGTCCTGGAGGCAATAGGGAGCCCCTCAACTTTGTTGTTTAGGGGGGGTGATATGGTTGGACCCGAGCTTTAGGAAAATCACTTTGGTGACTGAATGGAAGATGGACTATAGTAGGGAGATACTAAAGGCAGGCAGACCCACCAGCAGGTTATTGAAGTAATCCAGGCATGAGGTGATGAGGGTCTACAGAGATGCTGCAAGGGTAGATTCAACAAGACTTACAACTGATTGGAAGTGGAGGGTATTGTCATCTCCATTTCTCACATGACAAGCCTGAGAAAGAGTTCATGATAACACCTAGATTGTAAGCCTAAGAACTGGGGGTGGTGGTGGTGGTGGTGGCAGTACCCTTAACAGTAATAGGGCAGTTGGGAAGAGGGGAGGGTTTGGGTGAAAGGATATGAATTCAGTTTTGGTCATATTGAGTTGAAGGTGTCTACAGGACATCCAGTTCAAGGTGTCTGGAAGGCAGCTGTAAATAAGAGACTGGAGGTCAGCGGGAAGGTTAGGGCTGGCTAAGCACATCTGAAAATCATTAACATAAAGACGATCATTAAATTCATGGGCTGATGAGATGACTCAGTATAGAATTATCTCGGGAGAAGTGATGGACCACTCAGGACAGAATCCTATGGGATGCTCACAGTTAGTGAGCATGAACTGGATGAAAACTTAGCAAAGGAGACTGAGAAGGAGCAGTCAGAGAGGTAGGAGGAGAACCGGGAAAGTGTGGTTGCATGTACATGATAGTGGAGAACATTGATGGGTGATGGTAAGAGTGTGATGGTAATTATAATCGTTATCATATTAATATAATTGTATATTAATATCACATCTATTTATAATACATTATAATATAAAATTTTGTTTTAATAGCCCTTTAAGGTTTGTAAAACACTTTCTAAATATTATCTTATTTTGTCCTCATAAAAACCCCAGGGGATGGGTGCTATTATTATCCCTATTTTACACATAAGAAACCTGAGGCCAAAGAAGGGTTAAGTGACTTTTTCAGGGTCACACAACTAGCAAGTACCTAAGGTTGGATTTGAACCCAGGCCTTCTTGACTCCAAATCTTAACAGTCTCTCCACTGTACTAGCTGGCTGTCTCTGAGCCTCTCTGTATGTAGCTGAGGGGGATAGGGGAGCAGGTCATGGGAAATGAGGAAGCTGGGGAATGGGGAGATTGGGGAATCTGAGGCAGTATCATTATGTATGTGGAAGGCCCCTAGTGGGAGGACAGGAGTTGGGGAGGAGAGAAAGATCTCAGGGATCACAGTCAGTCCAAGGATTTTGAACTTGGGATCTACAGGGGATCTGTGCACTTGAATGGGAAAAAAAAATGTCTATTTTCACCAAACTCTAACTCAAATTTAGCATTTCTTTCAATTATGAATGTAGAGAAAAAACCACTCTTCTGAGAAGGAATCCCTAGGCTTTGCCAGCTTGCCAAAGGGGTCTCTGACACAGAGGAAGTTGAGAACCTTTGGTTGAGTCCCTTCCTTTTGCAGAAAAGGGAATTGAGGTTTAAAGTGAAGGGACTCACCCACGGTCATACAGGTAGGAAAAGTGGCAAGGCTGAGATTTGAACCCAAGTCCTTTGACTTATTGGTCATTGCTGTTTCTATTTTGGGACATCCTGAGCTGGCAAAGAGGACCCACATATGTGTGGAAGAGTGTGACTCCAGTGAGGTAGGGCTAAATGTCTTTGGCTGGTAGCACAGGAATAAAAGATGAGGCAGCAATGGGAAAAGAGAAGGAAGGGAAAGCAAAGCTTGGTCTGGGGAAGGGATAGGGAGAGGTGTGTGTGTGTGTGTGTGTGTGTGTGTATGTGTGTATGTGTGTGTGTGTGTGAATGTGTGTTTGTGTGTGTGTGTGAATGTGTGTCTCTGTGTGAATATATGTCTATGTGTGTGGGAATGTCTGCGTGCGTGTGTGTGTCTGTCTGTGGGTGTATGTGTGTGTTTGTGTCTGTGTGTGAGTGTATCTGTGAGTGTGTGTCTGTGTGTGTGTTTGTATGTGTGTAAGGGTCTGTGAATGTGTGTATGTGTCTGTGAGTGTGCATGTCTGTGTGTGTATGAGTGTGTGTGTCTCTGTGGGTGTATGTGTGTGTGAGTGTCTGTGTCTGTGTATGTGTCTGTGTGTGTGAGTGTATGTCTATGTGTGTGTCTGTGTGTCTGTGTGTGTATCTGTGTGTCTCTGAGTATGTGTGTGTGCAAGTGTCTGTGTGAGTGTGTGTCTGTGAGTCTGTGTGTGAGTGTGTGTGTGTGCGTTTGTATGTGTGTGCATCTGTGTATATTCTCCTGAATATGAATTAGAGACAGCCTGGTCTGTGGAAAGAGCCTTGTATCTGGAGCCAGGGGCCAGAAGTGGGAATATCAGCACTTCCCCTTATTAACCGCATGACTTGACCAATCACTTCACCTCTGTAGGTCTCCATTTCCTCGCTGGATTTGAACTAAGCTGGTTTCTTCACCATTTTGGGGCATGTCCTGGACCCCCTTTGTCAGAAGAATGTTTGTAAATGCAGAAAATAAAGTGCATGACACTTTCCCTCTCACATCAAAACTTTCCTCATTGGGGTTTCACATAGCATATGTCGTCATAAAAAATTAAATGGGAATTTTGGGGAGTTTTGTGGAAGCCGCAGACAACACATGAAGTCCTGAAGACAACACAGACAAAGTTTAGAAACTCAGACATGCATAAATATATGTATAGTGTTGTATAATATCAACATATTTAATCTTTTAATACTATAATAATTCAGACTTCTCTGGTACAAAGGGAGGGCCAAACATTTTTATGTGGATTTTCCAAACTGCAGGGGCCCTGCACCCCTAATGTCTGCAATGAGAAAGGTCTAACTATACTGAAATACAGTTATCTAAGGATCAGAAAACCAGTTCCCAGACCACTGGTCACTGCATGGATTTCAAGGACCTCCTAGGTCTAAGTCAAACAGACTCCCCAGGGATGCAAAGGGACAGAGTCGTGGGCAGGACAGATCTGGGAACTTTTTGAAGGCCTGAGTATGGATCAAGGACTAGAGTATTTGTACATACTGTTGTTGATGCTTGTCTTAGACTGAGAAAAAAATGGGGCTGGGGGTGCATTTAGGGGGTGGGTGTAAAAAAGGACCAGGGCCAGTGTCAGAGTAGAAAACCAGAGCCCCAGAACCAGAAGAGCCCTCAGGAAATCACTGGCTCCAGCCCCTTGTTCTCTGGAGGCTTATCCTCTAAATCAGGACATTCTTTTACCTAGAATCCGTCAATTTGTTTCTTGAGAGAGGCAGCAGGTGGTCCAGTGAATAGAGCACTGATCCCAGAAACAAAAGGAACTGAGTTCAAATTTGACCAAAGATACTTATTAGCTGTGTAACTCTGGGTAAGTTACTTAACTGCTGCCTGTCTCAGTTTCCCCAACTCTAAAATGGAGATAGATTTGTCCACTTTACCTCACAGATCTGTTGTGAAGACCAAGTATTTATAAAGCACTTAACATGGGGCTTGGAACATAATAGGTCCTTAATAAATGTTTGTTTCCTTTCCCTTCATCATCTTACATATTTTATAAATTTAAAAATATTATTTTCTGAAAAAGAGTTCCTTAAGGGGTCATCCCAGATTGTCCATGAGATCCAGGACACAAAAAAGGCTAAGACCTCCAATTTCACCTTTCTGGGAGATGTCATCTAAGGCATTGTGTAGGGTGTGTTCCATACGCTGTATAAAAGTCAGGGATGCATTTGCTGATCTTGGGTATAGTGACAATTCCTGGGAGCCGAGGTTTAGAGCTGAAAGAGACTTTGGGGGCTAACTTCCTCTTTTTACGGGTGAGGGAACTGAGTCTCACGGAGTTAGAAAGACTTACTAATAGTGAGTGTTGGCCGTGGTATATCTGAGTTTTCTGGATTCTCAGTCTCTCACCCTAGACACTAAGTTACACTGCCTCTGGGTAAAAAAGGAATTAAGGTTCTGCCCTCCAGACCTTTGCCTCCATGCCTTGGCTACCTTCGCAACCTGGAAGATCTTTTTCCCTGCCTTCCCCATCCCCCAAGAGAGGGCCCCCTCCCCCCATTGGTGAGTTCCTCTGAGGAAATATTCAGGCTAGTCAGCCTTCATCCCTCTCCTGGCTCTGCTTCTGAGGCCCTGGAACTTGTTCCCATGCCCCTGGATGAGGGGACCTCCCCCTCACTTTTAAGATCTCTTTTTGACATTGTCTTCCCCATTAGAATGTAAGCTCTTTGAGAGTAGACTCTGTATCCCCAGTGCACTCACTAACTGCTTGTTGACACGACTCCCAGACCCTGTCTGGCCTCCTCATACCCTGCCCCTGCCTGGACTGCCCAGGGCCCAGGGCCAGTCATGGGAAGATGAGTCCCCGGGAGAGGATCCCAATGGGAGGTGGAGGGAGCTCACCTTGAGGCTTCAGCATGATGTGCTGGTGAGCCGCACTGAAGTGGGCGCTTGGGCCACCTGGCTCTCTCTCCTCCATCATGGGCTGGTCCCCTATCTCCGGCCTATGAGCCAGACCAATCCCTGTCTCTGGCTAGTCTCTTCAAGAGGTTTTTGTCCGGAGAGAATAACAAGAAGTAAAACTGACATTGAGTCCCGTGCCTTTATAGGCTGATGACCTGCTCCCCATCCCAACTTACTCTTTAGCCCTCAGTCCTTCTGACTCAGCAGAACCGTGGTCAGCAGCCATTGGGTGGGGCTCACTGTCTGACTGGGGTCTCTCAACAGAATTCCTCAACAGCTTCTGTATCAGACCCTGCTCCTCTCTTGCCTTAGAATTCTGCATAGGGTCTAGCTTTTTCAGTCCTAGCCAGAGACTGACAGTCCAAGTAGAGCTGCACGCTGACCCTTGGGGCAAGTGCCCTGAAACCACCTGAAGCTGAATCAGGTTTCACAGAAAATCTCAAATCTTGAGGAGACCTCAGTGACCATCTAGTGCGACCTGTACCTGAACAAGAATCCCTGTATTTATAACACATCTAACAAGTAGCTTTTGCTTGAAGGCTCCAGTGAGGATGAGCCAGGGCAGCTCTTCTAGGTGACTTTGTCTCAGGACAGACAGCAAGAGAACAGAGGAGGCACCAAGGGTGGTGAGGGTGGGCCTGCCAGCTCCGAGATAGAGCATTTTGGTGTTGTGGGAGCAGGGCTGGTCTTCTAAGGGCTGGGATTGAATTCCAGCTTTGCCACTTAATGCTTGTATGACTTTAGGCAAGAACCATTGTTTATAAAAGGACAGGGTTAGGTTGCTGGGTTGTTCAGTGATGTTGACTCTTCATGACCCCATTTGGTGTTTTCTTGGCAGAGATGCTGGAGTGGTTTGCCATTTCCTCCTTCAATTCATTTTAAAGATGAGGAAAGTGAAGCAAATGGGCTGAAGTTACTTGTGCAAGGTCACACAGCCAGTATGCACCTGAGACTGGATTTAGACTCAGGTCTTCCTGACTGCAGCCTGGAACTCTATTCACTGTGTTACCTAGTGCCCCCAGGACTGGATTAGCTGAACATTAAGGCTCCTTCCAGCTCAGAGTTTAATGATCCAACTGCCTCTTGGACATCTCCAATGGGGTGTCCCATAGGTGTCTCATACGCATCATGCCCCAATCCTCCCCTATTCTCAACTTTCCTGACTACTTTCATGAGCGCTACAAGCCCTTCACCCAGACTCAGCCTCATCCTGGACTCCTCACTCCTATTCATCCACATTTCCAGGTTTGCTAAGTCTTATCCTTTCTGTGTGTCTGTTGACCATTCAATAAGCATTAATTAAGCCCCTACTATGTGCCAGGCACTGTGCTAAGAGCTAGGGATACACAAAAAGGCTGAATACAGACCTTGTTCTCAAGGAGCTCACATTCTAATGGAGACAACATGCAAATGACCATCCCAATGTACTCTGTGTGCTCTATCTGAAATCCATGTGTGCTCCCTTCTCTTCTGGTTGGTCTCACTATCCCAAACCTCTCTTCCCTCAGATCCTCTGTCCAGTAGGCTCTCAAAGTGACCTTCTGTAAGCATGGGTCTGTCTCCAACAATCAATAAATTCCACTTGTTCCCTCCAAGGATCAAGTACAGAATCATCTTCTGTGTTTTAAAGCTCTTCACAAGCCAGGCCCTCCTTACCTTCCCAGTCCCCTCCACATACCCTCAATCCGTCTACACCTTCTGGTTGTCCCTTGTAGATCAGCCTTGGTCCTGGATGTCCCCCATTTCTGGAATACTCTTTCTCCTCATCTTCTCTGACTTCCTTCAAGACTTAGCTCTGATCTTGCCTTCTGCAGGACGTCTCTCCGAGTCCATGTAGCTACCACATCCTTCCCTCTGGAGTTATTTGCCATCTACTCTTATATGTAGGGTGTCCCAAAAAATCCCAGTGCAGTTTTAAGCTTGGAACACCCTGTATATCTTGTATGTACAGTTATCTCATGCTGTTCTCTCCCACCCCTGCCCCCATTAGAATGTGAGCTCCTTGAGGCCAGACCGTTTTCACCTTTCTTTGTATTCCCCAGCAAGATCTGGGGACAGTGCCCAGCGTACAGTAAGTACTTAATAAATGCTTGTAGACTGAGGACAGCACTGGTTCAGGGTGAAAATACCAGGGGCATAGGTGAAGAAGAAGGACAGGAAGAAGTCATTTAGTACAGTGGAACATCAGATTTGGAGTTAGGGGCCTCGGGCATGAAATTCAATTTGACCCTCCCTTTCTGGGTAGCATAGTGTGGTGGTAGCATCAGAGAACCTGAATTTGAATTCTGTCTTTGCTGGCAATATAGTTGTAGTCACTTACATGTCTCTGCTTGATTTTCCTCTTCTGTTAAAAGAGAGGGTCAGATCAGATGACCTGAAGGACTGTTAGGGCCCCCTCCAACTCTCTAGTGATGACTTGGTCAACCTCTAGAGAATAAAGCAGTTGGACCAGATGACCCTAAGGCTGCTTGCAAGCTCTGAAAGCAGGGCTGGGGGAAGGAAAGGGAAAGGAGGGAAGCTCCCCAGGGACCTCGAAGGCATGGGTTCCTCTAGACAGAAAGGACACTTCCTCATGGGCGCCATGTGTCTGAAGGAGCATCAGTGAAGAGGAGAGGGAAATGCTGACCTTAACTTTCCATTTCCTCACTATCTGCATCTCCCTCCCTCCTCATTCCTGGAAGGGAAATTCAGAGGCTGAAGCTGGGTGAGGAATCCATAACTGTAGCTGTGTACTGGTCTATAACAGAAATGAAGTCAGGCAGGAAAGGGCCTCAAGAAGTAAGAGGATGATATGACTGTGGGGTTCATCTGTGTAAGCCTTGTTCTCTTCTGGTTTTCCTTTTACCACCCCACCACCTTCCTCTTCTCAGGCTTTTCTGCTGGATCAGCATCTATGTTGTGTCCCCTTCAGGTGTGTCTGCCTCGGGATTCTGGCCTGGACCTGCTTTTCTTCTCTTTCTTTTATCCTCCCTGCTGACCTCATCAGCTCCTGTGGGTTCAATTATCATCTAAATCCTGAGGACCCCAACCCCCATTTCCTGAGGTTCAATCCCATATCACCAACCTAGATGATGCACCAAAATGTCCCATAGGCAACATAAACTCAACATGTCTAAAGCAGAACTCATTATATGTCCTCCCCCCAAAATGCTCCTCTTCCCTGTTCCTGTTGAGGGTGCCACCTTTCTTCTACTGACTCAGGTTGGCAGCATCAGTGACATCCTCAGCTTTTGACTTTTACTAACTATCCTTCAGAGTTAATCAGCTGCCAAGTCTTCTACCTGCCCAGAATCTGAACCTTCTGTCCACTTACACAGTGACCACTCCACTCCTAGCTCAAATCACTGCCTGCCTGGACTGATATTGGTCTTCTCTCTAATCCATCCTCCACAAAGCAGACAAAGTTATATGCCTAAAGCAAAAGTCTGACTATGCACTTTTCTGGTCAAGAAGTTTCAGTGGGAATCATTGGCAGTAGTGGTGATTTCCAGACTTTTCAGCTCACAGACGCCAAAAACAATTTAGACAGTCAGCAGGGAAGTCCTGTTGGACCTAGGTGAAAGAGGAGCACAGTACAGTGCAGGCAGTGCCAGCACAGCTCTGGCCCTAGAAAACTAGGAGCAGGCCTTGGGAGTGACTGAATCAACAGTGGATGTGACAGTTTCCAGAGCTCTCAGCCTACAGACAGTAAAAAATCCAAACAATTGTTAAGAAGGAGATTACAGGGGTCTCTTTGCTAACACTGAGGCAGGACTCATATTTGCCCATATGTGCATCTAGGTCACAGTCCTGGGTAACAGTTCTGGTGTGAGGAGGAGCACTAGCATAGCAGAACTTGTAGCAGTAGTGGAGGGAAGACCCTTCTCATAATTCCATGGCAGAAAAGAGTGCTTGTGGTTGCTCGCAGACAAGAGCACTGGCCAGGAGAGAAGCAAATACTTCTCCTTTGATCATACTATCTTGGAAAGACTGAAAACTCACAGGTCCCTGGAAGTATCTCTGAAAACAGCTACACAAACCCCCTGAAGCTTGGGATAATTTACCCTCCAGCCTGGAAGTAGAGCCCTACCTTAAAGAGTTAAAAAGTCAAGCAATAGGCTGGGGAAATGGGCAAACAATGAAAAAAATTCTATACATTATAGAAATTTACTTTGGTGACAAGGAAGATCAAAATATACACTCAGAAGAAAACAAAGTCAAAACTCCTACATCCAAAGCCTCCAAGAAAAGTATGAATTGGTCTCAGGTCATGGAAGAGCTCAAAAAGGATTTTAAAAATCAAGTAAGAGAAGTAAAGGAAAAATTGGGAAGAGAAATGAGAATGATATAAGAAAATAAAGAAAAACAAGTCAACAGTTTGGTAAAAGAGATACAAACAAATTAAAGAAAATAACACCTTAAAAACTAACTAGACCAAATGGTAAAAGAGGTCCAAAAAGCCAATGAAGAGAAGACTTCCTTAAAAAAGCAGAATTGGCCAAATGGAAAAGGAAATCCAAACTTCACTGAAGAAAATAACTCCTTAAAAATTAGAATGGAGTGAATGGGAGTTAATGACTTTATGAGAAATCAAGAAATGATGAAACAAACCAAAAAGAACAAAAAAATAGAAGACAATGTGAAATATCTCATTGGAAAAACAACTGACCTGGAAAAAAGATCCAGAAAGCATAATTTAGAAATTATTGGACTACCTGAAAGTCATGATACAAAAGAGCCCAGACATCATCTTGCAAGAAATTATCATGGAAAACTGCCCTGATATTCTACAACCAGAGGGTAAAATAGGAATTGAAAGAATCCACTGATCATCTCCTAAATGAAATCCCAAAATGAAAACTGCCAGGAATATTATAGTCAAATTCCAGAGTTCCCAGGTCAAGGAGAAAATATTACAGGCAGCCATAAAGAAACAAGTCAAGTATTGTGGAGACACAGTAAGGATAACACAAGATTTAGCAGGGTCAGAGGGTTTGGAATATGATATTCTGAAGGGCAAAGGAACTAAGATTACAGCCAAGAATCACCTACCCAGCAAAACTGAGTATAATCCATTAGGAGGGAAAATGGATATTCAATGAGATAGAGGAATTTCAGGCATTCCTGAGAAAGAACCAGAGATGAGTAGAAAATTTTGACTTTTAAATGCAAGACTCAAGAGAAACATGAAAAGGTAAACAGGAAAGAGAGATCATAAGGGATTTATTAAAGTTAAACTGTTTACATTTGTACATGGAAAGATGATATTTGTAACTCACAATACCTTTCTCATTATTAGGGTAGTTAGAAGGAGTATATATAGATAGAGGGCACAGGTTGAGTTGAATATGAAGGAATAACATCCAAAAAATAAAATTAAGGGGTGAAAGAGGAATGTATTGAGACAAAGAGAAAGGGAGAGGTAGAATGGGGTAAACTGTCTCACATAGAAGAGGTAAGAAAAAAGTGTTTACAGTAGAGGGGGGGAGGTAAGGGTAAATGAGTGAACTTTACTGTCATCAGAATAGGCTCAAAAAGGGAATAACATACCCAGTCAATTGGGTATAGAAATCTATCTTACCCCACAGGAAAGTAGGAGAGAAGAGGATAAGAGAAGGTGGGAAGTGATAGAAGGGAGGGCAGATTGGAGGAGGGGGTAGTAAGAAGCAAAAGTTTTGAAGAGAGACAGGGTGAAAGTAGAGAGAGAATAGAATCAATGGGGGGATAGGATGGAGGGAAATACAGTTAGTCTGTCACAACATGACCATTATGGAAGTATTTTGCACGACTACAAATGCATAACCTATATAGAATTGCTTGCCTTCTCAATGAGGGGGGTTGAGAGGGAGGAAGGGAGAGCATTTGGAACTCAAAATATTACAAATGAATGTTAAAATGTTTTCACACATAACTGGGGAAAAATAAAGTGCTAAACAAGTTTTTTAAAAAAAGAAGCTTCAGTCATTCCCTATTGTCTCTAGGATAAGACACAAACATGAGGTGAGAAAAAAGTCAGGAAGACACAAGTTCAAATCTAGCTTCCAGCTTCAAGTGCTTCCTAGCTGGGCAAGTCACTTAACTTCTGTTCAAGTCAGTTTTCTCATCTGTAAAATGGGGATGATAATTGTACCTACCTCCCAGGGTTGTTGTGGAAATTAAATGAGACAATGTTTGGAGTGTAATAGGCTCTTAATAAATGGACATTGAATTTAATGGAATGGAATTGACCCTCTCATTCTAGAGGTGAGGAAAGAGAAGGAGAATTACAATGGAAAGGACTCTGGATTTGCAAGGAAAGCACTTGGTCTGTGTTTCTATATGACCTGGTTAATAATAGCCTCACAGTGAATCCTCAAAGGCTTAGAAAGCATCTTAAGTCATATCTGTGACCTTGTTCCTGAAACCACAAGTGAATATTCACATGGGGACAAGAGCCTGGTGGCAATACGCACCTATGTTGGGTTCAGCTCAGTCCCAGTATTGGCTGATACTTGTGGTGGTCCCATAGAGCACAATCTCCAAGGGCTTGAATTAGTTCAGAGTGTAATGTCAGAGTTGGCCATCAGGTGGCATTCTATTCCAAACTCTTCCTCTAAGTACCAAGTTGTTTGGTTGATCAGACTCTTCTTGACCCTCTTTGGGGTTTTCTTGGCAAAAATACTAGAGTGATGTGCCATTTCCTTCTCCAGCTCATTTTACAGATGAGGAAACCGAGGCAAACAGGGTTAAGTGATTTGCTCAGGGTCACCCTGCTACTAAGTATCCGAGCCAGATTCGACCTCAGGAAGAGGAACCTTTAGGTAGTTAGATGGCACAGGCGCATTCTATCTAGAATGCCAGGCCTGGAGTCAAAAAGACCTGAGTTAAAATCCTGCCTCATGGATTAACAGAAAGGGAGGAAGTTGAATTGTTCCCATATCCCACCAGCATACCTGTAACTCACTGGTCACAGGCTCTGTAGTAGCTGCAGTTGCTCAGATGATTTTGGGTAACACCGGGCATGGTATGGCCCCCAGATTCTCCAGTGTCCCTGCTGTCCTCTTTCTCCTCACTCTCCCAGAAAGGGTTCCATCTTCCTTCTGGAATTCAGAATCTGAAAGAAGAGAGAAAGGTGAGAGAGAGAGAGAGAGAGAGAGAGAGAAACACACAGAGAGAGAGAGAGAGAGAGGAAAAGGGAGAGAGACAGAGACGGGGGGGGGGAGGGAGGGAGGGAGGGAGAGGGAAAGAGGAAAAGGGAAAGAGAGAGAGAGAGAAAGAGAGAGAGAGAGAGAGAGAGAGATCAAGACCTCAGCCACAGAGGGGCAGGAGTGGGGTGGGGAGTCCTCTCCCTGGGTCAGAATCTCAGAACTTTCTCCATTATCCCTTCTCTGTGAATCATTTCCTTGAACCCAGATGATCCCACAGAGGCAAGAGGATGAGTCAAACTTTCCTAGGCTATTTCTCGTTGGAACCGCAGAACAATCACTGAGAAAGATACTTCTAGAATTTTTATCCCAATTTACAGATAGTGAAACTGAGACTTAGTTGCGATGATTTATAAATAGTCATGGAAGCTAATAATCAACAAGAATTTATTAAATACTTAGAAACTGTCAAGCAGTGTTCTAAGGACTGAGGGCACAAAAACATCCCTGCCCTCAAGGAGCTCACATTCTAGTGGAGAAGCCAATATTGTCAAGAGTTGGGAATGTAGAAGATCTAAACGGAGTAGATGAAGTCTCTCTCAGGAGGGAAGGCATCAGCAGCTTGGGAAGGGGTGAGGATGAAGAAGGAGTCCTGAAGAAGGTGGGATTTGAGCTGAGACTTGAAGAAAGCCAGGGAAGCTTAGATGTGCAACTGAGGAGTGGGGCAGAGATTCCAGAAATGAGAGACAGCCAGTGTAAAGGCATGGTGGTGGGAGATTCTTGGGAAATGGAGTGTCTTATTCTAGGAACTGCAAGGAGGCGGGTGCAGTTAGACTGTGGAGTTTATGGAGGGGAGCAAGGTATAAGAAGGCTGGAAAGGTAGAAAGGGACCAGATTACACAGAGAAGTTATATTTGTTCTCGGAGGTAATAGGGATCCATTGGAGCTCTTTGAGCGGGGGTGAGGTGTGTGTGTGACATGATCAGAACTATACTTTAGGGAAATCAGTTCAACAGCTAGGTGTGGGAAGTGGATTGGGAGTCAGGAAGACCCCAGTTCAAATCCAGCCTCCTTCACCTACTAACTGTGTAACTCTGAGCAAGTGACTCGATCTGTCTTCCTCAGTTACCTCACCTGTAAAATGGGGTAATAATAGCACCAACCTTGCCTAGTTGTTATGAGGACCAAATGAGATAACATTTGTAAAGACCCTGGCATATAATAGGAGCTTAGTAAAATGCTTATTCTCTTTTCCCCACCTTTCCCCTCACCAGCCTAATAGGAGATAGCTCATTGGATTCCAGCCCATGTCTTGCTGCCTCCAAGTCTCTGGCTCCCTGAGTTAGACCTCACTGACTTTCTGGGCTTCACCGTCCTCTTATCAGGAGGCATCAGATGATCTCTGAGGTTCCACCCAGTTCTGAGATGATGGGGCAAGGAGGAGGATCTATTCATCATTCTTGCAGAACTGGAAGGAATCTTAGTATACATGTCTCAAAGACTGCTCCTTCTACCCTTCCATCTATCCTGAATTTTCCCCAGCAAAAGAATTGGCGCCAAGTGTTATCTGGTTTCCTATTGTTCAATGCCCATCAGAGATCTCTCTCCCCAGCCCATTCCAGTCCTTTCCTATTGAGGTAACTGGTGGGGCCTGGAGTCAGGAAGTCCTGAGTTCAAATCTGGTCTCAGATACTTACTTAGTTGTATGATCCTGACCTCAGTTTCTCCAACTGTAACAGGGGGAGACGTTGTAGAGGTAAATTAAAGCTCAATGTCAAGAAAAACTTCCCAACATTTAGATTTATTGCAAAGCAGAGTGACTTTCCTTGGGAGGAAGTGGGTCCCCCCCTCACTGGGTGTCTTATAGTGGAGGCTAGATGACCACCTCTCAGGAAGACTGTGAAAGGGATTCTTGTTTGGACTGGGATGGGAGAAGTTGAGTGAGGTGCCTTTCAGCTCTGAAATGCTGTGACTTTGAAAACATGACACAAAGGGAGGAGAGCCCAAAGCACATTGTAGTTATGGAAAAACTGGTTCCAGCTCCTGGATTCCACTGGCCCTGATGCCCCAGCTTCTCCTCTGTGGTCTTCCTTCTCACATTCAGTTCTCGGGTCCTCACTATGAACTCACTAACCTCTGAGCACCTTGTTCCATGGCCACGGGAAAGGAACATCTGGGATCTTCTGGGGAAAGGACCCTCTTGCTCTACTTTCTTGGAGAAATCATGACCTGGATCTGCTGGGAAGCAAGTATTTCTCATGCTAGCACCTCCCCTTTCTGGGAAGAGACCATTCCTCATTCACGGCCACCCCATCCTCCCCTTTCCATTCTTTCCTCTTTCATTCCTCCACCAGATAACTGCCTCTGTCCCCCTCTATCAAGGCCCATGCAGGCCCTGGCTGGATATGTTGATCCAGGCACCAGCCAAAGGGTAAGTGGGCAACCTACAGGGGAGGACCATTCTAGGAGCAGAGACAATCCACCCCTTAGGAGAGGCATTACTCCTACTAAGATCACAGCAACTCTGGATCTGCTCCAGGGGCGCAGATTCTCTCTAAATCACAAAAATTCCTGATTTCCCTATACTGAGGGAAGGGAAAGGCAGAAGCCTTGGGCAGTAACAGTGGTGGGTTGATAGAATGGACCCACTGCAGAGAAGAGGGAGGAAGAGGAAGAAGAATCCTATAGTCCTCTCCTCTGCCCTGCTTTTCCCTGGCCCATCTCAGGCTGACCTCAGAGTCCAGGGTTGGTCAGGGTCTCAGGGTCTCCTCTACTCCCACAGACACAATGCTGCCTCCCAGCCTCTCCAGGCTTCTCTTCTACTGCATGCTACTCCCAGATCGGGTCCTGGGTAAGTCACTCCCAGACAATGGTGCTATCCATGCTCCCTGCCTTCCCCTATCTACTACTGAAGCCAAGCTGAGAAACAGGTTCCCTCGGGCTCAGTTCGAGTGTCTATATGATGTGATGCAACCCAGGCTACCATGAAAATAGCCCTGGGATTGGCATCACTGGTCAGAGACTTACCTGTGTGACCTTAGATAAGTCCCCTTGCCTCTCTGGGTGCTGGGTCTCTCATCTGTAATATTCAGGGCTAAGACTAGACAGTCTCTACAAGCCCTTCCAGCCTGAAATCTCTAGTGTCCTGACCTTAGTCCAATCTCATTTTACAGATAAAGAAACTAAGGCAGAGAGGCAGCATCACCTGCCTAAGGTCATACAAATAATAAATAACTGAGGCAGGATTCACACTCAGGTCATAAAATAATAGATTTAGAAGTGAAAGAGACCTTTAGGGTCATATGGCCAAACCCCTGCTTTCTTACAGATGGGAAACTGAGATGCAGAGGTGAAGGGAGCTGGATTGGAACTCAGCTCTTCTGACTCCATATCTGGCATGCTTTCTGGCCCCACTACCCTTGCTCCTGGAGCCATAGAACAGAGATAGAGAGATGGAAGGGACCTTTCACCACCCTCATCTGTTAGATGACGAAATTGAGTCTGAGATCAAAATCATTCAGGTAATTGGTAGCAGGGGTAGATTTCGAACCCAGGCCCTCTGACTCTAAAGCCATCACACTCTCACACCTTGCTATGCTAAAGCAAAAGACCCAGGCCTGAATCTTTACTGATAGAATAATAATTATAATAACTAATATGTATATAGAACATACTATGTACCAGGCACTTTGCTAAGCCCCTTGTAATTCTTTCATTTGGTCCTAACAAAAACTGGGGGAGGTTTCCCCTTCTGTACAATGAAGGAGGAGCAAAAAGGAAAGGGAATAAGCTTTTATTAAGCTCCTCCTATGTTCTAAGCACCCTGCTAAGTGCTTTATAAATATTTTATCATTCGATGCTCCTAAAAACCTTAAGAGATAGGTATCATCATTCTTATTTTACAGTCTAGGAAACCGAGGCAGGTTCTGAGGTTCTGAGGGGATTCTGTGGTTTTGCACAGAAGAACTTCAAGGTCTAGATTTAGATTTAGACTCCAGATTTAGAACCTCTGATCCTATTCAGGATTGGAGAGGTGAGAATTCTGGGACCTCATTGTGGGATTCCTTCTGACCTTCCATTGCTGGGCTCAAAGTTCTCAATTTGCTTCTTTCTATCCACCCTGCCCTCAGGTCAAATTTCCAAATGGACCACTCCTCCCCAGATCTCCTGCCCAGAAGGATCTAAGGCCTATGGCTCCTTTTGCTATGGAGTATTTCAGCAACAAAAGACTTGGAACTCAGGGGAGGTGCTTGGGTGTGGTTATAGGGAATCCTGTATGGTGTGGATGGGTAGGGGTGTTTGCTATTTTATCTCAGGGTTCTTTGGGTCAATGCCATCATATGAGAATGAGATTGAACCTTAATTACCCCCTAATCTGCCCTGGATGTCATCCATGGGTTTTTCCTGTCCCATCTAGATTCTTAATTTTCCCCCAATGTTCCTACCTATCCCCATGTGGCCTTCTCTGTAAAGACAGGCTCTCCCCAAACCCCCACAGCCCTAGTCTTTTCTAATCATGCTAGCTGTCCCTTCCTCCCTTCCCTTTCCCTACCCTTCCCTCTTGTTGCTGATAGAAGGGGTAGTGGACCTACTGTCTCTTCTTCAGCCCACCCCTACGATGTCCCTTCTTTTCTTCTCCATAGCTCAAGTGTCAGAGTCTGACCTCAGGTCATCTCTTGTCCTTGATGAGTGAGTCAGAAGCTGCCTTTATTGCTGCCCTTGCCACTCAGAGTTTAGGAGAGAATTGGAGTTACCTCTGGATTGGCCTTCATGACTCTTCCCAGGTTCTACTCCCCTCCCCCTCCATCTACTCCTCATCTCTTCTCTGAAATCTGAGACTGATGAGATGTAAGAAGGAAATAGGGCAAAGGAAGAGCCACTGAGACAAGGAGGCTATTCTGTGGGGTGCCTGACCTTCTTGCCTGGTTCTGTGGTCACAATCAGTCTGCTGATATATCCTCAGTCTTCATGATGCAGCCATTCCATGCAGAGACTCATTTTTCAGCACAAGTCATGTTTGTTCTTTGAGAGAGGGGGAATGGAAGTGGATGGGCTGCCTCTGGTTCCCCTTTACTGGAGGTCTTCAAATAGAGGAAGATAGTCGTTGGAGGTATCAGAGTGTAAGGCAAAGAACTGTGGATTGGAAATCAGAGGACTTGAGTTCAAATCCCAGCTCTGTCACTGTAACCTGTGTGACCTTGGGCTAGTGAGTCTGAGATCTGGAGGTGGTAGATGAAGTGAACTCTCAGGAACCTTCCCACTTGAAATCAATGATGATCATAATAGCTAGCAATGCTAATAATATCACCTTGAGGTTTGCAAAGTGCTTCCTACATTGTGTTTAACATGATCCTTATAACAACCCTTAGGTGCTATTATTATCCCAATTTTTGAGATGAGGAAACTGGGGCAGACGGGTCAAGTGACTTGCCCAAGGTCACATAGCCTGCATATATCTGAGGCAGGATTCAGATTTGGTTCTTTCTAGCTCCAGCATTCTCTTCACTATACCACAGGTCACCTTTGTTATGATGCTCTCTGTTTGATGATTTCCAGAGGGGATTTTTGTATAGATGTGAGTGGAGCTCAGTGTCCTCCGAGGTTCTTTCCAGTTCTGAGATGCCTCTGAACTTCCCTCCTCAGAACCGCCGCTGGCACTGGAGCAACAGTGCCATGCTTACTTTAGAAGCTTGGGAGATAGGAGCCCCCACTAAAACAACCCTCAAGTTCTGTGTAAGTCTGTCCCCATGCTCAGGTGAGAGGAAAAAAGCAGCTTTCCCTCTGGTTCTATCCCCCACCCCTTCTCCTAAGTCAAACAGGATGCTTGATGAGTTGAGGCTCCTGAAGGGACTCTTTTCCTCTCTCCCTCTTTCTCATTCCTTTTCTTACTCCCTCCCCTCCTTTCTTCTCCAGGTCATACATCCATATTCCACTCATGGGGTTGTGTAGCTCCTGAGTTCATGGCCCTAAAGTGGGGACTACTTTCCCTTTTCTCTTTGTCTTCAGGGTTTCTACAGTGGAAGGATTGACATTGCAATGAGGAACTCCCCTTTGTCTGCAAGTTCTCAGCCTAGAGTGGGGGCTGGAGGGAGGAGGGAGCTGAGCATGAAGTCAGCATGGATCTAAGAATGGACTCAGGAGGCCAGGGGGGCAGCCTCTGCTCTCCCCAAGAAACCTCTCCTCCTCTTCCTTGCCCTCCCTTTCCTTCCCTTCTCTCTTTTTCTCTCTCCTCCCCTCCCCTCTCTCCTATTCTTTCTCTTCCCCTCTTCTTCCTTCCCCTCGTTTCTTCCCTTCCCATCTTCTCCCTTCCTTCCCTCTCTTCTTCTTCTCTCCCCTCACCTTTTCTTCTTTTCTCTCTCCTCCCTCCCCTCCCTCCCATTTCTTCCCCTCCCCTCTTCTTCCTTCCCCTCCTCTCTTCTTCTTTCCCTTTCCTCTCCCCCCTCTTCACTTTTTCTCTCCCAATCTCTCCTTCTCTTCTTTTCTCACCAAAATTTTCCTGTGGACTTCATGGTGTTATGGTCTAGAAATAGTTAAGAAATATTTTCTGAAGTTAGTGGTCAGCCTGGTGAAACTCTATGGTATACAGCCAAGTGAAACTCTATGATAATTAGCCAGGTGAAACTCTATGAACCTGGGAAGCCTCCTTAGAGTGATTTATCTGTACCTGGGAGGCTAGCAAGCCTCCCTAAACCAATTTCTCTGTACCTGGGAGGCTGGCCTAGGATACTCTATCTTTCCCTTAGCTTACCCCCTACGTTTTCCTTTGTAACCACTTGTTTGCATCTATATGACAAATTGCTTAGCAACAAATGATGTTAGTTAGATACACAAACCTAATGAAATGTATAAAACTGAACTCAGGGCTGCTCCCCCTTTAATTGGCATGGAGTAGCCCCAGCTGGTAAATTAA
>CM053581.1:17128414-17143510 GCA_028627135.1 Pseudochirops cupreus
CGGCAAGGGGAGAAACAGTTAAGAAATGTGGCTTTTACAACTTAACACAAAGCCGAATTAAAGTTACCCCAAAATACACTACATAGGCCACCCAGCACCTCTTCATTCCCATTGGACTTGTTATGTGTGGAGGATTTTTCAAAGAGTCTCCAGTGAGGGCTCCGCTGGCACCATATAGCCCACCCAGAAAGCCTGGAGGTGTCACCCAGATTCAGCACATCCTTCCCCCGCTCCCCCAGCAGCTCCAGGTAAAGAAGCCAGTCAACACCTACACTCAGTAAGCTAGCCCATCCTTCTATCGATAATTTCTATATTGTACGGAAATGCAACTGATGTCGTCTGGAATTTATTGTTTGTGTTAAAGGTAAAAGAGTTTGGCTGTCACTTATGAAAATTGTAAGATTGCTGGTATTGTTTTAATGCTGAAATCTAAAACTGGTAAATGATTACTATGTGTGTGGAAAGGAGGGGATTAGGTGAAAGCCTCAGCTACATTGGTTCTGTGCCTTCAGAGCAGTCCTCAGGGCTAGTTAGAAGGCACAGCTCATAGCAGCTCTAAGAACAGATGGGATGAATAGGAAGTTCCTTCTCTGGGGTCCCTGTCCCTCCCCCTTTAGTTTGTAAACTTGCCAAAGGCTTGTTTGGGTTATGAAATTCCTAAACAATGAACTTGACGTGCTAATAATTTGCAAGTATGTAGAAATGATCTCTAACAATTGCTTTTTTACACCAAGACAACTTTAAATTTGAGATGTAAGTCCTGGTAAATTTTTCACTAAGCTGTGATTAGTGAAACTTGCTCTTTAAGTTAAAGCTCAGGGCCATAGCTTATTTTCTTTTGAGTTGTCTAATGGATCATAATGATCCATCCATAATCAAAACTCAATAAGGGACCATCTGAGAGAAATGCTCCAAGTTACTCAGAGGGAATGTGATTCAGGTGGGGGGGTCTATATCAGGAAAAAGCTTTAGCCACAGTCTAAGATGGGATTCTCCTGACTCAGTTTTCTCTTTTTGTTCCTTTGAAAAGGAATGTTATTTACATGGCTATTCCTGAGTCTGGCTATGAGGTGGAATTGTTACAGCATGTTTGGAAAACTGAATTATCTGAATTTTAAGGATGCTTTATTCTGTTATACTTGGTATAAATCTTGTCCCTATGCCATCCTTTTATACTAAATTTCTATATTTAGAGCAAGTGGTCAGTATAAGATAATAAGCACACTGCAAACATATGATATCTTGCTGTTTTGTCCTGAATGTGTAGTCATTCCATATCCCCAAACAACTGAAATTAAATCAGAAACATCTTCAGTCTGGTTTGAGAAAGAGAATTTCAGTGCAACCAATTTTCTTAGAGGGAGGTAACCTATTTGGCCTAATTATTATTTAAGTGTCTTCCCAAGTCTTTTGTTGTGGTTGGAGGAAAAGTCAGTCTCTGGCCAATTCATTTGTGTAACAATTGAACCCAACTGTGGAAAACTTTACCCTGCAAAAGTGTTGTTAATTCACAATAGCATTTGATTCTCCCAAAATAATTGTAATCAGAGTGGGAGCTTGGGGAAGTAACAACATCAGATAAACCTGTACATCAAATGTAAATTATTCTAATAGGGCTCTTTCTTTCTTTGTTTTTCCCCATTCTGATATCACTTTGTGGTCTAGCACCCCAAAATGCAAGGGTAAAGGGTGGGGTCTGCCTTGAAAGAATTTGACCACTCAAACCTTTTTTCAGTCCAAGTAGGGAATTTATTAAGATACTGGCTGGGGTTGGGTGAGATTCCTGTGGTATTGTAGTGAGTCTGTGATACTTGTGATGCCCATATAAGCGCACCAGATTTTAAGAATGTGAGCATTTGATGAGGATGGAACTGGTATTATTATACAGAAAGACTGTGGGAAGATCTGGCTGGGATTAAGATGTGTCTAGTAGCCTGTGGTGGCCTGGAGGCAACAGAGAAAGGGACATGAGTGGGATTAATGAGCATCAAGTAAGATAGTTAAGCAACCAAGGTAGTCTGGGGTAGGTCAAATGCCCCAGAAAAATATCAGGGACTGGGCTCCCAAAATTGGTGGGAAAGTTCAATGGCCTTTCCTTTTTGGGGTCCATTGATAACTTCCCATCACACCCACTATGAATTAGGCAACATGCTAAATTCTGGGGATTCAGAGAGAAACAATCTCTTGCTCTCAAGGGGCTCACAATTGAGTGGAATACTGAAACAGTGAAGCTCCCTCAGTGTAGGACAAGACCTGACCTCTCCTGTTATCCAGACCTACCCTACACTTCTCCTATAATCCTCAGAAACTGTCTTGCTGAGAAAGCAGAATTACCCAAGATAAGGAAGTATATCAGTGCCAGAGTGAAGTCCTGTTTACCAGGACTCTACCCCTTCTCTGACCTCCTCCCTTTTGACTGAGCAAAGTTGTCTGTTTCCCACCTTTTTCCCTTTGTTACTGGGGAAAAGTTGCTGCATTAGACTGTGAGCTATGAAGCCTAGTCTATGGGAAGAGGAGCCTGTGGATAGATGAAGGTTCCACGTTAAGGTCTATATAAACTTGGTTTGAGCTATATGCACTTGCACTCCCTCACTGTCACTATCTTGGGTCATGCTGGTTGTGTCCTTTCTCATGAGAAAGCAATAAAACTACTTTGTACTTTTCTTAAGAAAAGTCTCTGTTTCTTTTGGGGTCACAATCACCCCCCCACAAAATCTACTGGGGGAAACATGCAAGCAAACAAGATATAATTGGATAAATTTGAGACAATCTCAATTGTCTTCACACTTGAGACAGTCAAGGTTCATACTATCTCCTAAGGTTGTATCTGCTAAGTAGGAAGGAGGAGCTGGAGACCTTCAGAAAGAGTGAAAGGTGGAACCTTGGGTTTCTCAATCAGCAGGTTACTGTATACCTAAGGGAGGGTCATAGTTCTAAAACGTGATGTTTTAGTCAGAGAGTGGCCTTTCATAGACGAGGGCTGATAATGTGGTGCTAACACTCATGGATTTAGGAAGCAAGGTGACTGGCAGCTAACTACTGGAGCCTGGAAATAAATACAGGTGAGGAGGCGAGGGCGGGGGTGGAGAGAGAGAGAAAGGGGGAGAGAGAGACAGAGAGACAGACAGACAGACAGAGACAGAGAGAGAGAGACAGAGACAGAGACAGAGAGAGACAGACAGAGAGAGACAGAGATAGAGAGAGAGAGACAGAAAGACAGAGACAGAGACAGAAACAGAGAGTGGGAGGGCAACTGGAAGGGGGAGAGGGAGAAGGAGAGGGAAGGGGAGGGGGAGGGGGAGACAGAGCCAAAAAGACAGAGGGGAGAAGGAAGGGATGGGGGTGGGGAGGGAGGCAGAGAGACAGAGAAGGAGCAAGAAGGAGATAGAGAGAGAGAGGAAGGAGACATGAAAGAGAGATAAAAGAAGGGAGAAAGCCCAAGCCAGGGCATACCTTCCCTCCTCTATTAACTTAGGGCTTGTTGAGGATCTAGATCAAGCAGGAAGGCATATCCTTCCCATAGCCTAAGCGGATTTCTCTGCTTCTTTTTCCCTTTTTTCTTCTGCCCCCATTTACTTTGGTGAAGTCAGTTCCTCTAGAGAAGCAGAAGGCTAGACAAGGAGTGGGGAAGTACTGGGTTCAAATGTTGCTTCTAAAGTCTTTGACCCTGAAGAAGTCAATTAAGCTCTTTGAGCCTCACTTTCCTGATCTCTGAAGTGAAGGAGTTGGCCTAGGTGGGCTCTCTAGAATCTCCCTGCTTCATTTTCCTGTCCTGAAAAAATGAGGGGCTGATGAAGAATTTCTAAGGCTCAAAATAGTCACTAACATTGATTCTTTGCTGTAACTTCTCTCCTTCAGTTTCCCAGTGGCTGAGGGGCAGAGGGACAGAGGGAGGGCTGGGGCAGGAAGAGGGCAGAATGGGGGTAGCCTTCTTCCACTCAGGCTAGGGTATATTTCAATTCCAAGGGCATGAAGTGAGCTTAGTGGTGTAACTAAGGTGGGCAGGAGGGTGTTCTAAGGGCTCAGTCTGGTTTCTTCTATGGGGTCTCCAGGAAACAGGGACAGAAACACCAATGGCTCCCTACCAAATCAGGAGATACGAAGACCATGACTGGTTGCCTGTGAGGGCATTATTCTCTGAGGGACTGCTGGGAAATGTGCCTTCTGATTTCTGGCCTTCGCTGAAGAAGAACAGAGTATTGCTGGTCCTCCTGGGGGTGCCTTTTGCCCTGGTCTTGGTCTCTGGCTCCCTTGTCCTGTGTCTCCTGTCTTTATTTGGCCTCTTAGCTGGCTACTGGCTGGCTTTTAGGCATTGTGTAATACAGTATATAAACAATTCCTTGAATTCTGACCTGCTGGATATCCAGAAGTCTTTCCTGAGTGGGAGCGACTCCACTTTTTGGGTGGCAGAGTCTGAGCATCAGGTGGTGGGCATCATCGGTACCCGTCCAGCAAAGAGGCCATTTGGAGGAGGGAACTATCAGGAATTGGTCCGTTTGTCTGTGAAGAGGAATTATCGAGGCAAAGGGCTGGCCAGGACCTTGGTCCAGAGTGTGCTCCAGTTTGCCGAGGATCAGGGGTATGATGGAGTGGTCCTTGAGACTACCAGTTCCAATCACCCAGCCCAACGACTTTATGAGAGTCTCGGCTTCCGGAAATTCCATGAATCAGGGTATTACTTGAACCGGTGGCTAGGTTTCCTCAAACTTTTCCATTACCAATGTGATTTTTCTTCCCAAGCATGACTGTCTCTTGCCTCAAACCTTCTGTGTCTCTCAGTCCTTGGATTTCTTTATAGGGTCCACAACAGTGTGCTGTGCTTATTAAAGACTGTTGACTTTCCTTCCTTCCTTGACGGGTTATTTCCTTGTTGCAAAAGGCCCTTACAAAAAAAAAATCAGTTTGGATTGAGGAGGAATCACAGAGAAAGGGAGTTCTATGTTAAAAAGTCACAGTGGGACTTATTTAAATATCCCAAAGGAGAATAATCATGATTTCCCTCATCTAGATGGTGAACATGCCCCCCCTCCCCCATTGTACCATTCTCTCCCCCACCTCTTAAGCGTATTCTTCAGTAAAACATTGTGCACGTTTGGCACATAAGGCTGTATCTTCATTTCCACAAAGGTTTCTGGAAAGGCTCAAACAATGTCCTTTTGAGTTTGTCCCTCTAGTGCTGTGTACACTAGAGTGTGAACCAAACCTGTTAGGTAATTTTCTAAATGACCTCTTAAGGACAGTAGGAAGAGCCCGAGGAAATCCATTCAGCACCATCCTCAGATAACCTCCCAGATGATGATGGTCATTGTCATTTGGGTGGCTGTGCCTCCCTATCTCACCTAGGCTAGAGGTATGTTAGCTCCTTGGGGGCCTGATCCCAATGCTGATCCACAAAGAGGCTTTATTCTGGGGCATTTTGGTCCTCTTTAGGCAACCTGATGGCCCTTGACTGGTGGGGATCATGCTCTTGTGGAAACCAAAGCTTGCCTTTAACCTTCCTTCCTCTCTGAACTCCTGAGCTCCAGTTGAAGTGGCCAGGAACTAGTTAAGTAAAAATTTCATGGACTTAAGACAGGAGTCAAGAAACTAGCCTAGAACAATTTGTGTTTTTTCCATTTTTTTCTTCTTCTAGGTCATCATGCACTTTGCCCCTCTGCTTATCTTACAACCTCTTACCTACAGATGTAATCACAACACCTCCCCGCCCCCCACCTATTCTTCATTCTTCTTGGTCGTCATGCCCTGTAATCACAAACTCCCCTTGCCTCAGCAACTTACTTGCATCTCCAAACAAAGAAGCTGTACTATATAAAAGATTTTGCACCCCTGAGCTATCTGCTGTTTTCCCTTTAGATTGGCACGCGAGACAGCCCCAGGTGGCAAAATAAAGCTCCTAAAAACTTTTTATTCAGACTCTGTGATCACTCTGTTTAGATTTGCCATTTCATTTGGAGGCCCCAGTGAGATGGCCTTTGGCTGTCTCAAGTGATCAGCTGTGCTTTTCCTTGGACAGTGGAGACTGCGTTGGCAGAATAAGCAAGGCGACAGCCACTGAGAAATTTTTCTCTGCCCTAGATCATTCAACAACCTGAAGTGGCCTCAGCCACGAAAAACTCTAAATTCTCTCAGGAAGGTTAAAAGCCTGCCTGAGTAAATTGGGAACAGAGCACTCTTGCCAAGGCCTTGCACTGGTAGTTCCCCTCCTGCCAAGGCCTTGCACTGGCAGTCCCCCTCCTGCCAAGGCCTTGCGCTGGCAGTCCAACTCCTGCCAAGGCCTTGTGCTGGCAGTTCCTGCCAAGGCCTTGCGCTGGCAGTTGATTTGGTGAGTACTCTTCTGATAATAGGGTAGGTGGCAGACTGGACACAGCATAGGCCTCCCCTACTGGTTCAATCAGTCGGGACACTGACTGCAACCTCTGTTTAGGTCTCTCCCTTGAGACCTCTGTTTACCTCTGGTTAAGTCTGTTTTGTCTGTCTGTCTGTTTCGTGTGTCAGTCTTAAGTGTCTCTGTCACAGTCTGTGGTTTAGAAGTGGAAGTTCCTTTTTCCCTCTCCCCTTCATCGAGGGATTGGGAAAAAGAGGAAGTTAAAAATTGACAGTGTAAAATCTTTCTTTTGCTCCTAGAAGGAGAAAGCAGATAAGCAAAGGAAGGGAATTTTTCCCTTCTCAGGGATGACAAAAAGGAGCTAATGGATGGAGAATATTTCACCTTCCTTGTCTGGGATTGCCATTGTTATAAATTACTCCGGGAACTCAATGAAGCCTTAGAGTTAAAAGAGGCTCACAGTAAGAAAGAACTTGAGAGGACCTGTCCCCACAGCCAGTTGAAGCCAAAGTCAAGAGATTCTATCCCCTGTCAGGACAAAAAACTTCTGGTAAAAAGGAAAATTATTCTTTCTGAAAGTTATGAGAATAATTAGATATATAATTCCAAACACTTCACCTTCTTTACAGAGTCCAGTATAAAATACAGTATTTGTTAAGAAAAGAGGGGAGTCCTCCAGACCCTTCTGTGGGGAAGTATTTTTAGCTAAACATTCCCTCCTGCCCATAATCATTTCCTTTGCCCTGAAAATGTTATCACTCCTCTCCCCTTCACACTCTAATGGGAATGAGTTAAGGTTTTGGTCCATCTGTGGAGGAAGATCCCTTGGCTCCCCCTCTTCATGTGGGACCTCCTGCCAACAGAGGTCCAGATCCACTACCTTCCACTCTTAAAGGGGGACAAAAGCCAGAAGATCCCATTTCACCTGCTCTCTCTAGTCCTCTCTCCCTGCACCCCAGTTTCTAGGTCTCTGTACTTTGTGTTTTGAACTACATTTCCTGACCTCTTCCTTTTGTTGGTTAAAAAACAAAAACAAACAAACGAAAACCTCCCTCTGCGTTCTAAACTTCTGGCCAGAGTTTTGAATGCTGAGAGACTTGAATGAGTAGGAATCTTTTTTCCCCCTCAGATGGAAGAGGCAGGCACATTAGCAATTAACCATTTCCTTTCCTGCCTCACCTAAAAGAGAAAAGTTTTGTGTGTTGGAATGCAACTGTAAAGCAACTGAATTCATTCTGGTCAGTTTTGAAAAGTACCCTCCTCTACTTTGAAAAAAAATGGGGGAAGAAAGCATAACAGCTATATCAAGGGCCCCCTTTGCAACAGCCCTGGGCCCCTGGGCACCCTGAAACCAACACCTCTAGGGATTCAGATGAACCTCTCCTTTCAAACCCCTGGATCCATAGCCAGGCTCAGCAATGTGGAGAGAGAAAGAAAAGCCTCTGCACTTGGTAAGCCCAATTTTCTGTTTATGTTCATCTGAAAGTTTATGGATCACCACATTCACCATCTGTGTGAGATTCCAGAATGTAATTGATTTCTAGTCATAAGTTGATTATTGGTGTGGCAACAAGAAAACTTTATTTCTGTGTAACTTCATGTGGAATTTTAAGGTCATCAGATTGGTAATCAATTGGGTTTTATTTCAAAGTTTGAACCTTGTATTATCTATGTTATAAGATAAGCAGTTTCTTTTGTAATGTTTTGGAGTATTGTAGTTTGAAAAATCATATGCTTAATTTTTAAGATTGTTAACAAAGTTATTTGGGCAACCGTTTTAATGCTAAAACCTAAAGTTGTTAATCGGTACTGTATGTAGAAAGGAGAAGACTGATAAAAATGCTATTCTGAACAGTCCTTCTGCATGTATAAGATTGTGAAAAAGCGGGGGCTGATGCCACAAGCCCCTCCCTGAAATCCTTCTCAGTTATTCCTATGTTGTAAAACTGCCAAAAGCCCATAGGAACTGTCTCTATTAGGCGAGGTCCTTCCACCAGGGAAAGCAATGATAATAAATGGAATTCCTTACATTTGTGAGACCTGGTAAATTTTATTGCTTATTGCAGCTCCATGAGACTAAAACTGACTCTAAGCTGTGATTAGTGAAACTTGTTGTTTAAGGTAAAAGGCATTTGGGACCATAACTAAATTTTGTTTGGAGTTTGAATTTGGATATAGTTGCCTGCATAAATCAGTATCTGAAAGAAATACCACGAACTACTCAGAGGGAATATGATCCTATGCTGTAACCAGTGGAAATCTACATTTGGTAACAGTCGAAGGGAAAATCTCAGCCTCTGTCTGGGATAAGATCCCTCTGGCCAGCTTTACCCATGAGGTTCCTTCGAGAAGGAATGTTTCCCACTTATTCCTGAGTCTAGCTATGAGGTGTTACTGATACTGCATGGTTGGATATCTGTGACTTTACCTGAATTTAAACAGAGCCAAGGATGTTTTATCTTGTCATATTTGGAATGTCATATGTCCCCTGTTTCCTTTCCTTCTATAGCAAATTTCTATGATTAGAGCAAGTAGTCAGTAAAAGATATGAACTATCTTGTTTTGTGGTTAACAAATGTAAAGGAAGGCTGGATAATCTGAATAATGGCTTTGAAGGATTTGGAAGGATAGACAGAGGTTTGATTGGAAATATGAAAAGTGAATAAGAAGGTACAGAGACAAATGAGGGTGTATGCAAGCTCCTCCTGTCTCCAGGTAGTTGCAGTTTTATTTTCAGAAAGCAGAAAAATTTGTAACTTGATTCTAAAAATTTTAGGAAAGCAGCAGGATCAGATTGATTCTTCTAAAGAACTATCTATCTATCTATCTATGTGTGTGTGTGTGTGTGTGTGTGTGTGTGTGTGTATAGAATTGGCTTTCAAAAATTTCTCTGTCATGGAAATTCAAACCTTGAGCATAATTGGTAATAAGATCAAAAGTTTAGATTTTTGATGCAATTCTGTAACTCTTTGTGTAATTTTTTGTAATATTTGTGCCTAGCCCTGTGTGGGTAGAAAACTGAATTCTTTGTGATATTGTGTGAACCTAGCCTTGCATGGCTGGCTGGGAAACTGAACTGTTTCTATGTACCTTTGGTATTAAATCATGTTTCTGTGAGCCCCTGTCAGGCCTGGCTAACTACTCTAGCTTGTGGACACCCTTGCTCCTGAGTGAACATCTGAGCCAAGGGACCTGAAAAGGATGACATCAGATGCAGACACCTTTTCCAAGAAGCTATACCAGACCCGCACAAGAGCTGCTACAGCTTTAGGTTATTGTTCTGTATTCTCATTGTGTTACCTTGACTGCCCTTACTGTAGAAAAGACCAAATTGCCTGACAGATAGGGGAAGCAGCAGATACAAATCTTATGCCTGATAGAACAGCTAATGCAATTATTCATTGGTTTTTAAAAAAAACTGTTTTTTGCAGAATGGAAGCATTGGCTTATTGTTGGAATTTTGATGTCGTTATTTGTTTTATTCATGCCTTGTTTTGTTAGAATGATGATAAATATGGTTTATAATACCATCCAAGATACCAGAGCAGATCTGTAACTGTCCAAAACACAGAGCAAGCAGGTTTCAGTGATCACAGTTGCATGACCAAGTTAATGATTCTCATGAGAAAAGAAAATAGCCTGCATACCCAGGATTGAGAACAATAAAGTGTTGAGGGTCACAGTTGGTTATTGGCTAACAAGGAAGACCAAAGGGTCCTCTCGCTTGTAGGCAAATAGCCAAAATGGGCTGGATGTTTTGAAAGGTCTTGTGTGACAATTTCTGAAGGTCTATGAAGTTTTTAATGGAAGTATTGCTAAATTAATGTAACAAGTTGTAAAACAGAACAGATCTTGCTGTTTCAATGTGAATTTGTAGCTATTCCATGAACTAAGCAAAAGTTAACATTTGTAACTGAGTGTATAGGTAAAAGATTCAATTTCTGAAGTATCTCTTTCTCCCAAAATGAAAATAATCAGAGGATAGACAAGCTTTGTGAAACAAGGATGTATGCCTACTATTCAGTTGTGAGGTTCAAGTCAGTAACCTCTTTTGCTTAAGGCAGTTATGTTAGTAAAGGAAAGTTAAATAGTCTGAGTAATGGATTATACAAGCCATATCCACTCTACTTCTGATCATTTTTCTCCTACTTTTTCAACTCTTGTTTGTTTAATCTCTTTGCTGGATTTGTATCTTCTATGCTCAGTGCATTCCACTTGCAGATGATGGCTCAGGTTGATTACCAACCACTGCCCAAAGTCACTACCCAACACCCCTTGGATCTGGCATCTGCCTCTGTGTGAACATTGGCCACAGCCCCCACCCCTCAAATGATGGACCCCTGTGAGGCAGAGACAGCTCTACATCCTTTCTCAGCATGAAGCAGCCTGGAAAGCTGAGACCTTCGTCCCTTGTCCCCAAATGATTTTGGGTCCCATCTGTTTAGGGGGAAATGATGGGGGTTCTGGGAATGATGAGGTGCTGGAATGCCTCTGTAACTTTGTTTGTAACATCATTGTAACTTCAGTCTGTAAATATCTCCCTAACTGCCTGTCTGATTAAGGAGGTTCAGGATTCGTGTGAATGGAACACTCAGCACTTCAAAAGATCCAATATAGTTTACTTAGAAAATACTCAAGTGGGAAGGAAGCCAGAGATAACAGAATAAAGGCTTAGGAATAGTAAGATAAGAGTAACTATGAGTTACATATGCATATATACATACATATCCACGATCATCACCGATGCAGGGGAAGCACCAACACCTGACTACCCATCAGGGTCCTACTTGGGACAAGCAGGGCTCCAACTGCATAGCAGAACATATCTATCAGGACTCCAACTATATAGCAGAACATATCTATACATATTTACAGTCATCACCAATGCGGGGAAGCACCAATACCTGACCACACAAGCTGGGGAATCCTGGGGTACAGCCATCAGGGTTCTGCTCTGGAGGGTCCCAGGCAGGACGTCTCCTCCATGGGTGAGATTCCAATTTGGGGTCTGAATCTTACGGTTTAAGTAGTGCTGAGAACAAAGGAGGCATACTGCCAGGTGTTTTTTAGCAAGCATCATCTTGTGTGAGGCCGGGGAGGGAGGCCAATCCCTCCAAGGGCCCCCCCCCCCCCCACCAAGAACAATGTTTCCTTGGAGTGGCTAGTTCCAGGAGTTGGGCAGTTAACCATGTCTCTTCTCAAGGTCCTGGCCAGGGTCCCAGGAGAAGCACAGCCCTCATGTTCCCAGGATTTTCTGTTCCAAAACAACTCAGGGCAATAGAAAGGTCTTATTGAGTTAGGGCTTTGGTTTGTATAATCTTATTCCTAACATAGGGGCTTACCTTGCCCCTTCACTGCCTCTGCTCAGACCTGCAATTGGCGTTCCATGAAAATAACACTAGAGGCCTTAGCAGACTCTAACCCTCCCGAAATGTGTATTTTGGTCCATATTCTTCCCCATGTTTTCTTTTACTCCAGCGGGGGTGTGTGTGTGAGCATTTTGGCTTGTCTACCCAAGTGAGATGGGCCCCCATCCTAGTTCCCCTGCTGGTAGGATTAGGTATTGCTGGATCCACTGTTGTAGGCACAGCAGCCCTGGTTACAGGAAAGTCTCAGTATGCTGCCTTGAAAGCCCAGGTAGATCAAGATATAAGGGAACTGGAGAACCAAATTTCCTATCTGGAGACCTCCCTAGATTCTTTGGCTGAGGTTGTGCTGCAGAACTGATGTGGACTAGACCTCCTATTTCTTAAATAAGGGGGACTCTGCATTGCCCTTGGAGAGGCCTATTGTTTCTATGCCAACGATTCACGGCTGATCAAAAATAGTCTTCTCCTGGTATGGCAGCACATTAAGGAAAGAGAAGATGCCCAGGTATTGGGGTCCAACTGGTTTGAATCTCTATTTAATTGGTCACCCTGGCTGACCTCCCTTGTAACAGCATTAGCCAGCCCCCTTTTCCTTCTGCTCCCTCCTAGGCTATGTGTGTAAGTGGGTCCAGTCTGTCATATTAATGGTCCTGTGTACACACTATACACTCATAAGTGGCCAGGAATCCATGATTTGGTTCTTTCCAAAAACCAAATGGGAGAATGAAGTGGCCAGGAACTAGTTAAGTAAAAATTTCATGGACTTAAGATAGGAGTCAAGAAACTGGCCTAGAATAATTTGTCTTTTCTCCATTTTTTTCTTCTTTTAGGTTATCATGCCCTGTCCCCTACCTACAGATGTAATCACAAACCACCCCTTCCCCCCCGCCTTGCCTATTCTTCATTCCTCTTCTTGCTTGGGCATCATGCCCTGTAATTACAAACCCCCCTTGTCCCAGCAACTTACTTGCACCTCCAAACAATGAAGCTGTACTGTATAAAAGATTCTGCACCCCTGAGCTGTCTACTGCTCTCCCTTCAGATTGGCATGCGAGACAGCCCCAGGTGGCAAAATAAAGCTCCTAAAAACTTTTTATTTGGACTCTGTGGTCACTCTGTTTAGACTTGCCATTTCAAAGTAATCCACCATGCTCATCTTACCCAGCAGCAAAGGAATACAGGTGTGCCTCACTGAGTATGACTGAAAATGAACAGTCTTCAGGTAGAGGTCAAGCCTACCACAGTTGGGAAATCAAGAGATTCTAGTCATCCTTAAATACAAAGGATTTTATTTTGAGTCATTGTGATTCTTCTCTTTCTGTCTCTCTGGCTCTGTCTCTGTCTTTCTCTGTCTCTCTGTCTCCATCTCTCTCTCTCTCTCTCTCTCTCTCTCTTCCTTTCTTTCTTTCTCTGTGTCCCCTGTGTGTTGGCTTATTCATTTATTAATTCATTTACCCCCTCCTTCATCCCCATACAATGTTATGTAAATTCAAATACAAGGGTCATTTTGCATGACTTATCCTAAGTTACTTATAGCACTTATAAGGAGCTTGTCCCAATGGAAGCAACTATAAAGAAAATTAAATTAGAAAAATTGAAATCAAACAAACAACTCACAAAAGTGAAAAAAATGCAGCTATAGGAAAATCTGAGCTTCCCCTCTCAGAGAAAAACTTTATTTCTTGAAGAGTGTTTTGAACCTATGGGGGTGAGTGCTCCCAGTAGGTATTTGGAACCTTGGACATACTAGAAATTTCTCCCTCCCCTTTGGATTTGGAACTTGACTGGCCCTGGGTAGAAATTCCTTCATGAATCCCTTTGGCCCCAAAATGTCAAACTGTTGTATTTCCCCAATATATCCCTTAAAAACCTAAATAGCTGTGCAGATGGAAGACTAGACAAAGTATCTCCAGGTGTGCCAACAATGCACTGTGCAAAAATGGAGATGAAATACCCTTGACAGAAGGACAAGCAAGTTCAGTTCACAAAGAAAGGAAACATCTTCAGTGAACCCATTTCTTTCCTGAATCCCAAGGGATCAAGCCTGAAGAATGGATTGGATGCCACCCATTACAGTAGGAAGACATTGGCTGAGACAGTGAAGAAGTTGATGTATGGAGTTGAATAACTGGGTGCCAATTTAGACCAGAAGTAAGATGGATTAGATCAGAGGGATTGAGTCCCAAACACTAGAGAAAAATTTTCTTCCAGAGACTAAAAGAAGGCTGACAGAGACAAAAATAGAGTGTGAAACTGTAGGAAGGACCTTCAGAACCTGGAGGATTCATGGAGGAAGGTCATTTGGGGAATTTGAAGTGACTATGGGTATCATGTCTGGAAAAGGGAAGACTTGGGGGTTTGAAATGCTGTTTATATTTAAAGGGTCCGGTTGGCCTATGGAGGGGGAATACTACTGTGAGGCCCCAGAGAGCAAAACCAGGACTTTTGAGTTGGAATTGCAAAGAACGTGACCTCAGAAAAAAACCTTCCATCCTAACTAAATTACCAAAAAATTATTTTTCTAAGTTAGAAAAAAATATTAATAAAGTTCACTTGAGAAAATGAAAAGTCAAGACTATCAAGGGAGATAATGAAAATAGTGTAAAGGAAGGAGGTTTAGCAGTAATGGATCCTTAACTATCTTACAAGGCAGCAGTTATCAAAACTATCTGGCTCTGGCTAAGAAATTTCTAATCAATGAAATAGAGTAGACATATAATTTACAGCAGCAAATAAACATGATGACCTTGTATTTGACAAATGTAAAGACTTAAGACTTTCAGATAAGAATTGATCATTAGGGAAAAATTCTTGGGAAAACTGGAAAGCACTGTGGCAGAAACAGGGCATAGACCAAGATCTTACACCATTTATTAAGATAAATTCAAAATGGATACATGACCTAGATATAAAGCGATATTTTTACAAGCAAATTAAACATGGAACATATTAGTTATCAGACATGGATAGGCAAATAGTTTATGAATAAACAAGAAATAAAAAAGTTAGCTGGAAAATGGATAATTTTGATTACATTAAATTAAGAAGTTTGTGTACAAATAAGGTAAATGCAGCCAAGATTAGAAGGAAAACAGAAAATTGGAAAAAAAAATAATAGTTTATCAGATAAATGTATCATATTCAAAATATAAAAAGAACTTTGTCAAATCTATAAGAATATGATTCATTTCCTAATTGATAAATGGCCAAAGGAAATGAACAGGCAGTTTTCTAATGAAGAAATCAATGCAATTTTTAGTTATATGTTATGGGAATCTGAAGATCTTCCCTGCCCCTAGGCCCTTTGCTAAAGTGGCTACGTGACTCTGAGGACCCTTGGATATTTGAAAGTATACTCTGTTCCCTAATAGGCTGAATGTGGTCACGTGGAGCCTGTGGCAC
>CM053581.1:17144010-17178954 GCA_028627135.1 Pseudochirops cupreus
GAGAGAGAGAGAGAGAGAGAGAGAGGGAGAGGGAGAGAGAGTTTCTCTCCCAGCATCTGGAAGCTGAGAACTGACTGAGAACTGAGATGGAGTTTTTGCCTAGAAGGCTGAGAGGGCTTGCCTGGAAGGTTCTCTTGTTCCTTGTTCTAAATATTGTGGCCTCTGTAGTGAAAACTGTGTGGCCATTTTCTGTGATAAGATGTAATGTTTTGAATGTTTGTCTTGATTTGTAATGGAATAAACAGAGGGTTCACTATATTTTGTAATCTGAACTCTAAAAGCTGTTCACAGTAGCATTCTTTTGGGAATCTGCTGGTGCATGGCGTTACAGGGAAGAAGGGAAAGAATCTGGAATTCAAAGGTTTAAAATCAAATGTTTTTATATATGTGTTATTATTATTATTGTTATGTTTTTACATGCAACTGGGAAATAAAATATATGGGCACTGGGGTATGGAGACCCATCTTGCCCTACTGGAAAGTCGGAGGGGGAATGGGGGAAGGCATATGGGAGAGCAAATTGGGGGAGGGGATATTCAGTGGGATCACCATTTTGGTATGGTGGATAGGGGAAAAATGGGGAGAAAATTTGTAACTCAAAATCTTGTGGAAATGAATGCTGTAACCTAAAAATAAACATAACATTTAATTTTTAAAAATGAACAACAAAGCAAAATAAAGACATTCATCATGCGAAAAAAAGAATCTTCTGCACATCCTTTTTTCTCACACCAACCCTGATTCTCACATTTCCTCATCCTTCTGTCTCTACTTTTCCTTTTCTTCTTTTTAAAACTTGTTTAATATTGCCTGGCTCAAAGTCTTTTGTGCCATATGCCATATTTAGTTCAAAGTTGATATATAACCTGAATGTAAATGGTTACACTGTTTGTAAAAAAGTGGAAGAATTCAAAGTCTTTTAAAAAAATTTTGCTAAGGCGAGAGTTTTTATCATGTAAAGAATAAAGGACATCATTTAATGCAAAAAAAATTTTGATTACATAAAATTAAACAACTAATCTATTTTTAAAAATTATTTTATTTTTAATTTATGGAATAAAACAAGCATTTCCCTAACATAGTATACTTTAAAAAAAGATAATTTCACACAAAACTGTAAATATATCATGTACAACTTGCTATTTCTTTTAAATATTTAATAAAGTTATGTAAATTCCTTTTTTCTTTTTTTCCCTTTTTATGATTTATTCACTCAAAGCTGTTCTTAAAACAATGTTGTTGTTATATACAATGATCTCTTGGTTCTCCTCATTCCACTCTTCATTATTTTGTGCAAGTCTACCCATGTTTTTCTATACATTAATATATAAAATTCTACTTTCTCTTATATTCTTGGGAAGTTGGAGACAGGGTTCTCCTCTGTGGACTCCTTATAGCTATATGACATTGTTAGGATTCTCCTTAAGGTTCCTTCCTGTGGTGTTGTTTGTGGTTCAACATTTAATGTTGCTGTGTCTTTGAAGAAACTTCTCTCTGACTTAATCCTCTGAATTATTTTGTTGAAATACTGGTTTTTAAACATGATGATGCTTCATGGTTTATAAATAATTTTTCTCATGCTAACCTTGTGAAAACAATCCCAGTTTGAGAGATGAGGAAAGAGGTTCAGTGATACTCCTAACATCACAGAGTTAAGAAGTCTCAAACCCGGATTTTTATATTTCATAGCTAGTATAAATACAAAAGACTTTATGAAAGAGCATGGTAATTAAAGGAGAAATGAAACATTTTAGTCATAAATCTGAGGACAATTCTTTCCCAAATATACAGAGCATCAGCAGGAAAAATGAATGCAAGTGGGGGTCATTTATGGAAGGGAAGAGATTGCTGTGATATTCAGAGGCCAACTATGGGTCTCCTTCTCTGGATATTGGAGAGGGAATTCAACTTCAGCAAGTGGAATACATGGCTTAAGGACAACATTGCAGACAGTGGTAACCCAATGACCTCAGGAATTAATGTAACCAGGACCTATAAAAGGCTGAACAACTCAAGCCTCCAGTGGTATGAAGTCACAGAAATCTTCTAGTAGAGTTATTATTCTATCACCACCAGGTTTGTTCCTCATTATTCTCTGCTAGATACCCCTCTACCAGATATGGAATCTCCACTAGATGCATCATTGATTGGCATAGCCAGACACTGCCCCTCCTGGTACATGGAAGTCCTCTCTGCTTTTCACCACTGGGTCTAGCTTAAGTCCTTGGCTATAGTACTATTGTTTCTTCTTGAGAAGAATAGGCTCTGCCATGCTCTTTTAGTTCAAAAGCCAGAGGCTTTTTTCATAAGATCTCAGTCACAGGATAAATAACATCCCTGGGGCAGGGGAAAAATCAAAATAACCTCACTTTTTTTCTCATAACACTAGTGTAAATCAATCACCATGCATTTATTAAGCAAATATTATAGGACAGACTACTGTATGAGCCTTGCTTTGTACTTAAGGGTGGTGTGTGTGTGTGTGTGTGTGTGTGTGTGTGTGTGTGTGTGTGTGAGTGTGTGAGTGATGGGGGGAGGAGAGGAGAGAGAGGAAGAAGAGAGAGAGGGAGGGAGAGCAACCTTGGGAGTACCCCCATCCAATCTCATCCCCTCCACCATGTGTTTGCTGAGCTGAGCCCTTGACTGAAAGAGGGTTGCTCCTTACCTAGAACATGAGCTTCCCCTTTCCTATTGTCCCTTCTTTTCCCTTTCCATCCCCTCCACACTAATTTATACATTAATGGATTCAGAGTCCCAGGGCATGAGATCAGGCTTACCAGAATGGCAGCCATCTTCTCTGGCCTATAGGCCAAGCCCCTCATCCTAACTCTCTTTAGGATTCCAGACATAAAAGAATGAAGTTTACCCAGAAAAATTCTCCTACATCTGAATGTAGATATCTTAGAAATAACAGAATAGAAGAAGGAGTTGAGATTTTGCCATTTTAAGTAAAGTTCAGTGCCAGGCCCTGATTATATTCTTTCTCCTCTCCACCACCTCCCTCCAGAGAATCTTCTTCTCACACTCCTTCTCACAACCCCCTATCTGCCATCTCCTATCCATCTCTTCCACTTCTCTTCCCCTAACAATGGAAGAACTGGGGAGACAACCAGGAAGGGTTCAAGTCAATGGTACTAGAGAAAATATTACCCCTAACTCCTCAACTTGTCTTTCTGACCCTGATTGGTGATGTAGCAGGACAACCCTGTGATGGTGGGATCTGAGCACACATGCAAAGCCTCTCTTAATACAGATTCCTGACTCACATTGAATTTGTTATCCACTAAAATTCCCAGATTCTATGCAGAACAACCACTGTTTATTCATGCCTCTGCTTTCTTATGCTTATGAAGATGATTTTTTAGTATCCTAGTATAAAATTTCACGTGTCTCCCAATTAGATTCAGTCCAATACTCTAGCCTGTCAAGGCTCTTCTCATTAATTGTATTTGCAGTCCTTTCTAGCTTTTTTCCTCCTGGTTCAAATGTCATCTATTCCTTTATCCAAGTCATGAATAAAAATGTTAAACAGTGCAGGGTCGGGTACAAGTTCATTGATACTCCATTGTACATCTCCAGTCATGTTGACATTGATCTACTAACAGCTATTTGTTGCCTGTGAACATCTAACCAGTTTTGAACCCATTTGAATATGTTACAGCCTAATCACTATCTCTCCACCTTCTCCACAGGAAAAGGATGAGCTACTTTTATTAAAAGATTTGCCAAAATATTTCTCGACTATGTCCATAGCATTCTTCTTACATATTAATTTAATAATCCTGTCAACAAAAGGAAAGGAGATTAGTCTGGGATGATCCATTTGGAAAACTCTACTTGGGAGGTACTCTAAATATTTCTCTCTTAAGATGTGAGCAGTTTGCCAAAAGAGGCAAGTAGTTGGTCTTTCCTCTGTGAACTCCTTCAGTTCATAGAGAAGAAACAAAATCAAGAAGTAATCTTAGAAGGGAAAACAATAGCATTAAAGGAATCTGGGAAAGGTTGTTTTTTTTTCTCCAGAAGGTAGGGTTTTAGCTGAGACCTAAACCAGAAGGATGATTTCAGGAAGGATTCAATTCTAGGCATGATGGACAGCCAGTGAAAATGCATAAAATTAGGAGATGCAATACCTAGTTCAAGGAACAGTAATAAGGTCAGTGTCACTGGATTATAAAGTAAATGAAAGAGAATGCAGTGTAAGATGACTAGAAAGGTAGAGAAGTGTCAGGTTATGAAGGGCTAAACAGAGGATTTTTTTTTTATTTGTTCCCAGAATAAGGAACCACTGGAATTTATTGAATGAAGAAGGGATGGAAGTGTCATGGTGAGATCTACACTAGTGAAACACTGGTTTCTTAGCAGACAATCTAAAGGCATCTTGAGTATATGAATTAGTGTGGTAATCTGCTTTAGTTATTTGTTCAAAAGCTGGTCATCTACACATATTCACATCTTTCCATTTTTCTTCAGTACTACCACTATTGGTGATGCTTCTAAGAAGGGCTATTGGGTTTTATAACAATGTCATTGGGTAGCACTTCTTTGAGATAGTTTCTGGGCTCTTACATTATAGATGGAGGAATCTTCCTAGTTTTTGCCAGAATGGTCATGAATCAGTGAGTTGGATTCTGAGAGTTATTCCATATATCTTTATTCAGTGAAAACATGCTTATGCCCTTACTGAAGTTCTTCCTCAACTGATCCTTCCATTCTTCTGGTACAAAGGAGCCAATCAAGTCAAACACCTCAGTATCCTGTTCAGAGTTTGAAAAACCAGCACTCCTGTTCCCTTCATAGGTAACTCTTGTCCCTATTCTCTTGTAAACTTCTGTATAATCTTCATAGATGATCAGAGAATGCTGATATTACCAACTTGCTGCTCATAGTATTGTGCTAATAATTTGAATAGGATGGGATTTATTCCAATTAATACTGACAGTTTCATGAATATAGTGGATGGCTGAGACAACCAGTAATAAGGACAGTGGAGCTCCAAGTATGAAAGGGTTAAGTTCTTCAGGGAATGACTTCTGTCCAGGGCAGCATGGTGACTAGTGAGAGGTTCAGTCAATCAACATACTATATGCCAGGCACTGTGCTAAGTGATGAGGATACAAAAATCGACAAAAGACAGTCCCTGCTCTCAAGAAATTAACTGAGGCAAATCTGCTAGATCAACCGAGGAATCTGCTCCCAGAACCCAGAGTCTCAGACCTGGGAAAAAGAGCAGTGGTGGCCATCTGGTCCAACCAGTATCTGAAAAAGAAGTCCCAATAGAGCATCTCTACCAAGTAGTCCTCCAACTTTTGTCAAAAGATGTCGAATGAGGGGAGAGCCCACCATTCCTTGTGCTTTGACTGGGCACATCCAGGACTATGCCAATATTTTGCCTTTTTGTATCATCAGCACCTGTCACTGTACCTGGCACATAATAAGTGTTTATTAAGTACTTTTTGATGGTATTCCAATGATATGGTAAACAGCAATAGAGAAGGGGTGTCCTGAATGATAGTTTGAGTTGAGGGATGAGTGAAATCTACCATGATAACAGGAGATGAGAAGAGAAGGGGAAAAAGAGGGAAGGTGATGCCTAGATAACATAGGGTCCTGTATTTCTCAAAAAGAGGGGAGATTTGAACCTGGTCACCATAGTTTCTTCCCAGAGCTATGTAATCTAACAAAATATTTAGCTAAATCCTCGTTTCCTCTAAATTATTCCCAACTATAACCATCCTGAGAACAATAAAAGATTTTTTAATTTAACTTAATCAACAAACATTTATTAAAGGTCTTTTTAAATTTCACACCTTCTGACCCCTTTGCTTTCCTGTCTAGATTCAGGAATCTTAAAGCCAGAGGCTTGATAATGTATGAAAATGTGTTTTCACTCTTTCCCACTGACTTGGTGAAGCTAACAACTCTTCTCCAGGACAAAGAAGTAGGTTTTTTTTTTGGAGGTGCTACTATCAAAAACCCACAGAAACCTCAGCAAGGTTACATGCTGTTTTCAGTGCCAGCAAAATAGGGGAAATTGGGACATGCTTCATGGGAATATAGAAATATTGGTTTCGGTCATAGGAGACAAATTTTAAAGAGGAATAATGACAAGTTAGAGAGTGTCCAGAAGAGGGCAGCATGTAGTCCTGAATTACTCGGTAGGCACCAACCACTTGACAAAGTACATCCAAGGCAGATTCATGCCAGATAACTAGTGATGTCCTTTTGCATCTTCCACTACCAAATCTTCTATTCTTAGAACAGATTTTAAACCTTTAGTTGACGATTAGTTGAAAGAAGGAGAGAACAAGACAGATGAGACGTGAGAGGCCAACTGGCTATGTCCTGTTTCTCTGAGTCTGCACAAATGGTTACAGGGGTCTCCACCACTATCATGCTAGTGGAAAGCTATTGGGCTCACGTATACTTCATTATTTCCCACCCTTCCTCCTGGGGACTTAGTCTGGGCTTGAATGTTAGCACCTGGTTCACTCTTCTCTACACTAAAATGTCTCTTTAATATTGTCTATTCATTGGTTGTGTTTCCCATTTAACACCCCAGGCCCCCATATTTCTTAGCTAAAGGATTCCAGGAATGAATATATAGAGAATGCATGTAGCAGGAGAAGCCTGTCATTTTTATCCTCTCTGCCACTTCTCCAGCCATTAGGACTGTGCCTGCACCTCCTTTCTGGGTTTGTTTCTCCTCTTGCAGGCTTTTGTCAGAACCTCACTCCTTCCTGGAAATGTCTGTTCTCCCTGTCTTAACCCTGACTTTCTGGACTATTGGAATAGGGCAGCTGGAATCTTTTTTTCCAGCACAGATCCCTTTGGAAGTCTGATGCAACCTACAAACTCCTCAGAATGTTTTCAAGTAATTAGAGGAAATACTAAATTTCAGTTAGAGGTTAGTAAAAATAAAGATGTATTTTTCCCATCCAAGTTCACAGACCCTTTCAGATTAAGTACTCCTTCTCCATTACATTGTATCTCTTGATCTCTTTGTGACCTTGGGTAAGTCACACAACCTTCTTGGACCTCTATTTCCTCAAATGTAAGATGAGGGAGTTGGTCTACATGGCCTTTGAAGTCTTTGTGAGCTCTAGCTCTGTGGTCTTATGAACATATGAATGAACCAACTGTGTGCCCCTGAGAAACCTTTGCCCTTGTGTGCCAGGAGGAGGGCATTGCCTATGCCAGCTCCTGAACGCTTGGAAGGGAATCCTCCCCATGCCCAACATCACCCCATCCTTCACCAATATGTGTACTCTGATCCTCACTTCATCTGTTTCTGTCTTGGTTCCTCCCTTTCATTCCTGCTTGTATCTGTCTCCTCCTTTAGTTGACTCTATAAAGGATCTATCACTGCCAGGTCACACACAACACACCACAGCCCTCTCAGTCAGGTAAGTGGGGGACTTGGGTTGGAGGGATCACTCCAGATCACTTAGACCACTCCTTATGCTAGTGAGGGAATGAGCCTTCCTAGCCTCAGAGAGGAAGCTACTATGAGGGGAGTGTGTAACCAAAGCTATCCTAGAATAAGCATGACAGAATGAGCCTCTGGCTCTCATCCTTACCATCAGCTTTTTCCCAACAGACAGAGTTCCTAGATTTCCCTAGATATTAGGAAGAGAGATTTGGCCTCAACTCTGAAACCTAGGAGAGGAGAGATTGGAAAGATCTTTGCTCTTCCCAACTGAGAATCCCCCTCCTTTAGTACCATTTCTGGGTTAGGGATGTCCTGTGCCTCAGTCCTATGCTCTGTTCCTTCAGACTGAGAGACAATGCTACCATGGATGATGCCTTGAATTTCTTAAGCCTGCTCTTTACTTCCTTACTGCTCCTAAGCCTGGCACAGTCAACCAATCAGTCAATGGATGAGGATTTATTAAGCACTTACAATGTGATGAAAACTGAGGCACAAGGTGCTGTACCTTGCACTAAGGCACAAAGCACTGTGACCGGCACTAAGGCACAAAGCACTGTGACCAGCATTGAGACAACAGGTGAGTTCCTCCCTCCAGAGTCTCCTCACCATCTTCAGCACTATGTTTGAGGACAGCTCTCAGGGTAGTAAGAAATATCTAGAGGGAAAAGGGAAGGGGGACAAATGTTAGGACTGTGTTGGATCCAAGAACAGGGAAAGGAGAGACTGAGTTTAGGTCTTTTGAGGGCAAGAGTCCCAGGTCCTACATTATCCAATCCCTTCCCAAACTTCCCCTGGTTGAGGATGTCTCTACTGTTACTGCCTCTTTGAGGACTGCCTACCGTGAAGGGTCCAAAATCTACGGCTCCTACTGCTATAGTTTGTTCCACACACCTAGAACTTGGTATGCTGCAGAGGTTAGTTGGCAAAGGGGAAATCCAAGGGAGGATGAGCAAGTCTGGCTCTTATCTCCATGTCCCTTGGAATTCAGTCATGGGGTCAAAATGAACAACTCCCTGCCTCTTCTGTTTGGTGGAGGCATGTCCCTCCCACAGCACTCCAAACCATAAATCCTACAATTTTTCTGACCTTAGCCCTACTCACTCAGTCTCCCCAAAGCTCCCTAGGGATGATTTCTATCCTCCTCCCTCCTCTGAACTACCAGTAGTTAAAGCATTTCCTTCTTCTCCCTTGTAGCTAAACTGTCAGAATCTGCCCTTGGGCCACCTGGTATCCCTGACAAATGAGGCTGAAGCTTCCTTTGTGGCCTCCGTGATTGCTGAGAGTGGGGGCAGCTGGGGCCCCATCTGGATAGGCCTCGAAAACCCAGTAAAGGTTGGATCCCTGTTCTCTTTCCCCTCTGTCTGCACAAGAGTGTAGATAAGGTTATGGGGCGGGGCGAAGTTTCTGTTCCCTACATTCCTAACTCAGAATCTGTCTCTCCCTCACCTGTCTGAGCTCTGGGACTTTAGGTGAAGAGAAGAAATTGGGATGATACCCATCAGGGAAAGGGAAGGGAGGGAACCTTGTGCCAGGCACTTTGCTAAGAACTGTACAAATATTGTTTCATGTGATCCTCACAACAATGCTGGAAGGTAGGTGCATTATTATACTTATTTCACATGTAAGGAAACTGAGGTAGACAGAAGTTAAGGGACATGTGCAGGGTCATTTGAGCTCAGGTCTTCCTGACTCCCAGATCTCCTTGGACCTCTGCCCTGCATGACTCAGTGCAACTGGCCCTAGACAGTTAGTCTATCTGCCTATGCCCAACATTTTTTCACGTACACAACTCATCCAGACTTCTGCAATTCTCTTCCACCAACATTGAATTGATTTGAAGGACAATATGGATCGAGTTATTTTGTTTGTTTCAGGAGAAAGAAGAAGCAAAAGTCTACAGCTTCCACACTGGTGGAGAATAAACTCTCAATCAGGAAATCTTTTATTTAGACCAGAGAAAAGTGCAAGACAATGTGATACCTCTAGGGATCCCTGAGAGGGAGGAGGTGGGATCAAGGGTGCTTGTGCTCTAGACTGGCAGAGTAGGGCTGATGGAGTGAGGGGTGTGTGTGTGTGTGTGTGTGTGTGTGTGTGAATACAATCACTGTCCTTTTCCCACAGAACCACTACTGGTGCTGGAGCAGCAATGCTCTGTTTACCTACCGAGCCTGGGATATAAATGCTCCAGGTTCCAACTCTGGATTCTGTGTTAGTCTGACACAGAGTTCAGGTAAGAAGGAAGCTGAGGGAGAGAGAGAAGAGAAGGAGGGAGGGAGGCAAAGGGGAGGAAGGGAGGGAGTGGAGGGAAGAGGGAGAGAGGAGAGAGGGGAGAGAGGGGGAGGGAGAGAGAAAGAGAGAGAGAGAGACAGAGAGAGAGAGAGAGAGAGAGAGAGAGAGAGAGGAAGAGGAAGAGGGGGGGAAGGGAAGGGAGGGAGGGGAGGGGAGGGAAGAGGGACAGAGGAGAGAGGGGAGGGGGGAGAGAGACAGAGACAGAGAGAAGGAAGGAAGAAAGGAGAGAGGGAGGGAAGGAGAGAGAGAAAAAAGAAAAAGAGGAGAGGAAGGGAGGGCAGAAGGTAGAGAGAGAGAGGGAGGGAGAAAAGGAAGGATGGGAGGGAAAGGAAGGAGGGAAGAAGGAAAGTGAAAGAGACAGAGACAGAGAGATACGGAAAGAGAACTCTTCTCCCTGAAAACCAAATGCAGTCTAATGTGTTCATCTTTCTACCCCTATCCTCCAAATTTTCTAAGCACATGATTCCTAATAGGATTATCTTTTTCTTTCCTTCTCTCCTCTCCTGTGCTTTTTTCTTCTCTTCTCTTTTCTTTTTTCTTTTCTTTTCTTTTCTTTTCTTTTCTTCTCTTCTGACTACAAACCTGTTATGTAGTTGTGGGTTTGTAGGGTGTTGGAGCCTCGGGAGTAAGACATAGAATGAATGCAAGGGAAGAATGTTGGAGTCACCCGAATGTGGACCCACAAACACCAGCTGTCTTCTGACCAGTCTGACCTACTGTATCTCTTCCTAGGATTCCATAGATGGAATGCTGCTGCATGTCAGAACAAATTTTCCTATATCTGCAAGTTCATAGCTTAGAAATTGTAATACAGAAGAAGTCAAGATTCTACTACCTTGGAACCAATCATAGTGCTTGAGGTCCATATCTACAAGCCCAGAGAATCTTTTTCCCACCCTCCTCCCAATTGGATGTCCCTTCCCCTTATTAGTAGCCCTCTTCTCCCTGTCCCTTACTCTCCCCACTTCTCTCCCTACTTATGGTTACCTGTGAGCTGCTTGGTCCAGAGCCCTGCAGAATCATAATAAATCTTGGTTTTACTCCCAAACTCTGATCTCTAGTCAATCAACAAGCATTTATTAAGTCCTAATGAGCTAATAGGTGGCACTGTGGATAGAGTGTTGAACCTAGTGACCTCAGACATTTACTTAGCTGTGTGACTCTTGGCAAGTCACTTAACCTCATTTGCCTCAGTTTCCTCATCTGTAAAGCGAGCTGGAGAAGGAAATAGCAAACCACTCCAGCATCTTTGACAGGAAAACCCCAAATGAGATCACAAAGAGTCAGACTGAAATGATTTAAATGCTCTAAGTTCCAACTCTGGATTCTGTGTTAGCCTGATACGAGGTTCAGGTAAGAAGGAGGTTGAGGGAACAGGAGAGACAGAGACAGAGAGACACAGAGAGACAGAGACAGAGAGAAGAAGGGAATATAGGGAGGGAAGGAGAAATGACTGACTGAACAACAAAAAAGAGCCTTCTATGTGCCAGGAACTGTGGTAAGTGCAGGAGTCTTCTGAAATCTGGCTCCTCAAATATGGAAGATGGAACATGCATGAGTTTGGAAAGAGGCACCATAGGAGTCTTTGGACTCTCTCCCCTCTCTGAGTCTCATTTCAGAGCTCTGTTCAATTCACTTAGTTCGTTTCAGTGGGCACTGGAGCACAGGAGAAGCCCGACTTCTCTCCTCAAGCTAGCTGTTCCTTCCCCTCAGCACAGAATCTCACTCCAGATTTTTGTATTTAATTCTCTGTAACCCATGTCATTTCACTCCAATAGAATATAAGCTCCATGAGGGCAAGGACTGTTTTCAGTTTTGTCTTCATGTCCCCAGCCCTAGGCACAGTGCCTGGAACAAGGCTTTTAAGCAGAGTCCAGTACTGGAACAGCTTGTAAACTCCTCAAGACCTAGAGAATTTTAGGGGTATTCTGGAGCTGTCTGTTCAGAGCTGATTGTTAAATTTTCAGTGTGATCATTTATACCTCAGAAATCAGCTAACAAAACAAATCAGGCCTTGATTTGTTATTTTGTTAAAAATGTAGATTAAACTTTAAAGTGTTTTATGCATATATTTTTACCCCCTGGAAAGCTGGTTGTTAAACATTTACCAGAATACTCTCAGTTTTCACCATTTATTTCCCTGGAACTCCTCCATTTTCCAGATCATAAATGGAAAAAAAATGCTTTCATAGGTCCTGGTAGACTCTGAACTGAGAATTAAATTTCCAGGTTAGCACCTGTCCTGACTCTGGGGAAAATGACACATAGTCAAAGAAAATTGTCTACCTTTGGGAGTGACTGGATCCAGAGATTGAATGGAATCTATGGTCTATGTAACTGAGAAATATTTCCACTTTTATTACCATTTATCTAATTACATTATATGCTTCTATAAAGTATCCTTGAAATAGTGTCAATAAATGTCCTTGATTGGGTTTGGAGGCACTTAACTAGTAGTAAAACCATTGGAAGAAGTCAATCAATGGGGGCTGTGAGCTATTAATTTGATTACAGAAGGAAATACAGTAAGCATTTACATAGTATTATTATATGCCAACCACAGTGCTAAGGACTTCTTATAAATATTACCTCATTTGGTCCTCACGATAACCCTGTGAGGTAGGTGCTATTATCATCCCCATTTCACAGTTGGGAAAACTGAGGCAAACAGCAGATAAGTGACTTGTCCAGGGTCACACAGCTAGTTAGTATCTGAGGTCTTCCTAATTCCAAGCCCAGAAATCTATCCACTGTAGTACCAGCTGTCTCCATTGAGTAGGTTGGGTAACCTGTAGCAATTCCTAGATTAATGAGGGGAAAATTATGCAACTTAGAAAGGAAGACATCAAAAGGTGATGCAGTGGGCAGTTCATTGAAACAAATTAATTTATTCATTCACTAAGTATTTATTGTTTGCTATGTGTTAGGCAGTGGGAAAAAAAAATCTTGCCTTCAAGGAGTTTACATTCTACTGAGGGAAGGTAACAATGTACAGAAAGGTAAACACACACACACACACACACACACACACACACACATATATATTTCATATATTTATTTGCATATATGCACACATATCTTAATATAAAGCAATTTCTGGGATGAGAAGAGGTATCTGGATGCCTTTTTGATGGGAGGTGGAAGCTGAGTTGAGCTTGGATGGAAACTGGGTTTATTAAAATGCAGACATGAAAAGGAGAGCATTCTAGGTATGGGAAATGGAGACCAGTCTATGCAAAGGCAGAGAGATGGGCGTTGGAGGGTTGGAACATCCAAATGGATAGTATGATTGGAACTAGTCACATAGCTATCATGAATAAGGATACTGTGCAATGAGTTCCAAAATAAAAGTTCAGCTGGATCCTGGTTATTAAGCCAAAGTTTTCATTCATTCATTCATTCATTCACTCACTCATTTCTTCTTTCGTTTGTTTATTTTTAAACTACCATTCATTTGTTTATTTTAAACATTCTTTTCTTTTTAAATTTTGAGTCTCAAATTCTCTCTCTCCCTCTTATCTCCTCCACCAAACACTAAGAAGACAAGCAATAAGATATTTTCATATTATCCATATTTTTAAACAGCAAGACAAATAAAGAAAAATGTAAAATTATACTTCAGTTTGCATTTAGAGTTCAGTAGTTTTCTCTTGGGAGATGGAGAGCATTTTTTCCTCATGGGTCTATGGAATTGAGTTGGATCATTGCATTGATGAGATTAGCCACCTTTTACAGTTAGTCATCATTATAACATTGCTGTTATTGTGCACAATGATTTTCTGGTCCTTCTTACTTCCTTTTTCATCAGTTCATATAGGTCTTGCCATTGTTTTCTAAAACTACTCTCCTTATCATTTCCCACAGAACATTAGTACTTCATCACAATAATATGCACAACTTGTTCAATCATTCCCCATTTGATGGGCATCTCCTCAGTTTCCAATTTTTTTGCCACCACAAAAAGAGCTGCTATGTTTTTTTTGGACACATATGTAGTTTTCCTTTGTCCTTGATCTCTTTGCAATACAAATCTAGAAGTGGTATTGCTGGGTCAAAGAGTATGCATAGTCATATGACCCTTTGGGCATAGTTCCAATTATTTTTTTTAATTGTTTTTATTTTAGTTTACATCATTCATTTCCATGAAATTTTGAGTTACAAATTTTCTCCCCATCTTTCCCCTACCCACCGCCCCCAAACAGCCCTCCCATTGTATCCCCCTTCCCCCAATCTATTCTCTCCTATGTCTTCCCCCCATAGTTCCAAATTATTTTCCATTATGGTTGGACCAGTTCACAACACAAGCAGTTCATTAGTGTACCTATTTCCCCCACAATCTCTAGCATTTATCATTCCTGACAGGTATGATGTGGTACCTCAGAGTTGTGATTTAGAATATTTTTTTTTCATATGACTATACACAGATTTGATTTCTTCTTCTGAAAACAGTTCATATTCTTTGATCATTTATCAGTTGGGAATTACTCACATTTTTATAAATTTTACTCAGTTCTATACTCAGTATATATTTGAGAAATAAAGTCTTTTTCAGAGAAACTTGCCCTTAATTTGTTTTAATATTACTTCATTGTCTATGGTACCTTTTAGTAAAATGTTGTTTCCCTATCTCTTTAAATTAAGTCTATTTTTGCTTTTGCTTTATCTGAGATCATGATTGCTACCCCTGTCCCTTTTTAGTTTAATTGAAGCATGTTAGATTCTGCTTTAGCTCTTTATTTTAACTCTGTGTACCTTTCTGTTTCAAATATGTCTCTTATAAACAATTTATTCTTGAATCTGGTTTCTAATCCTTTCTGCTATCTGCTTTCATTTTATGGGTGAGGTCACCCCATTCACAATCATAGTTATGCTTACCATGTATTTCCCTCCATACCATTATCTTCTGCTCTTCTCTCTCTCTCTCTCTCTCTCTCTCTCTCTCTCTCTCTCTCTCTCTCTCTCTCTCTCTCTCTTTCTCTCTCTCTCTCTCTCTCTCTTTCTCTTTCTCTCTGTCTCTCTGTCTCTCTCTGTTTCTCTCTGTCTCTCTCTGTGTCTCTCTATCTCTCTCTGTTCCTCTGTCTCTGTCTCTCTGTCTCTCTTCCCTTTCCCTTTTCAAAACTCTATTTTGCTTCTGACAACTGTCTCTTTTAATCCACCCTCACCTTTATCATCCTCCCCACCTTTCTCTTATCCCCTTCCCCTTATTTTTCCATATTGGCTAAGTTACATTTCTATACACAACTGAAACTGAATGTGTGTGTGTATTTGAAGAAAAGGTTTTAAAAGCCAATCAAAGGAGTCTATATTTTATCCTAGAGGTATTAGAGATGCATAGGAGCTCCTTGATCAGGGGTTGTCATGGTCAGAAGTTTAGTAATATCCATTTGTTAATCTTTTTTATTTTCCCACTGAGACCTATTAATCCAAAGGTCTCAGTGGGAAAATAAAAAAGGTTAATGAATTGGAGAAGGGAGTAACTGAAGGCAGGCAGACAAATTAGGAGACTATTGCAGCAGTCCAGGCAAGAGGTGATGATGGCCTGAGCTAGAGAGATGGCTATGTGAGAGAAGAGAGAAGAATGGATAGGAATGATCTTGAGGAGATAGAATTGACAAGGGTTAGTAGTGACTGGGGTGAGGGAGAAGGAAGAATCAACAATAAATTTGAGGTTGTAGACCTAAGTGTATAGAAGAATCATGGTGCCTTCGTCAAGAAACAAAGAAGTTAGGAAGAGGGGTGGGTTTGAGGGGAAAGATGATGAGTTCTGCTTTGAACATATTGAGTTTGAGCTGTCTTTGAAACTTCCACTTAAGGATATCTACGATGCAGCTGATCAGGTGGGACTGGAGTTCAGAAGAGAGACAGGTTTGGATCTGTAATTCTGGGAAATACCTTCCTGGAGGTGAATTGAACCCATGGTATCTCATGAGAAAATGGAGAGAGAGTAAAGAAAGAAAGGTATAATATGCCTATACACATGGAGTGGGGTATGGAATGTGATCCAGCAAGGACATTGAGAAGTATCCAGACATGTATGAGGAAAACAATGCCAGAGAAATCTCACAAAAACTCAGGAAGGATGGATTATCTGGTATCTATTATCTTAGTCATCACTGTCCAAGAATTCAGAGAGGGAAAGAAGGTTGAGGGAGAAAAAAAGCAACAGATTGGCAATTAAGAAATCATTGGTTTCAGACCTGACCAACCCATTTCCATTGAGTTGAGTAAGAAAACTGATTGCAAGAGGTCAAGAGGTGAATGGGAGGTAAGAGAATGGAGGCAACAAGTGTAGGCAGCTTTTTTGTGAGTTTGGCTAGTTTGGTTTTCTGGCTTAAGGGGATGATAGGATCAAATGAAGAATTTTTTAATGATGGGGAAGAACTGGACATGCTTGTAGGTAGTAAGAAAGGAGTCAGTAGATAAAGAACAATTAGTAAAAGATAAGAAATGCTCAAAGGGGCAAGCTATCAGAGAGGACTGTAAAAAATGGGATTAAGGATGCCAGTAGTGGGATTTACATTGGCAAGGAGAAAGATCACCTCTTCCTCTAACACTAAAGGAGGAGAGAATGGGAAATAAGGCTGAGGTGAAGTGTCAAACTGAGGAGAAATTTATAAGATATCCTTGGTTTTCTCTAAATTTGAGGTGAGACCTTTTACTGAATTGGGTGGGGAAAAGTATTATGGGTGATGAGAAACGAAAGACATTTGGAACAGATGCTGCTGCGAGTGGGATAGCATCTATCAGGGAAGAGTAGATGGATTGCCAGTCAGTAGTGAGGACCTAATTGTGATAATATACATTTGTAGCAGGCCTTTTCAGTACAATTGTGTAACATCTTTTGGAACCATTCAGTATCAGAGGGGTGGGTGTGGAGAAGGTAGATGGTAGAAATAATCCAAGTCTGTAGTTTCGGATTTGGAAAGGTATGACAAAGGCCAAATCATTCAAGGGTGGAGGATTATACAATGAAGTGATTAACGATAGGCTCAAGCTTGTAAAGAAAGAAGAGTAAGGTCAGAGAAGGATAATGGTCTGGAAAAGCAGGGAAGAATAGAGTGACTAGATAAATCAATGAGAATGGAGAATAGGCTTAGGATGGGTGAGACACAGATATAGATGAAAGGCTAGGTCTGGTGACATAAAAAAATTTCAGAATTATGGATTGTGGAGGTGGAACCCTTGTGGTCAATGATGAGATCAAGGACAGATGTGAACCATCAATGGTGAAATTGAGTTAGAAGGAAGGTACAGATTATGGGATATAAGAAAATTAATGAAATTGGAAGTGAGGGTATTTGGTAACTTTTGGTGTTGATTAGTGAGGCTCAGAGATACACACTCTCTCATCTTTACAGTTGAAGATGAGCAGACCCTGGTGCCAGTTGAACTTGAAATCAGGAAGACCAGAATTCAAATTCTGCCTCAGGCATTTACTATCTGTGATCTTGTCTAATCATTCACTAATTAGAAAGCATTAATTCAACTTCATGAGTCATGTTTTCTAGCTAGTGTCCACTATTCTCTGGATTCTCCCACTTCCGTTCATACTGCTCCTACAATATGGGGCACAGAATGTGCGTGGTTAACCACTGGATGGCCTCTCTAAAGATCAATGTTAGTGCTCTTTCTCAGAGGATCAGCTTAATAGCTTCAGACCAGTTTTAGAGGACAGAATTAATTATCCCCAAGTTCTCTTTGTGTTACTCTGGGTTCAGACCCTGAGAAGTCTAGGGTCCAGCTGGTGGTCTTGCAACCCAACTTAACAAGATAGATCCATGTGGAAGAGTGATACAAGGCTACCTCTGCTGGGTCATTGAGGACTTTGTCTGGCTATTAACACCCAGGCTGCCTTACACACTTACCTGAATGTGCAATAAAGTCTGATAACACATCTGGTTGATTAGGAGAATCTTTGAAGAAACATTCTTCCCTTGTCCTCTATGACCCTGTCTTGGAAGGAATACAGAAATATTGCAAATCTAGGGGTTAGGTCTAACTTGGCATCATCAGCTGAAGGGAGTATCCCTAAGCAAGGAAGGGACAAGAGTTCTTGAACTGATAATAGCAAGAAGACCTTAGCAGGCTAGAAAGGGAAATTGGTCTCCAGAGGGAGAAGGTTCTACCCCCAAAATATTCTAATGCTAACACAGAATTCCCATACTTACATGGCAAAAATATGTTGGCAGGGGGCTGGACAGAGGGTCTGTACAGGAAAGGAGGTGGACAGGAGTACGTCTGTGTGCCTCACAGGTGCTATTGTTTCTCTGGACTTACTAACATAAAAGGAACCATCTCCTCTGGAATAAAGTCTGAGTGAGGCTCACCAATATAGTACTGAACTCACTACTTAAAGCTAACAGGCTATCTTTGCTTCAATGGTACTTGAGATCCAGCCACATTTTCTCACTTTTGGCAACATGTCTCTTCTCTGCCAAGGTAACTGGACCATCCTTCTCATCTATAGGCCCCTAGAAAAGCTGTTGCAGGTTCAAGGCAACCACTCAAAATTATAGCCTGTGAGCCCTGCCTCATCCCCAATGGATATACATTTAATAGTTGGTCAGCAGATGCACAGTTTGATGTAAAGGGAATTTAATGAAATAACACAATAAAGAAGCAATGGAGAATTTGCTCTACAGACTCTACAAATACACACACCATAAGTGAGAGGAATGAGCATGCTTTGGTTTCATGAGTGGGGGGCATGTATAGGCCATGTGAGGCCAGGGCATAAACGTGGAACAAAACACAAGCATAGAAATTTATGTCCAAGGTACAAATGTGGGGAAAATGTGACTCTAGGACACAATGGGGAAAGGAAAACCCAGACAGAATTATTTTTGCCTCTTTTTGAATCTCCAGCACTTAGTACAGTGCTTGGCACATATTAGGAACTTAATAAATATTTACTGATCAATGTGTTGCCATGGCATACCTATGGAGAACCTCCAATTTCCACTGCTCCAGGGCCATTAATGTCTTCTGGTAAAGATATTTCATTGCTTTAATCTTTGGAAAGGAACTTAGGGAACATCTATTGTGTTCTATTTCCCATAATTGATGTCCAGACTCTCATTCTCCTTGCCCCCAACTTATCTCTGTCTCTCTCTTTCTCTGTCACTGTCTGTCTGTCTGTCTGTCTCCCTCTCCCTGTCTCTGTCTTCTCTCTTTCCCTCCCTCCCCCCTCTCCCCATTCCTTCCCTTTCCTTCCTCACCGCGAGGTTCTTGATGTCCACTGCCTACTTAACTTCCCTGAGGTGATGTCTTTACCTGATCTAATATCCTTTTGAGCCTATAGTCCAGAAGCTGGGAGGCCACGTGGATAAGTGGATAGAGGACCAGTCTCACACTGGGAGCTAAGTAAGAGGGTAGAGAAATAGGGGGCACAAACTTTGAAAGATGAAAACGTGCCTCATGAGTTGGTCAGTGCTGGACATGAGACAGACAAGACCAATAAAAAGAGGCTTACCTCAGAGGACCCTTGGCCTATTGTGTAATTAGGCCCACATGGGAGCCTAGAATAGCAAGTGGAGAATCTCAATCTGGAATTCTATGAATCAGCAAAAAGCTCCTTCTCCTTAGGGAAGGACCAGTCTTGTCTATCAGTCTGTCAATATCATTCCCTAACGATTTACATGCATAGAGACAAAGGGGACGTTGATGAAGGTGAGACTTCCTGGGGTGACTTCTAGAGAAGCCTTCAGAAAGAACAAAATCAGGACAAAGACAAGGTGGCAAGAAGCCAAAGGCAGGACTCCTGGGAGTCAAACAGAGCAGTGCCTTTCTTATCCAAGAGAACAGAGACTAGAGCAGGAGTCTAAGAGGTTACAACAACCCCAAAAGCAGAAGGGAAATGTGTCCCAGGGTCAGTAGAAAGCAGGAGTGTTCATCCTCATGAAGAAGGACAAGAATAAGTTCTAGAAGGGATTAAGAGACCCAACAGATCTCCCACCAATGCCTAGATTATTAGGAATAGGGCTAGGGGCTTGTTTAAAGAAGCATCTCTTTAGTTGTTGCTAAGAGTAATACACCAGAAAGAGTCCCAGGATGGGAATCCAGAGACCCAGCTTCGGGTTTGAGGATTAGTACTTCATAGCTTTGTGACCTTGGGAGACTGATGACTTCTTTAACTTCTATTTCCATGCCCAACTCCCTCTTCAGAGCTCCCTCTGTTTCTATTGAGGTCACTAATCAACAAACATTCATCAAGCATTTACTCTGGGTCACACACTATGGATTCCCAATGTTAGCATCATTCTCTCGCTCATTCACCCCATGTATGCACAAGGAATTGCCAAATCTTTTCTTAATTTTTTTCACTATAGTATCTCTTTCATAGGCTTCTTTCTCTCCATTCATTTCCACCACAGATCTTCAAGTCATTCATCAAGATGATTGCAATAGACTCCTAACTGGTCTTCCTGGGGGTAAGAGGTCCAGTAGATAAAATGCTACATTTGGAGTCAGGAAGACCTGAGTTCAAATTCAGCCTCAGATACTTACAAGTTGTGTGACCCTGAGCAAATCATGTCACCTTTGCTATCTCAGTTTCCTCCTCTGTAAAATGGGTAGAAATAATTACACAGTTTTGTTGTGAATATCAAATGAGATGATATGTTTAGAATACTTTTGCAAGCCTTTAAAGCAATATAAAAAGGTTAACCAGTAATGCCACTAATTCTTGTCCTGCTCTACCCCATTCTCCACACTCCACAAAGTGGTTTCCTAAAGTATAGATCAGGCATCTCCCCAATGGAATAAACTCTAATGCTTTCCTAGGGTCTCCAGAATCAAGCATTTTTTTTTTCATTTCAAGCCCTTCCTAGCCCCAATCTCCCTTTCCAACCTAACTGCACATTACTCCTTTCATTTGCTCTCCTGACCCCATCACTTTGTATCTAACCTATACTGAAATAGGAATGGTATTTCCAAGATAGAATTCAAGCCTCTTATGGGTAAAGAATATTATTGTATCCCCAGAAGCTAACATGGCTTGGCAGATAGCAGTAGTAATAGAAAAAGTAATATTAATGATTCTACAAATTAATAATTGTTTACCTTTATTTTAAAGAGCACATAGTAACAGTATTATATGTAGTATATAAAATATGGTAATATTTTATAATTACATATAATATATTCTAATATACATGTGTATATACACAGACACATCTATATATATGTGTATATGTATATGTATATGTTGTTCTTTAATAGTGTCTATGTGACCCCTGTGGAGTTGTCCATAGGGTTTTCTTTGTCAAGGGGGGGACTGTTTCACCATTTCCTTCCCCTAGGGATAAGGGTAAACAGAGGGTAAGTGATTTGCCTAGTATCACACAGCCATGAGTGTCTGAAGACAGATTTGAACTCAGGTCTTCCAGCACTCTATCCACTCATCTGCCTCCTCTGAAAGAAAGGAAGGTCACCAGCCTCATTTTATCCTCCAGAGCCATTTGGATCCAGTGACCAGATATTCATCAGCATGACTGGAAATGGCTCAGGATGCAATGGGAGACCCTGGTCCTTGTAGGCTAAGGTCTTTTCAGGTTCTCACTGTGAATGAGGTAACCCCCATTCAATGAAGAAGCCTCTTTAAGAAGGGAGTCAAGGGATGGCCCCTTTAATTTTAAAGAAAAAAAGGGGAAAAGCAGATGTGGTAATCATGGTCTCAGACAAACTTAAAGCTAAGATAGAGTTAATCAAAAAAGAAAAATAAGGAAATTACTGTCAGCCATATTAATCAATATTGTTTTAGACTATTTAAAATAACTAGATAGTATAAGGTTGGAGTATTGTTGTGGTATAGGAAATGATGAATTGGTGGACTTAGGAAAGCACAGAAAGACTTGGACTTATGAAGGAAGATGTTATTCACCCTCAGAGAAACAGGACAAGCAAGCATAATAAGGTTTACATGATACATGTGAAAGTATATGTCTATATATGAGTGATTATAGATATCTAAGTATACGTGTGTGTAAGTGTATGATTTCTATATATGTTTGTGTGTATGCGCATAGAAGTATGTGTAGGTCTATGTGTGTATAGATGTATATACACATACATATATGTAGATATATATGTATGTATGTATATATAAGTATGTGTGTGTATCCACACTTAATTGTAGCCTTCTTGGGAGGGGAAAGAGGAAGGAAGGGGGAAAAAAGAACAAAGTAAAAAGTGCACGGCCAAAAAAAAAAAACTCACAAGGAAGAAAAGAAAAGCTGGACAGCTCTGAACACAACGTGTAGGATTTATTGGATAGGTTTTCCTGAAACAGAAATTCATTGCTGTATATTGTGAATCCTCTCTTATGTTCTGCTGTGCATAGAACAACGCTTTTTTCTTTTCTTATTTTGTATTCAAGTTTTAGTATTTGCATTTAAAATAAATTAATAAAAAAAGAGAAGTGTAGTATTCAGGAATAGTCCAGCTGTCTTCTGCCCTAGTCACAATCTGCAGTAACATATTCAATTTGTGGAAGTCGCATTTTTGGAAGACATTGATAAGGTGTAGAAGACCCTCAGGGCTACCAGAGTGGTTAAGGTGCTCAAGATTTTACCATAAGAGGACCAGCTGGAAGAACTAGCAATGATAAACTTGCAGAAGAGAAGACTTAGTTGGGGCATAGTACTTGTTTTCAAGTATTTGATGGGCTAAATTTGAAGTATTTGTCCTCAAGAGATAGAACTTGGAGCAGTGGATGGAGGTAGCAAATGGATGAATTTAGGCTTGATGTCCAGAAAAACTTCATAATCGTGAAAGGTATACTGAGGCAAAAAATATGCTCCCGGGGCATAATGGGTTTCTCATCCTTGAAGATCTCCCAGCACAGGGTGAATCATCAATCAATCAATACACATTTATAAAGCACCTACTATGTGCCAAGCACATAGTGCTAAGTGCTGGATATGACATGGAATGTATTCTCCATCAGGCATGAATTTTGAACAGATGTTCTCTGATATCCTTTCCAAAGCTGTGACTCTTTGACATTGTGACTTTTGCTCTTGCTGATCTACTAAATTCTGAGCTCTGAAATCTATCTTATCTCCTTTGGGCAAGATTTGGGAGAAGGTCAGTGCACCTCGATAAGAATAAATGTTTTGTTGAAGTTACTGTCAACTTACACCTTTAAGCTATCAGTTCCTGATAGGAAACCAGGAAACCAACAAAGAGTCATGTGCTTGTTTTAGACATGGCGGGGAAGAAAGGGGAAAATAGATTAATACAAGGAAGGCAGAAATGATACAGCATTACAGCACTCCAAGTCTGCAAGATCAGAACAAAGTCTCCTGAGCTAAATGAGTCTTCTGTTTCACTCAGCCCACTTTTAGGGTTGTCTTCTATGCTAGATCCCATGTTGGAAGGGAACATCAATAATGTGGCAGACTAAGATGTAGCAATAAACAGTGATAAATACCCAACAGATACATCAAGAACATGCGTAGGGGGCTCAAAGTGAGCGAAAAGAATAGTCACAAAATACCTCCTCTCACAAAAGACAAAATGCACTTCCTTCTTCTCTTTAGAGGGATGTGTGTATGTGTGGGTCTTAAAGGTAGTAAATGGTACATAGTCTGTTAGACATTTTTGATGCCTTTTATTTTGGCACCACCACAGTGCACAGAGTGCTGGGACTGGATTCAGGAAGATGTGAGTTCAAATCCAGGTATGGAAACCCTTGGCATGTCACTTAACCCAATTGTCTCAATACTATCTTTCTTTGTGACAAAGAAGGTTACTATACAGGAAGGAGATAACAGTTAATGCCTATGGAGCAAAGCACAAAAGGTATCTGTAAGACTTTAATCATTGTCCTTCATTCTCTAATAGGACCAATGACATCACAATGGCGATGTCTTGATTTGTGAGTGAATTTGGATTTAAGTGAGGCAGAGTCTAGCAAAGTCATCAGCCTCACACTATCCTCTAGAGCAGTGGTTCTCAACCTTCCTAATGCCGTGACCCTTTAATACTCATATGTGGGTGTATTTGCATGTGGGCGGACCTGCCTGGAGATGGATAGAGGAGCAGTGTCGGTTCCTAAGACCATTGGAAATATGTGTTTTCTGATGGTCTTAGGCGACCCCTGTGTCCCCTGTGAAAGGGTCATTTGACCCCCAAAGGGGTCGCAAACCACAGGTTGAGAACCACTGCTCTCGAGGCAGAGAGGCTAGAGTGCAGAACTTAGAGGCAAGAAGACTTGAGTTCCAATCCTGACACTTGTTAGTCATGTGCCCAAGTCACTTAACTTCTGATCTGAGCCTCAGTCTCCTTATCCAGAACATGGGGATAATAATACCTATGATATATACTTCACAGGATTGTTATATGGCTCAGACAAGAGGATACATATAAAGTGCTTTAAATTGATGTACAAATGTCAGAGATTATGATAGCCATGGTTCTCAAAAGGTCTGCCCTGAGGTTCATTATTGGTGCTATGAAATTCTGGGTATTATTGCTGCTAAATGGCATAGCCTAGAGCTAATTCGGTAAATAGAATTCTAGACCTGAAATCAGGAAGATCTGTGTTCAAATCCAGTCTCTGGACACTTACTAGCTGTGTAACCCTGGGTAAGTCACTGCATCTCTGCATACCTCAGTCTCCTCATCTGTAAAATGGGGGTAATAATAGCACTTACCTCCCCATGATGTTGTAAGGATCAAATGAGAGAATCAATGTAAACCACTTAGCATAATTTCTGGTATGCATATGAGGGCTACATAAATGTTAGCTATTACTTATCATTGTAGAAAGAAGAAAGATGAGGGATCATTTAATATAAATTTTACATACCTAATATAACATATTAATGTTTTATGTAGCGGTACAATATCCACAATGGAGTGGTGCAATATTCACAAAGTAAACAAAACTTGCCTGTTACCTATCTGTCCTAACCTCAAAATATGTGTGACCTCAAACTTGCCAAGAATTCAACAAAATGCCTGCCCTTATTGAGAGACAATCATGCATATATGTGTGCACATGTGTCTGTATCTGAGTGTGCATGTGTGTTTGTATCTGTGTATATTTATCTGTGTGTTTGTGTGTATGCATGTGTGTCTGTATCTCTGTATGCATATGTGTATTTCTGTATCCGTGTGTGTATGTGTGTCTGTGTGTGAGCATGTATCTGTATCTGTGTATACATGTTTGTGTGTGCACGTGTGTATATGTCTGTATCTGTGTGTGCATGTGTTTGTATCTATGTATATGCAGTGTATGTATTTGTGCATGTGCATGTAAGAGCAATCAATTTAGCAGATACTTAGCACTTAGTAACTTAGGGCTAAGTATGGAAGGTGTGAGCTCTTCTCCTGTTCTGACAGGAGCAGGTTGGCTGAGACAAGAGGCCAGTGTGTGTATATGAGAAGAGTTTTAGAGACAGAATTGGAATGTTCCTCCTGGTGGCTCCTGTTGGAGGAAGCAAGATTGTCCCAGCATCTGGGAGTTGGGCTGCTGGACTGTAGAAGTAAGTTGGAGTTTTCTTGAGAGAGAGTTTCTCTCCCAGCATCTGGAAGCTGACTGAGAACTGAGTTGGAGTTTTGCTTGAGACCAGAATCTGGTGAAGGCGGAAGTGGTTATTGCTGCCACCTGGAATGCCAGTGTTGCTGCTGCTGCCTGGAAGGCTGAGTTTTCTACTGGGTGGTAGGGCCAGCTGAACTGCTAGAGTACTGAAGAAGTATGACCGGGATAAGCCTTTGTTGGTTTGTGGCTTGGCTGATCTTTGAGTTCCTGGCAACAGAAGTCATGAAAGGTGTGAGATGCACCAGATCCTGTGAACTTCAGTGTGTACCAGGGACTGCCTGGAGGACTGGACAAGAACCTGGGAGCTGTCTGCTCCTGAATCCAGATTACTGTTTAGTGGATTCAGGAAGGAGCTGGGACCATGGAAGGGGATCCAGGGAATCAGAGACCACCCCAAGTCAAGATGAAGAAAAGGCCTCCCCTTGGATGAAATTGAGGTTTGCTGGACACCAAAGGGTGGAGGGTTTGTGTAGTTTTCTAATGACTGTACTTAGTGATTAATGATATTTAGTAAATGTGAATCTAGATTAGTGACTGATTAAGTTAATGGTTACCCCATGAGTGGAAGACTAATTATTGTATTGTGAATTGACTGAATGATTAAGTAAGGAGGGTTTCCCCCTTAGGGAAACCAGATAATTATTTTTTTGTTCCTTGTTCTAAATATTGTGGCCACTGTAGTGAAAACTGTGTGGGCATTCTAATGTTAAACTGTTGTGAACACTATATTGTGATTTTCTGTGATAAGATGTAATGTCGTGAATATTATATTGTGATCTGTAGTGAATATTTGCCTTGATTTGTAATGGAATAAACAGAGGGTTCGTTATACTGTGTAATCAGAACCTTAAAAGCTGTTCACAGTAGCATTCTTTTAGGAATCTGCTTGTGCATGGCATTACATTGCATGTGTGTGTTTGTATGTGTGTCTGTATCTGTGTGTATGCCTCTGTATCTGTGTGTGTGCAGATGTGTGTCTGTATTTGTTTGTGTGTTTGCACCTGTGTGTGTGTGTGGGTGGGGGGGCTTCTGATTCTCCTTTAATTTTGCCAACATCAATATTGATTATGTCATGGTCTTTACAGAGTGAATGTGCCATGAATAAATAAAAATTTGGGAAACCACTGCTATTGTTAGAGAAGATAAACTCTACATCGTTCCGATAAATCAGTCCAATAAACATTTCCCAAGTACCCACCATGTGCCAGGCAGTGTGGTAAGCCCTGAAAATATGAAGATAAAAGTAACACAGGCTCTGTCCCCAAGGGGCTAATATTCCCAAAGTGGGAAGATAAGATTGTGTGTATTGGAACAAAATACCTGTCCCACACTTGATTTAGATTGGACATTAAGCACGGTATCTTTTGTACTCCTTCTTTGGGAGCAGGTGACATTACCAGCTACCCAGAATTGGGGTCATTAGATCTAGGCAAGTAGCTGGTGGCAGCAAATCATGGATATATTACATAAGTACCCACAAACCATATACTCCTCATCAGGAGACAGTCTGCATTTGTCTCTGGGAACAACATCGAGTAGGTAGATGATAGGAGAATAAATTGTGAGCTTCTTTAGTGGAATACCTGGCACATAGTAGGTACTTATTAAATCATCATTTACTGACTGACAATGAACAGGCCCAGTCCCTACCAGTTATATTATAGCAACTAGCATGGTGGCATTCAATTTATTTAAAACAACCCTTCTAGAAGCCTATGTTCCAGACCAAATGTAATTAATAACGCAAGAGATTTTTTTTTAAAAAAATTCAGATATCACCCAAAGAATATTCCTAGCACAACACCTACCCTAATTTCTCAGTTTATGGCTATCATTTTCATTATCAGCAATCAACCCAATCTCATCAAACTCTACCAGGAACACACTTCTCTCTGTCATTATTCCTTCCTACACCCCATTGCTAAACTTCGTTGTCATATATAACCTACTTTTCCCATTCTGATGGTAAGCAATTCACATCAGGGTATCAAGATAATAGTATATTACTATACTCCAAAGTAATATGTAATAAAGTAATAACCAAAGTAATAAGCAACTAAAAGAATAACAAGGCAATTGTAATAATAAAGCAAAACCTATCAGATGTGGTTGGTTTCCCAGTCCGAGGTTGTCTTCTCAGTGGTGGTTTACACCTTCTACCCTGCTATACCTGATGAGAAGGGAGGCTTGGTGGAGCTGATCTGTGCGCTCTGTAAGGACTGAGTTAAACATTTATCTTTTTCTTATCAAGTGCTTATTATCTGCCAAGCACTGGAGGCACAATGGAAAAAAAGTGTTTTTATCGTAAATTCCAGGAGATCACACAGTTTAGGCACCAAATGCTTGGAAGGACTCAGAATTCCTAGTGATAAAGTGGCAGAGCCAAAGGAAAGACTCAGAGATCCTTAAGCTGTGTTCTTGGGGGGGTAGGGGGCACCACAGTGCACTGGGTCTGGAGCCCAGAAGACCCAAGTTCAAATCCAGATACGCAACTCTGGACAAGTTACTTAATCCCTGTTTGCCTCATTTTGCTCATCTGTAAAATTAGGTTAATAATAGCACCTATCTCACAGGGTTGTAGTGAGACTCAAATGAGATCATAATTTTAAAGTGCCTAGCCCATAGTAAGTACCATGTTAATATTTTTAAAAATGTTTTATCTTTTTAACAGCTCACATGAAAGTGTTGAGAGTCTAGGGGACATAGAAATAGGATAGATGGTAAGATCTGTTGGTCTTCCATCTTACTGGAAGAAATAGAGTTATTTGGCCATAATGAGATTGCAAGGAAAACCCTTATATTGTTCCGACAGTCATGGAGCTCACCATTGGCAAAATAATTCAGAAAGGGGTCTGGCAGTGCTTTTAGCTTTCTCAGTTCCTGGGATAGCCTCTACCTAGGAGGTAGAATAGATATAGCTACTAGCCATTCTTTACTTAGGGGCAGCTAGGTGGTACAGTGGATAAAGTACTGGGCCTGGAGTCAGGAAGATTAATCTACTTGAGTTCAAATCCGACCTTAGACATGGACTAACTGCATGACCTTGGGCCAATCATTTAACCCTATTGTCTCAGTTTCCTCATCTCTACAATGAGCTGGAGAAGGAAATGGCAAACCCTTCTAGTACCTTTGCCAAAAAAACCCCAAATGGTATCACAAAGAGCTGTGCATGACTGAACAACATTCTTCCCTTATGGGGTCCCCACTTCTCCGGTCTAGTGCCTAAACTACAGTAATTAGTGAAAACAGAAAACCACGGCCTTCACACAGGGAAGGTCATTACAAACCACCCCAAGTTTAGTTGCCTTCTGGGGACTCGTTAAATGCTTTATGTCTCTGGATCTGTTTAAGGTTCCTTGCATTCTCAGTGTCTTGTATATTTTTTATGTGATGAAATTAAGGCTACCCTCTGCCCCAAACCTATATTGTTCATTGTGTCCATTTGGAATTGAAGGGTCCTGTTATCTACCTTTGAAGGAACCTTGGCATGAGATGTGCTTAAATTTTATTTTGAAAAGAGGGTGAACCTGATGTTTTTCAGGTGAGGTACCTAGGATCAGACTTGGTTCATTTGGGTCCAGAGTCTTTGTAATGACATACACAGAATAAATCTAGCCCCTTCTCTGCTTAATATGAATGCATGAAGATGGTGATCATGGTGACTCTAAGTTATCTCTTATCTAAGCTAAACAAACCCAGTTCTTTGCATTGATACTTAAATGGTATGATTTCCAGCCCTTCTACCACCCTGATTTTCTCTTCTCCAAATAAATACCCATTGATTCTATGAGGCAGACATGAGGAAGGAAGGCACAAATTATTTTTGAGGTTCCTTCCAACTCTCCAAACTATGACAGTGATGAAAAAAGAACCCCTAGCCAATGGAAAAAGGCCATGTAAAGACCATAAGAATGCCAAACTATTTGGGCCCAGAAAAAGGATATAAAGTTGAAAATTTAACAAAATGTTATAGTTCTGCTACTACCAAGAGCAAAAACCCATGAGATCCTATCTGTTCCATTGTTTCAAATGGGAAACAGCTCTCTCTCCATCTACTTTTGGCCCAGAACTGGGGCACCTAGGCAGTACAGTGGGGAGAGTTCTTGCCTTGGAGTCAGGAAGACGTAAGTTCAAATCTTACTTACAATACTTACTAAGCTGTGTGACCCTCGGCAACTCACTTTAAAAAACCTCTCTGCCTCAGTTTCCTCTGAGAGCATCATCCTTCCAGGGTTGTTGTGAGGTTTGAATGAGATAATATTTGCAAAGTGCTTAGCACAGCACCTGGCACATACTAATAATAACAGCTAGTATTAACAAATGACAATAGGCAAATATGAAGAGGTCAGAGAAACATTGGAAAACTTTTATGAACTGGTACAGAGAGGAGAAATCAGAACCAGAGAAACAATAAACAACAATGACTATAACTTTGTAAATGAAGGAGCAACAACAAAAAACAAACCCAGCATTGTGTTATTACACTAAACAGGTTTTTCCCCAAAGAGGAGTTGAGAAAAAGGTGACATCTTTCTTTGCAGGGGTGGGAGACTACGGTTGTGGACCATGAAATGTGCTTCCTGACAGTTGGCAGTTTGGTTAATCTTCAATCTAAGGGAGACTGCTGGTTCCCCTTCTGTTTTCTAAGTGTCTTTTCCTTCAGTAATCTGGAGTAAGGTCTGTCTCCTCCATTTTTCCTCTTGAGGCTGGAAGCCAGAAGCCCCTTGAGAAATACAAGGCTCGAAGAGAAGATTCAAAGAGAACTTCAGAGTTCTCTCCCAGTCTTTCCAATACCCTTCACACAGGGCAGGTCCTTCACCTCCATCAGTGAGGAAAGAGTCCCATACCAATGGGCTATGGGACCAGGGTTACATCTTTTTTACTTTCTTAAAAAGGATAGGTAAGGGGAGAGACATATTTAGAAATGAAGGTGATGAGAAACAAAGATATCAAGAAACATGAAATGTGTAAGAAAAAATTTGAATTAAATTAAAATGTGTCCTTAGTCACTGGGGAACAGTGAGGGGCTTTCCAGCCCTCTGTCCTTTCCCTCCTGAACTAAGTGATTCCAGGAATGAATATACAGAGAGGATATGGGGTCAATTAATCTCTGGACCTTAATTCCATTAACCCCCATCCCCTAGACTCCATGGTTGTGCTGCAATAAGATTCCAGGATTCTGTAACACTTCCCCTTCAACCCCAACCAAGGTCTTGCTGAAAGGCGATTTGCCCTTGGCATTATAGGAATGGACAGCAGAAATCTTCCAGAAAAGGGACTCACCCTGTGTTCCTCCCAGAACAAACCTTTGTCCCTGTGTTTTAGGAAGGGGCTATTGCCAGTATCTCTCTGCAGCTTGGAAAAGACCAGACAGATGCCGGGAATCACCCTGTATCTCATCAGCACATGTACTCTGACCTCATATTCCCCCTTCCTTCCCACATTTCTTACCTCCTTATCAGCTACTTTGCATTCCTGCCCATGTTGCCTCCCTTTGAAACTCAACTGATAAATATCCTGTCACTGCCTGTTCAGACACCATCCCACAGTTCTGCCAGACAGGTAAGTGGAGGACCTGAGGAAAAAGGGTCACCTGGAATCCCAGAGACTATGCCTTTCTCTGAGCGAAGGAGGAAAAGGGCTGTCTTTGGGAGAAGGCTTGGCATGGCCATCTTAGAAGTGTGATGGAGGGGCCCCTGAGCCTCACACCTGCCATCCATCACCTTGCCTGCTCTTACCAGAGTCCCCAGTTTCCCATAGACCTGGCAAAAGGCAGAAGGAGGAGATGTCATAAGAACCTGTCACCAGGCCTGGAAGGGAGAGGGAGGGGAGCACAGAGTCCTTCCCTTCTATCCTGATCCCATCTCTGGGCTTTCCTTCAGACTGAGGCGCTTGGTACCTCAGTATCTGGGCTCTCTGAGCCATCAGATTCTGAGGCAATGCTGCCCCTAGTGATGGCCCCCAGCTTCTCAGGGATGCTCTTGGCCTGTCTGCTGCTCACAGGCCTGGCACATGGTGAGTGCTTCTTGTCCCTCCTCCCTAACTTCCCAGATGTGCTTGGGGACCGCCCCATGTGTATGTGGAGAGGAAGAGCGGGAGCAGACCCAAAGTGAAAAGTGAAGATGATATGATGTTGGGGATGGGAAGGGGGAGAAAAGAAGAGAAGAGAAGGCAGTTCAGGAATTCAAGAGGACAGTAGCCCTAGGTCCCCTGCTATCTGGTTCCTTCCCATCCTTCTTTCAGGTGAGGCTGCCCCTGCTGCTGCTGCCGCCGCCTCTTTTCGTCGGTCCTGTCCTGAAGGATCCAAAGCATTTGGCTCCTACTGCTATGGCTTCTTTAGTATGGCGCAGACCTGGGATGCTGCAGAGGTTGGTTGGGGGAGAAATCTACAAGTAGGGATGGGAATGTTGTGGGGATTTATCACAATGCCCCCCTGAGGCTTAGTCATGGATAATTATACCATCCTCTGTCTCCAGGAGGATTCTAGATTCTTGTTTCTCTGTTTTCTCTGATCCAAGTCCTTCATTCTCCCCAGTTCCCCAAAGGTGTGATCTCTGTCTTGTCTCCTATTTTCTACCCTTATGAGGAAACCCCTCTTCTCTCTTCCTCTACAGGTGGACTGCCAGAGTCAGACCTCAGGCCATCTGGTCTCCCTGATGAATGAGGCTGAAGCTTCCTTTGTGGCTTCCCTGGTGGCTGAGAGTGGGGGCAGCAAAAACCCCATCTGGATTGGCCTCTATGACCCAAACAAGGTTTGTCCCACAGACTCCTCTAGTCCCTCTGCCTGCCCAGGTCATTAGAGGAGGGTTGGGGGGGTGGGGTTGCTCAGACCATGTTATCCCCTTCATCCTTGGAGCTCTATGAAGAGGGAACTAGGAGACGGTGAGGTGGCTGCTGAAAAGGAAGACCCATTTCTAGAGGTATCTAATATTCATGACTCCGTGTAGGTGTCTCTAACCAAAATCAATCTGACTATTCAAGCTCAGTTTCTTTCATATGTGTACCCCATACCTCAATCAAACTCCTGTTCCTCCTCCTCATGTCTATTCATTTAATTGAAGGCCATAGTCTCCACATAGTTAGAAATAAGATGTAAAATCACCCAATCTTTCCTTTAGAGAATCAAAGAAATGGCAGATCAGAGAGAAATGTTCACAGCTGGTAAAAGAAGAACTTGATGTTAACCCCTTGGAAACATATTAACAGTTCATTATCTGTAACACGGTCTAAGCTATAGAGAAGGCAATGGGGCAAAGTAACATAATATTTCTGCTGATGTAAGAGAGAGAGGGTTTGATTTGCCCCCCACCCCCAGCCCAGTTACTGCAGTCACAGGATATAATCCCAGATGATGAAGTGTTAATGTGTTTTCCAGGGGTTAATGTCCTCTTTCACACTATGTCTGAGAGGCACATGCCTATAACACTAGACAAAGACCAGTCTAAGACGCCATTGGCTGACCAAGACTGTCTGAGCTGTAGATGACCAGAGCAGGGATGGATCAGTGTGGGAGAAATTAGGGAAGGCTTCCTGGAGGAGATGGGCTTCTTATTAGATCCTGCGGAGGAGGAAATCAGACTTCAAAATCCAAAGGCTCCTCTGAAGCCACCTAATACAGCCTTTGCATCAAATAAAATGCCAACTATACTAAACTCAAGTGTACAAACAGCCTTTTCTAGAACACCACCAAGGAAAAGAAATCCATCATCTCCATTCTGATTGTGGGCATTTCTAATTGCCTGGAAGTCTTTTTTTACATCCAGCCTAAATTCTCTTTGGACTATACCCTCACTGCTTCAAACTCTGGTCAAGAGCAACAAGGCTAATCTGCCTTCCATATTACAGTGTGTCAAGTACTAGTATCTAGGATTTTGAGGACCAGATGATGGGATTGTTAGAAACAGGGATATGGTATCTGGAAACATTTAATGGAAGAACTACTGTGGGGAATTTTGAGGAGAGTGAGAGAAAAGGGTGTGTGTGTGTGTGTGTGTGTGTGTGTGTGTGTGTGTGTGTGCATGTGTGTGTGTTTGGAGGGGTTCTCGCTAGTTACTACCTTCCCCCTACAGAACCGCCGTTGGAAATGGAGCAGCAATGCCCTTTTCACCTACCAAGCCTGGGGTTCTAATGCTCCAAGCAATAGCAATGGATACTGTGCGACCTTGACAACAGAAACAGGTGAGACAAAAGAGAGAGAATCATGAACAACAAAATTCCTTGTATCACAATTGCATCCCCTTAGCTCCAACCCTCTGTATTTGCTAACTAATAGGTTGGGGATGGAGAATCCACTTCACCCATATTAAGGGGAGATATCTTTGTTTCTTTCCTCTCTCCCCCTTGTCTCTTGTGACCACAAACCCATAATTGATTGTAGCTTTATTAGTGCTTTGGGGGTTAGGGAATGCTTTGAGTGCTGGGGCAGAGGGTTGGGGTTACCAGAAGCAGCTTCCCAGCCTGATGAATCACATCTCTACCTAGGATTCGAAAACTGGAAAGATCTACCATGTACAAACAAAAACTACTACATCTGCAAGTTCAAATCCTAGAGATTATAAAGCAGAGAAAGGAATTGGGATTCTGCTTCCTGGGGATCAGCTTTGACCTGTGAGGGGCCTGGTTACGCTCTGCGTCCTCTCAGAAACCTCTTCTCCGTACCCTCCTCCCTACCCACAGGCTGCTCTCCCTCATCCCTTTGTAATGGCCCTCCAGCTCCCTCCCTTGCCTTCAGTTAATATCTCCTTCCTCCACTCACATTTCTTTGTGGGCTGCCTGGAGCAAAACACCGGGCAATCAGAATAAACTATGATCTTTCCCAACCTTCTCTGTCTGAAGATCAGCTTTTCAAGTAGGTCTATGGTGTGTGTGTGCGTGTGATGTTCCAGGGGAGAAAGTGGAGATCCCACGGTATATAAGGAAGAGTACTTTTTCTAGTTTCCTCCCTGAGACAATATTCATTCATTCACTAAGTTTTTGTTGAGTAATTACTTAATGTCTGATGTAATGTTGAGTCCCTTGGAGACCACAGGGAAGACCTCTCCAATACTGTGGTTTTGGAAATTGATTTTGTGAACTCAAGCATATGACTTTCTACTTGTCCCTATTACATCTTCTATAATTTGATTGGGCCCACCATTCTACCCCCATCAGATCTTTTTGGATTCTTTCTCTTTCTTCAAGTGTGTAAGGGTTCTCATCTCTGTTTCTCTGTCTCTGTCTCTCTCTGTTTCTCTGTGTCTGTCTCTGTCTGTCTCTGTCTCTCTGTCTCTCTCTGTCTCTCTGTCTCTCTCTGTCTCTCTGTCTCTGTCTTTCTCTGTCTCTCTCTCTTGTAAGGGTTGGCAGTCACAAGCAGGAGGGGATGCATGTGATCGCCTGTGGGCAGAGTTGAGAGAAGTCTCCTCGCTCACGGGGCGGGACACGATTGGTCCGCCTCGGCGGTGATGCCCTTACCTATATGGCAACCTATCACATTGCCAGAACTCAGGTGACGCCTGTACTTGGGAGACGCTGTGAGAGGATATAAGTGCTAGCTTTTTCCAGTAGCGCTCTCTCTCTCTCTCTCTCTCATGGTGTGCTTGTGGCGTGTGGTGAGTCCCTGTATGAGATAGGCTTAGGGATGTAGTCAAACAATAAAGTCAGCCTTCGCTATAATCCGTGTCCTGGGTGTTCTGTGGTAGTT
>CM053581.1:17179454-17190317 GCA_028627135.1 Pseudochirops cupreus
CGCTGTGAGAGGATATAAGTGCTAGCTTTTTCCAGTAGCGCTCTCTCTCTCTCTCTCTCATGGTGTGCTTGTGGCGTGTGGTGAGTCCCTGTATGAGATAGGCTTAGGGATGTAGTCAAACAATAAAGTCAGCCTTCGCTATAATCCGTGTCCTGGGTGTTCTGTGGTAGTTGCAGTCCTCCAGTATCGTACTGGGGCCAGAGACGTCTGAAGTACCAGGTGAAGGTAAGGAACGCCAGTGAGTGAACCTAGCAGCGAGAAAGGGAATGTAACACACTCTCTCTCTCTCTCTCTCTCTCTCTCTCTCTCTCTCTCCCTCTCTCTCTCTGTCTCTCTCTCTCTTTTTCTCATGCAGACACACACACATGGAGACATACCACCTGCAGATTTGATGACTATGCCTGCTATGTCTTTATTCAAAGTACTAATTTATAAAACAAGCAAACAAACAAAAACATTGAATAACAGCAGAGACACCTTGGATTCCCTGAGAACAAATACTTGAGTTTACTCCCAAACCCAACTCATTTCTTTTCTTGCACAGGAGGCAGCAAGGTAGCCCAATAATGGGTTATTGAAGGCTGGATCACCTGAATACAAGCTCTACGTGCCACATTGACTATGTGGTCTTAATGCTTAGGCAACTTTTTAACACTCTTTAAGTTAAAGAACAGTCACCTATTGACCTATTAGGATTAATGACAGTTCTGGACAACCCTGAACTCCTACCCCATAACTCAGCCCAAGGTGAAATAATAGGTCAAGAGAATGTCAGCATTGCAGAAAGGATGAGGTTTTTAGGAGGAGATTATACATGACTGTTTGAGAAGCTTTGACTCTTGTTGATATTGGTAGGCCCCTGGTAGTCTTATTCTCAGTCATGTCTTCGTATAACTGAATATACTATCTCACATAGTAAAGGTAAAATATAGAAACAAAGGCTACTTGTCCTATGACTTGAGTCAGGTAAGTCAACATGGGCACTGTAAATGTCTTCCTTATCTAGCCCATTCCAAGATTAGAAAAAATGATAGGATTTGATGAAAGACATGGGAGGTAGAACTAAGGATTAGCAGGCCAAGCTCTTTTACTTTTCTATGAACCCTAGGTCTACACCCTCCTCATAGAAGTTCCTGACAATTAGAGCTGTCCCAAAGTAAAATGGGTTTCTTGGGTAAGCAGTGGTTTTTCCATTCATGAGGGTCCTTCAAGCAAAGCTTGGAGGACATTTGAATGACTCATAGCAGGGAGAACCAAATACTCATCAATCTTACTGTAGAAGGGATTCAGTTTGGGGTGTGGTCAAGTTCGACTAGCTAGCTTCTGGAGTCCCTTTCATCTCTGAAATTCTGTGGCTAAGTTTTAGGAGTGAAGATATTTTGTGATATTCTCAATTTCTGGTTATTTTATTGACCCCTTGTCTGTTTCCCTTTAGTAACAGGAAGTAAAAGACTCATAAGCTTTTAAGAGATGTTCTTAGTTTTGGCCTATCTGCCATTTAGGAGCTTATTAAAAGTTATTAACAAAATCATCACCATAGAATTTTCTCACTATTGCTCATCTTCCTGAGTTTATGTCTGACCTCAGACACTTACTAGTTCTGTGACCCTGGACAAGTCACTTAACCCTGTTTGCCTCAATTTTCCTCATCTGTAAAATGAACTGGAGAAGGAAATGACAAACCACTCCAGTATCTCTGCTAAGCAAACCCCAAATGGGGTCAAGAAGAGTCAGACACAACTGAAAAACAACTGAACAACATTCACTATTCAGTACCACTTATACTCCATCAGAATACAACATGTATATTAAATACAGATATACACCAGACACAAGTTATGACTGAGCATAATTTTATGTTAAGGATAATATGCTTTAAAAAATTTAATTAGCAAAAACAGTTCCTTTTTCCTTCTTACCCCCAATTGAGAAAGAAAGAAAACCAAAATTTGTTATAAACATATATACTCAATCAAAACAAACTTCTGCATTGGTCATCTCCTCCCAAAGAAATATGTCACAATTTGAGATCTGAGTGGATTAAAAACCAGAATCCTACAATATGTTGTTTACAAGAAACATAGTTGAAGCAGAGAGATACGCACATCAAAAAAGTAAGAGACTGGAACAGAATCTATTATGCTTCAGTTGAACTTTAAAAAGTAGGGGTAGCAGTCATGGTCTTGGGCAAAGCAAAAGCAAAAATGATCTAATTAAAAGAGATAAGCAAGGAAACTACATTTTGCCTAAAGGAACCATAGACAATGAAGCAATAACAATATTAAACATATATGCACCTAATGGTATAAGATCCAAACTCTTTAAGGAAAAGTTCAATGAGTTATAAAAAGACATTGTAAAACTATAGTGGTGAGAAACCTTGGTTTTCCCCTTTCAGAACTAGACAAATCTAGCCAAAAATAAATGAGAAAGAAGTTAAGGAGATGAGTGAAATTTAGAAAAGTTGTATATGATAGATCTCTGGAGAAAGTTGAATGGGAATAGCAAGGAATATACATTTTTCTCAGTGGTACATGGCACCTACACAAACATCAACCATGTGTTCAGGAATAAAAGCCACACAACCTAATGCAGAAAAACAAATATTAAATATATTCTTTTAAGACCTTAATGCAATAAATATTATATTTAATAAATGATTGTGGATAGATTAAAATACAAAAATTTTAAAAAGATTAAAAATTAATTTGAAACTATATAATACTAAAGAACAAAGAACAAATCATAGAAACAATCAATAATTTCACTAAAGAGAATTATAACAATGAGAAAACATACCAAAATTTATGGAATGCAACCAAAGCAGTATTTAGGGGAAAATTTATATCTCTAAATGCTTACATCAATAAAACAAAGAGCAGATTGATTAATCGATCTTGCAACTCAAAACAAACTGGGAAAAAAACATTAAAATTCCCAATTAGACATCAAAGTGGAAATCCTGAAATCAAAGAATTAATAAAATTTAGCAGAAGAAAACCATTGAACTAATGAATAAAACTAGAAGCTGGGTTTATAAAAAAATAGATAAACCATGGGTAAATTTCACTTTTAAAAAACAAAGAAGAAAATAAAATTATCAATATCAAAAATGAAAAGGGTGAATTCACCACCAATGAAGATGAAATGAAGGTAATTATTAGGAGCTATTCTGCCCAATTATATGCCAATAAAACTGACAATCTAAGTTAAATGGATGGATATTTATAAAAATATAAACTGCCCAGGTGAACAAAAAAAGGAAATAGAATATTTAAATAACCCTATCTTAGAGAAAGAAATTGAACAAACCATGAATAAGCTCCAAAAGAAAAAATCTTCGGGACCAGATGGTAAGTGTATACAAGTGAATTCTATCAAACTTTTAAAGAGCAATGAATCCCAACAGTATATAAAGTATTTGGAATAGGCAAAGAAGGAATCCTACCAAATTCCTTTCATGACACAACTATGGTGTTGCTACTTAAACCAGGAAGAGGAAAAACAAAAAAAGAAAATTATAGACCAATTTCCCTAATGAATATTAATGAATTTTTTAAAAGTTTTATCAAAGAGAACACAGCAATATATCACAAAGATTATGTACTATGACAAGGTGGAATTTATTCCAAGAATACACAGCTAGTCTCACACAGCTAGTCAATACTAGGAAGACTATCAGTATAATTGACCAAATCAATAAGAAAACCAACAAAAATCATATAAGTATCTCAATATATGCAGAAAAGGCTTTTGACAAAATATAACACATGCCTATTTTTAAGAAAACTAGAAAGCATAAGAATAAATGGAGCTTTCCTTAAAATTATAAGTAGTATCTATCTAAAATAAAAAGCAAGTATTATCTGTAATGGGAATAAGCTCGAATCTTTCCCAATAAGATCAGGGGGTGAAACCAGGATGTCCATTATCACCACTATAATTCAATATTGTACTTGAAATGCTACATATAGCAATAAGAGAAGAAAAAGAAATTGAAGGAATTAGAACAGGAAATGAGGAAACAAAACTATCACTTTTTTCAGATGAAATGATGCTACACTTAGAGAATCCTAAAGAATCTAAAACTAGTTGAAAAAATCAACAACCTTAGCAGACTTGCAGGATATAAAACAAACCCACACATAACATCAGCATTTCTATATGTATTGCCAATAAAGTCCGGCACCAAAAGATAGAAAGAGAAAAATAATTTAAAATAATTGTACACAATATAAATTGGGAGTCTACCTGCCAAGAAAACAAGGAATTGTATGAACATAATTACAAAACACCCCAATAAAGTTATCTAAACAACTGGAAAAAATGAATTGCTAACGGTTAGGCCGAGCCAATAAAACAAAAATGACAATTCTACCTAAATGCATTTACTTATTCAATGTCATACCAATCAAACTACCAAAATTGTTTTAATTTATTTTATTTTATTTCATTTTATTTTATCTTTATTAACTTTTGTTTATTTTTAGTTTAAATCATTCATTTCCACGAGATTTTGAGTTACAAATTTTCTCCCCCTCTTTCCCCTACGCACCACCCCAAACAGCCATCCCACTGTATAGCCCCGCCCCCAATCTGCTCTCTCCTGTGTCCTCCCCCATCACCCTCTGACTTTCCGGTAGGGTGAGATGGATCTCCCTACCCCAGTGCCTGTGGATCTTATTTCCCAGTGGCATGTAAATAATAATAATATTAATAATAATAATAATATACATATATATGTTTTTAACATTTGATTTTAGAACTTTAAATTCTGGATTCTTTCCCTTCCTCCTTCATCACCCTCCCCCACTGGAAAGATAAGCAATTCAATACAGGCCATACATGTGTAGTTACCCAGAACATCTCCACAATGGACATATTGTGAAAGACTCACTATATTTCCCTCCTTCCTATCCCACCCCCCACTTGTTCTATTCTCTACTTTATCCCTGTCCCTTTACAAAAGTGTGTGCTTCTAACAATCCTCCCCCCCATCCTGCCCTCCTGTCCATCATTCGCCCTCTCATCCTCTTCCCCCCTACTCTCCTGTAGGCCAAGATACCCAATTAAGAGGGTATGTCGCTCCTTCCCTAAGCCAAATTCAATGAGGGTAAGGTTGACCCATTCCCTTTTTGCCTTCCTGTTCTTCCCCTCCATTATAACAGTTATCCCTTGCCTCTTCTATATGAAATGATCGACCCCATTCTGTCTCTCCTTGTCTCCTGTCATTCTATTCCTCTATCACCTCTCAATTTCACCTTTTAAAATATCATCCCTTCCAATTCAATTGATCCTGTGCCCTCTGTCTATGTACACATACATACACACACTCACATATGTATTCATATGCATATATATCCTCCAATATAGACATATGTGTATGTATACATATATATTTATTTATATTCTCTAGAAAAATATAATAAAAAAATTCATTTGGAAGACCAAAAAAATCAAGACTATCAGGGGAATTAATGAAAAATATTTTAAGGAAAGTGGCCTAACGGTACCAGAACTCAAATTGTAAAGTGATAATCATCCAAACAATCTGGTATTGGCTAAAAAATAGAGTGGTAGAACAGTGGAATAGATTATACACAATAGGTAATGACTGTAGTAATAGAGTGTTTGGTAAACACAAAGATCTTAGCTTTTGGGACAAGAACTCACTGTTTGACAAAAATTGCTGAGAAAATTGGACAGTAGTTTGGTTGAAAGTGGGTATAGACCAGCATACACACATACCCTGATAAGGTGATTTAATTAGGGGGCGTGGAATAGTTTACCTGGAAGATGTATGGATAAGGGAAGAGTTTATGGCCAAGTAAGAGCGTTGCAAGACGACCGAATCAGCCCAAGCCTTCCAGGCGCTCTGACAGCCCGGCCCCGGACACTTTACGCACTTTTTCAGTCATTTGCAGTGGGATTTCCCTTTCTCTTTTTGTCTCCCGGGTTTGTTATTATACATAGAAATGTTGTTGATTTTCAGGGTTGATAATTCTGTTGTCCTTCAAGAGCTAGAAAACAGCCCACAGCAAATACCTGGAGATTGTTTAAAGTCTTCTCAACACTCCAGATGAGCCCTAGTAAGTCTTCAAAGCAGAAAAGTTAGACTCCTGTCTTTTCTCCCCTCCTTTTTCACCTGACTGGTTTTTGAGATTTATCTGACTGACTTCTTTACTCTGCCCCTGAACCGAATACCACAGGAAGAAGAGTCTTAAGAATTGGGGGGGGGGGGGGGGAGAGTGGGAGCTAGGTGGTACAGTGAATAGAGAATCAGTCCTGGGGTCAAGAGGACTTGAGTTCAAATCTGACCTCAGACACTTGACACTTGACAGTTACTAGCTGTGTGACCCTGAGCAAGTCACTTAACCACAATTGCCTCACCAAAAAAAATTTGTTTTGAACTTTTACTCATATAAACTTCACTTCTATGTCTACCCCTTAAAAACTTAGAGTGGAGCATCCTAGAGAGGAGTATTGTGGTGTGGAAAGAAAATTTATCATTGTGTCATAAATCCAAAACAAGTTACTTTCCCTTTAAGCCACTGCCTCCCATGGTGTCCCGTGGGAGGGGAAAAACATAGGGTTCCCACTTAGAGAGAACCTGCAAACACAATTCAGAGACTCCAAACTACCCCTGGTCAGACTCGGGTGCCAGCAGTAAAGGGATTGGGCTTATCTTAATTTGGAGAGGTTCTGAGGCTGAAACAAGCCCATTGGGTACCAGAAATTATGAGGCTTAGGGGCACCCAAAATATTGAGGTGCAAAGCTGTCTCAAAAAAATTTGCTCAGGCTGTCTCTGAATCAAGTAAAGGTGTTTATTGGGGATAACACAACATACCAAGCAGCCTCCTCCTGCTCTTAAGGGAGATGAAGCTTAAGGAGGGGTGGCAGCCCCCTAAGGGAAGAGCCCTGTAGGGAGAGGAAGCAACACCTCCAAGGGAGATGCCCACCAAGGGGGATACCCAATAAAGGGAGATGTCTGTTAAGGGGATGTCCAGTAGCCAAGAGTGGCTAAAGATTCTTATAGAATAAAATGTGCTATGGGTAGAGAGATGATATAACCAGGGACAGTAGTTCAGAGTTTCATTTGTATCTTGGGATGACATTATTCCATAGTTCAGCCCAAGGCAGAGGGGCAGAAAGACCCTTGTTAGTTTGGGTATTTCATTGACCAACCTACTTGAATCTCATTGTCTCCTAAAGTAGCTTTAAGTGGTACTTGAAATAATGGACTACTCTATTTGAATCTCAGCATCAGGCATGTAGCAGGCATTTAATAAATGCCCATTTTCTTCCTTGACTCCAGTCCTTTACCTACCATTGTTGATTGCCCTGGATTAATTGTTCTGGTGTTACCTGTCACCTCAGTAGGGGAACTAGACTTTCACACATCAAGTTCTAAACCTGTCTCAGATTTCTAGGGAATGATTGCATTTAAAAAAAATTCTAGTTTAAAGAGACTTCCCCATCTGGGAGGTAGAGGGAACGTTAAAAGAAAATCTTTCAGACCTTGCCCTCAATAATGGAGCAAACCTAGGAAAAGAAATTTTAAAGTTTATTGTAGCACCCATGGCAAAAGCATGTTGAATGCAGCCAGACAATGAAATTCAAACCCACTTGCTGTTTTTATACCCGATTTTTAAAAACACAAATTCCATAATAAGGAAAAAGCATTCCCAATAGGTGCATATTTCTAAAAAGGAATGGGGTAGCATCACACCTCCTCTCTCACTGCTGCATCATAGGGAAATGAGACTAAAGATAAGGAAATGGGTGAAAGTGCATGCAGTTAGACAGGAGTTAGCAGGTGCTATAAAGGATAAAGGGATGGGATCTAAGTACGTGCTGCTTTTTCCTGCAGACTGGCTGTCAAGACTCTGGAAGAAGAGTCAGACTGGAAACAATGGGGTGACTTGGACTGACTCAGCACACATTTCAATAGGAGTAAAAAGGGTACTCTAAGTACAATCAGGAATTAGGTATGCATGAGGCATTTAATCCCCACACTGAAAAGAGAAGGTTGAGCAATGAAAAATCACAGAATGGTTTCAAACATTTGAAAGACTAATTTTCAAGGCAACTGTTCATTAGCTATTTAAATTTCATTTTAGTTACTGTTATTAATGGCAGTATCCTTAGTATCATTATTTTACAAAGGAGAAAACTGAGTGTTTGAGTAACTTCCCCAGGTCACTCAACTAGTAAGTATCTGAGACAGGATTCAAACATAGGTCTTCTTGACCTCAGGTTCCTTACTGTATCCACTGTACCACCTAGAAGGGGGCCAGATGGTGTGAAGATAGAAAAACCACTATTGATAAGGGTTGGCATGGCCCCAGAGACTTCATGCTTTGGGGCTTGTCTACATACAAGGTCTTACTTAACACCCTTCCCTTCACCTCCAAGCTTTCCCTTTTTGATTGGGATTGGTTTAGGAAGTGCCCAAACATGTTTTTCTATGTGCTCTGTTACATGTCCCTTTGTATTCTGGAAAATTTGCTCTTAGCATTGTGCTAAAAAGTAACTAAATTTTAACCCACATTTGTATTGTGAGGTATGTATTCCAAAGAGGACAATGATAAAAACAAGACCCCACACAGTTGTACTCTAATCCTCACCCTAAATGTGCAACCAAACCCTAATCCTAACCCTAAATTCGAGCCTCTGACCAAAATATTTGGAGTACCACATTCTGTGTTAGTCAAAAAATTAGAAGAAAGGTAAACATCCATTCACAAGGGACTAGCTTTATTTTAATTCTGGAATATTCCTGTGCTCCAAGAAATGATGAAGAGGTCAGAGAATCATTGGAATACTCATTTGAACTGATACAGAAAAAAGTGCTCAGAACCAGGGAAACAACGTACAAAAATCATTACAACTTTGCAAATAAAAAAACCCAGCAACAACAAAAACCAAACCCAGAACTATGTCATTATGATAAACAGGCTTGTTCTCCAAGGGAAAGATGAGAAAATGCAACACTTTTTATTTTTGTAGGGGTAGGGGTCTCTGAGTGTGAAACATCCTATATGCTTACAACTGACATTTTGGTTAATCTTTCTGAACTGCCTTTTTCTTTTATAAATTTTCTTTAAAAGAATGGGCAAAGAAATAGGCACATTTGGAAATGGAGGTAATAAAAACATTATCAGGAAACATAAAAAAAATTGAAGAAAAAATTAAATTAAATGTATCTTTGGAGGACAGTGAGGGACTTTCTAGCCCTCTGCCCTTTTCTTCCTGGGCTAAATGATTCTAGGAATTAATATACAGAGAGGACATGGAGTCAATTAATTTTTGGACCTTCATTCCATTAGTTTGGCTTCCCCAGACTCCAGGGCTGTGCTCCAATAAGATTCCAGGATTCTGTGATACTCCCCCCTCAACTGCTACCAAGGTCTTACTGAAAAGTGATTTGCCCTTTGGTCTACTCCCAACATTATAGGAATGAGCAGCAGGAATTCTCCAGAAAAGGGGCTCACCTTGTGCTCCTCCCAGAACAAACCTTTGTCCCTGTGTTTTAGGAAGGGGCCATTGTCAGTATCTCTCTGCTCCTTGGAAAAGACCAGACAGATGCCAGGAATCACCCTATATCTCAGCAGCACTTGTACTCTGACCTCATATTACTATTTCCTCCTTCCTTCCCACATTTCTTAGCTCCTTATCAGCTATTTTGCATTCTTGCCCATGTTGCCTCCCATTGAAACTCAACCTAGAAGGGTCCTGTTCAGACACGATCCCACAGGCCTGCCAGACAAGCAAGTGGAGGACCTGAGGAAAAAAAAATGGTCACCTGGAATCCCAGAGATTATGCCTTTCTCTGAGTGAAGGAGGGGGAGGACTGTCTTTGGGAGAAGACTTGGCATGGCCATCTTAGAAGTGTGATGGAGGGGCCCCTGAGCCTCACACCTGCCATCCATCACCTTGCCTGCTCTTCCCAGAGTCCCCAGTTTCCCATAGACCTGGCGAAGGGGATAAGAAGGAGATGTCATGAGAACCTGTCACCAGGCCTAGAAGGGAGAGGGAGAGGAGCACAGAGTGTCTTTTGTCCTTCCCCCCTATCCTGATCCCATCTCTGGGCTCTCCTCCAGACTGAGGTGCTTGGTACCTTAGTATCTGGGCTCTCTGAGCCATCAGATTCTGAGGCAATGCTGCCCCTAGTGATGGCCCCCAGCTTCTCAGGGATGCTCTTGGCCTGTCTGCTGCTCACAGGCCTGGCACATGGTGAGTGCTTCTTGTCCCTCCTCCCTAACTTCCCAGATGTGCTTGGGGCCACCCCATGTGTATGTGGAGAGGAAGAGCGGGAGCAGACCCAAAAGGAAAAGTAAAGGTGATATGATATTGGGGATGGGGAGGGGGGAAAAAAAAGAGAAGGCAGTTCAGGAATTCAAGAGGACAGTAGCCCGAGGTCCCCTGCTATCTGGTCCCTTCCCATCTTTCTTTCAAGTGAGACCACCCTGTTGCTGTTGCTGCTTCCTCTTTTCATTAGTTATGTCCTGAAGGATCCAAAGCATTTGGCTCCTACCGTTATGGTTTATTCAGTATGGCACAGACCTGGGATCCTGCAGAGGTTGGTTGCAGGGGAGAAATCTCCAAGTAGGGATGGAGATGTTGGGGTTTTTTGTCCCAGTACCCTCTGAGGCTCCATCATAGGCATTTAGGCCTTTCTCTGTCTCCAGGAGGGCCCTAGAGTCTTGTATCTTCATTTTCTCTGATCTAGGATTTTCATCCTCCTCTAGTTTCCATCGCTTTCTCTCCTGGTCCTGAAATGACATGACTTGATGAGTCTTAACAAAGTGACCACAGAGTCCGAATTAAAAGTTTTAAGGAGCTTTAATTTACCAGCTGGG
>CM053581.1:17200359-17229769 GCA_028627135.1 Pseudochirops cupreus
TAAGAACCTGTGCTAGCAGCCACCCTGGGTATGCTGGGAAGCTTGCTGATACAGCAGGACATTTAATGTGAGGCACTTAAGGCACATATGTCAGACCAAAAAGTGAATTGATGAGGATCAAATGAGATACTATTTATAAAGTGCTTAGTACAATGCCTGGCACAGAGTAGGTATTATATAAATTCTAGCTATCATCATTCTTTTCCTCCTCATTGTCATGATGTTCTCTTCTAGGGTCCCAGATTTAGGTAGGACATGGATGAGCTGGAGAGTGTCTAGAGGAAAGGAATCATGTTGGTAAAGAGACTTGATACTATGCTATAGGATGATCTTATGAAGGAACTGGAGATATTTCACGTGGAGAAGAAAATACTGGGGCAGGGAGGTGGGAAGCATAGTGATTGTCTTCTACTATCCTAAAGGCTGACATGTAGACATTTTCCCCTTTTTCTGTTGCTACTTGTGCCCCAGCTTTGGATTACTCCCGTCTTCCACCTTTTACCTACTCTCATACTACCAGAAATCTACTTGCTAGAGAAAAAAAATCATGGTGACTGAGCCCGGTAGAAATTCATGTTAAATGATTTCATTTTCTTTTACTTTTCTTAATTGATCTGTTATTCCAATCCAGTCGTTTTTCAGTCATGTCTGATTCTTTGTGATTCCACTTGGGGTTTTCTTGGCAAAGATATTGGAGTGGTTTGTCATTTTTTCCTTCTCCAGCTCATTTTAAAGATGAGTAAACTCAGGCAAGCAGGGTGAAGTTACTTGTCCAAGTGGCCATTCTAATGTTATGTTGTTGTGAACACTATATCGTCATTTTCTGTGATAAGATGCAATGTTGTGAATATTATATTGTGATTTGTTGTGAATGTTTGCCTTGATTTTTCATGGAATAAATGGAGTGTTCACTATACTGTGTAATCAGAACCTTAAAAGCTGTCCACAGTAGCATTCTTTTTGGGAAGCTGCTTGTGTGTGGCATTACGTGGGCAAGGGGCAGGGGGGGAATGAGTTCATTCAGTAGAGATCCCTCTTTTCTTTCCTTCCTCATCTGAAATCATGGACATCTTCCTGTATTATCTTCTCATTTATCCCTCACTGGGTAACTTAAAGAACTCAAGAATGTATAAATTGCATCCCTTGAAACTATGGGAAACTGTTCCCATAGCTCAATTATTAAAAAGTTCTTTGTTGCAGCACATCTAAATGTGCATTTCTTTTACCCAAGGCTCCCAGTTCTCTCCTTTGGGACACAGCAGAAATAAGTATTTATTAAATGTTGACTATGTAGTAGTCTTCTGCCATCATCCTTTGAAGCTGTCATCTTCTTCAGCTCATCGTCGGCCTCATCTGAGTGCTCGCTTATGAGCACTCAGCAGAGGAATCCCAGCATCCTGGATATCAGAGAAGCCCAGTTGGAAGCACAGCCCCACCCTTCAGTGAATGTCCCTAAAAACTGCAGAACTTTCTGCAAAAAGTGTGGCAAGCACCAGTATCACAAAGGGATGCAGTACAAGAAAGATGAGGATTCCCTGTACTTGAAGGGGAAAAGGTGGTAAGATCAGAAGCAGAGTGGCTATGGTGGTTAAACAAAACTAATTTTATGGAAAAAGACAAAGACCACAAAAAAAAAAAGATTGTACTGAGGCTTGGACGTGTCGAACCCAACTGCAGGTCTAGGAGGATGCCTGTCATTAAGAGGTATATATGTGAAGCTTTTCCCATGTAGGAAAACTTCTTGAGGATGTGGCTGAGTTTTGTAACTTTAATCATCTACTTAATGAGATTTATGTGCCATGGAGAGAAAGCCCAACTGGACATTTCTCAGGGGCCTGGGGCCCTTCGTTATTAGTACTATGGCTAAAATAGTTACTGACAATCTAGATGCCCAGGCAAATAGGGGATGGGGAAATTAGAGATACAAAGTAATAAAGATAGGGATAGCTAGTCCCTATTTTATAGGCTTTCAGCAAATCCAAAGTAATTAATTTATTATCTTCAGGGATCGCCATGTTTACAAAATATTAATGAAGTGGGTTATTAGGGTTCTTGGTGGAGAACTAATTAATAGTGATTGACTTGCCTGGTCATAAAAAGGATGGCTGATTAACTGAAACTCATTTGTACCTTGTTTTCAAAGTATTAATCAAGTGACTTCCCATATCTACTTGGGCTGAGTTAATTTTCTATGGAGAATTAATTAATAGTGATTGAAATATCTGATCATTAAAGGGATGGTCTGTTAATTGAAAACTGATATTAATTATGTTTAGGGGTAGGTGGGAACGACAACTGGGCAAGACTTGGAATAGTAAAGAATTTTTACTTTATTTTATACTGCTTTTTTATATTACATAAAACCAGATTAGACTTTAAGCCCTCTTGAGGGCAAGATGTCTGTATCAATTTTTATATCTTGACATAGTGTCCAGCACCATGCCTTTCACACTAAAGGTGCTTATTAAATGTTGAGTGTTCCTAAAAAAATTTGTCTACTATATGTCAGACATTGTGCTTAGCACTGTGGAAACAAAGGGTGACTACTGAAAAAAGGTCATTAGATTTGGAAATTAAGAAATCATAGATAACTTGGAAGAGAATAGTTTCAGTTGGTTGATAAAATCAGAAGCCAGACTATTGGGGGTTTACCGTCATGATTCTCAAATAGCCTTTCCTTCTGGAGAGATAGTCATCCAAGGAAAAAGGCAGCTTTAGGCAATATAACCCTTAATGTCAGAGAGAAGTGCCAGCTACAGAACCCAGAAAGGGGCATATCCTGGAAACCAAACTAAGCATTCTGCCCAGCAAAGAGCTTTATGAGGACCTCAAAGGGACAAAGGATTTCCAGGAACAGATGTTGTGAGTTCTACTTTTGCCATTGGCACATCCTACTATTACTGTACTGTATGAACTATAGTTTGAGCTCACTCTTTCTGCATGTTTTTGTGGGAAAGTATAACCAGGCTTTTGAGGGAAAGGTTTTGTACCAACTGAACTCATACAATTTTTTTGTACCAACGGAACTCATACAATCTTAGTAAATGTCGTTTCTAAAAGGTAGCTAGCTCCATAGCTAGGTGGTGAAGTGAATAGAGTGCAGCGGCTAGAGTCTGGAAGACTATTCTTCCTGAGTTCAAATCTGGCCTCAGACACTTTATTAGCTGTGTAACCCTGGCCAAGTCACTTCACCCTGTTTGTCTCAAGTTTTCTCATCTGTAAAACGAACTGGAGAAGGAAATGGCAAACCACTTTAGTGTCTTTGTCAAGAAGACCCCCAAAAGAGTCATGAAGAGTTAGATGCAGCTGAAAAATGACTAAAAACTTAAGTCTACTTGGATGAATGTCAATAGGAAGCAGCTTTGTGGGGGCTTATGAGCTACAGTAGTAGCTAGAAGCATGAGAATTGTTCATTGTCCCTCTAAGGAGTAAGCTACTATGTAAGTAACTATGAGACCAAATTCAAGATGGTGGAGCAGTGACATGGGGGTACTATATCAGACAAACTAAATTGTGGCCTTTGCTGTCAACCAACCAGGCCTCTGGAATGACTCTGAGGACAGCTTTAAATGTCCTAGCTGTTGTTCCATTGTTGTCATCATTTGTCCTTCATTTTCAAAGAGGACCAATGACATCAAGGGATGATGTCTTGATTCCTTCATGAATAAGATTTAAGTGAGGCAGAGGTGCAATGTCATCAGCCTCACTCTCTCTTCCAGAGTTATCGAAGTTCAGTGACAGGACAAAAAGTAAAGAGGCAGTGGATGACCTTGGCATCTTCAATGTCTGACCAAGTTCTTAGCACCCGTCATGACTATTGGAAGGAATTGTTCTCTTCCACCCATTCCACTGGGGGAAGTCTTTACATAGTTGGGATAGACATCCACCCTTCTAACTCACCAAGGGGTTTGAGGCCTGTTGCTTACCCTCAACCTGATTTAACCCATCTGCTGAGACAGTTTCCTGGGATGTGGCCTGGGCTGTACATGCTACAGCTTCTTGGAGCCCTAGGTGAGAGCTGGGTGACATGGGTACACCAAAGGTGAATGAGCAGCCCTGAAAAGGACTCAACAAGCTCTCACACTAGCAGTGAGAACATCCCTGTTGTTCCATATACAAGCTATAAATATCTAAATCCTCAGGCAAAATATTTCTAATCTCTCAAGAGGCCATTAGAATAAAAGCTAGAGAATACTTTAGTCCAGATAATAATAACTCACATTTACATAGTTCTGTAATACTTACAAAAAAGGCTTTTGCATTTATATCCCCAGTGTCATTAGGAGACGCTTATTAAATTCCTGTTGATTGAGAGGTAGTAAAAGTTTATTGTCTCCATTTTATAAGTGAGGAAACTAAGGATTAGAAAATGTGATTTGTCCATGATCACAAGCTATTACTGGTTATAGGGGAGGCAAGGAACAGTCAGGTTGGAGTAACACTGACCCCCGCCAATATCTAAGGAAGTCTAACCCAGCCCTAAATTCTGCATAGTCCATCTAAAACCATGAGAGAATGGCTGAAGAAGAAGAAGTCACTTCTACCACATTCCATGAGGATTTTATCCCCATCCAGTGAGGGATATCCAGGCAGGCAGACAGGAAATAAACCTTTAGAAGGTGGTGCCAGCTACTGTGCCTGGCACACCAGATGTTAGGCAGAGACTGGCAGAGGCAAAGATGGAGAATCAGCTCTGGTCTGTGGACTCATTTCAGAAACAGGGAAACCTTATGGGGTATGTTACACTGGGTGGTGAGGAAGAGTTGGTAGAAGTGTTTAGCTGGGCAGCTAGGCCATGTAGTGATCAGAGTATTAGACATGAAGATAAGTTCAAATCCTAGATCAGATTTTACCAGTTGTGTGACCTTGTTTGAGGTCACTTTTTTACAGAAAGTTAATTATTTCCCAATCAAGATTTCCTATGGAAGGCTATGTTTGGGGGCCTCTTTGGCTACATGGGGAAAAGAGGAACAGGATGGTGGGGAAATGGAAACCTTGGGCCAGTACTTCTCTTTTTTCCTATTACTCCCTGACTCTTCTTGGGCTACTTGGCGCCACCTCATTTCAGCAGAAATGGTTGTCTCATGAACTGTACTATGGATTTTAAAGCTCAGGTTATCTAGAAAATTGAACTAAACCTATAATCATAGCCCATTCCCTACCTTTAAGGCAAGACAGACCAGAAGGATGGAGTGGGAGCAGGTGACTCTCCTCAGACATGTGAAAGCCAGTATGTGCCTATATGCTCTTCTGGCTCAGGGCTTCACCCCTTCAGACACCATCCCTGGTCTGAGACATGATTAGTTTAGACATAGCAGCTTTGGGTCATGGGATCATAGACTTACAGCAGCAAACAGACTTGAACATCATTGAGTCCAACATAGTCATTTTATAGATAATGAAATTGAGACTCAAGGAGGAAAGTGATTCATCTCAGGTCACCCAGTGAGTAAATGGAAGAGGGCAGAATTTGAACCCAGATTTTTCTAACTCCCAGTAGAGCTTACTCTTGGCTGTTCATTGTCTCTTCTTCATAGACAAAGATAACTCATCTGATGGACTCTTAGTAAATAAACCATGCTTCATGTGTGCTCTATTTTAAATAATAACGATGTATATGACAATGTTCTGATTGCATCCAGACCATTGCAGCACCTCCAAGGGACAGATCTATTACTACTCAAAAGGACTGGGCTTGATCATCCAACAATCAGGAGTTCTGGATCTTTTTTTTTTCAAAACTTAGACCTCCTTGGGCAGAACCCGGTGAAATGTTATGCCTGTTCTCAGAAGATGGTTTTTAATGCGTAAGAGAAAACATACAAAATTACAAAGGAAACTAATTATATTAAAATGCAGTTATCAAAATTTGTATATTTTTTAAAGTTCACAGATCTCAGGTTAAGCACCACTGCTATAGAGAAAATACCAAGTGGATGAAGAATGTCTATTGATCAGATTATTATGAGCATTTGTATGAGTTACTTACATAACTTTTCCATTGATGTGCATATGTATGCATGTCTATATAGTAGGCAGTGAAAAATAGACAATGATGCATAGAAGGGGGATCCTATGGGATAAGCAATAAAAAAAATAGACAATGATTTGGGCCAGAGCGGAACAAAAGGAAGAGAGTAGACAGGATTGCCTTTGTGAAATCAACAAGCTCTTTTAAGGATTCCAAAGCTTCTAATGAATGCAAAGGTCCACCTTTTTCGCTACTATCAATGTCAATGACATTGATTTTTGAGACATGGTATGCTATAGTGTCTGAAGAATTAATAATTAATATCCTAAGAGAGAACAATGGAGAGGTCCATTGGTGTTTGTAATTGATGTAATGAATAACAGGGGTAAAAGATGTCATTAGTGAAATGTATGACAAAAAGAGAGTGACTGGTCACTGGGAAAGGGATGACAGGTGTACAGCGAGGGTACTCCACTGGTACTCTTATGATATCAGAAGAAATCAAAGAGGGTCACTAGTCAACTGGGTAGAGCCATTGTGGTGAATGAATGAGGAGAAATGAATAAGACTCAAAGAGCATGGGATGGGTTGCAGTATGATGCATATTGTCCTGAATTGATAGGAACACAGATTCATATGAGGGTAGACAGCACCAAACTATACATATTCCATTCCCCCTTTGGTTTGTAGCACACATTTAGGCCAGGCTGAGGAGCCAGGGTGTGTCTGTGACTAGATGTCAAGTCTTTGATCATAAAACAGGTATTTTCCCCCTTTCTAGGGAAAGTCACCGGACATTCACAGAATTTGAATCTATAACCACGGCCTCATTAGTCCCTAGGTTCCAATGCATGCAGCTATACCCCAGAGGATGGAAATGCTTTGGAATAAGTTGGGATCACTCTAGGAAAACTTCTTGAAAGGAGGAAGAATTAAGCAGTTTTGAGAGAGAAGAAAAGGTCAGAAAATGATAGAGAAAAGGAGGATTGAAAAGACAGAAGGCTTAGTGGGTCAGAAATTTTAAAAATTGAATCAAAGAAATTGACAGCAATGAGTCAATATACCAATTCTTATGGGATAAACTAAAGTGATCTTTAGGGGAAATTTTTATCTCAACAATTTCATCAACAAAAGAGGAAGGGAAACATCAACGAATCCAGTGAGTAAAAAAAATGTGAAAATCAGTTAAGGAAAAACAGCAACTAAATACCAAAGTAGAGATCTTGAAAACTGAAGAAGAGATGAACAAAACTGAAAAAAGCCACTGAAGCGACAAACAAAACTAGGAACTTTTTTAAAAAATTGAGAAATAGTTCACTTGTCTTATTTTTTAAATAAGAGACAAGAAAACTAAATTGTGTCAGAAATGAAAAAGAATTAACAGCCATTGAAAATTAAATAAAGTAAACTATCAGGAATAATTTTTGCAAAATTGTATGTCAAAAAACTCACAACTTAGATGAAATGGATGAATATTTAAAAGTATAAACTACTCAGAACAAGAAGAAGAAATAACAAGAAATGAATTACTTAGAAACTGGACAAGTTATAAATGAACATAAATAGAAAAACACCAGTGGATGGATTGACAAGTGAATTCTATCAAACATTCAAGAAAGGTCATTGCAACACTACTAAACTGTAAAAAAAGAGAAAGAATCCTTCCAAATTCATTCCATGCCACAAATATGGGTTCGATAACTACACTATGGAGAGGCAAATCAGAGAAAGAATATTTTACAGCAATATTCCTAATGAACATCAACATAAACATATTAAATAAAATATTAACAAGGAAGCTACCGCAACACATTAAAAAGATTAGACACTACAACCAGGGTGGATATATACTAGGAACGTAAAATTGGTCCGATGTAAGAAAAACCATACACATAATAGACTATACTAATAACAAAAATTATTTTTAAAACACATCAATACATGTAACTACAACAAACATAAGTACTAATAATAAAAACTTGTTGCAAAATCCAAAACTGGCTACCATTAAAAACACTGGAAAGCATCGCAATAAAAGGATCTTCCTTTAAGATATGTCCACAAGAGCCAGCCTTGCATGTAATGAAGAAATGTAAAAGTTGGAGTCCTTTCTAATAAATCCAAGTTAAAGCAAGGATGCCCAACACCAATAATATTACTTAATATCTAGCTACAATACAGCAAGAAAAAGAAAGTGAGTGAATGAATACAAACAAAGAGGAAATACAGCTATTGCCTTTTACAGACATGATGTCAGGGGGTGGGGAACCTAAGGCCTCGAGGCCACATGTGGCCCTCTAGGTCCTCAAGTGTGGCCCTTCGATTGAATCCAAACTTCACAGAACAATTCCCCTTAATAAAGGATTTGTTCTGTAAAACTTGGACTCAGTCAAAAGGCCACACCCAGCTTCCCCTCCTCTGGTAGATGTTCTATCTAGAAAACCAGAAAGAGTCAACTAAAAATTGAAACAATAACTTCAGCAAAGTTGCCAGACATAAAGTAAATTTAAAAAAACCATGAGTGATTTTGTATGTTATGAAAAAACACAACTGGAAGAGATTTAAAAAAAAAAAGAAATTCCATTCAAAATAATGATAGAACGTGCAAAATAATTGGGAATTTATTTACAGGACCTATATACAATTAAGAAATATTCTACAGAAATAAAAAATAGATTTAAATAGAGAAATATGCACCGTCCATGGGAAAGCTGTGACAATATAATACAACTGAGAATTCAAAGGCCCCTGAAGCCCTTCTAACTCAAATCCAGTCTAGCAATTTCTACCAAGTCAGCAATGATCTGGGGTTAGGTGTCATCTACACACAGCATAGGGTCATAGTCTTGTAGAGGCCAAGGGGATGTATCAGCTTTACTTCCCATTACTGTTTATGAGGCGGCAAAAACATAGATTCTTGGAGCATCCATCAATCAGAACAGCGTTGAGAGTATCCAGCAATGAACAGAATGGACCAAGAAGACATGGAAGGTCAAAAAGGCCAAGAAGACCAAGAAGCTCATTTCAGTGCACTAAGACAGCGTATCTTCCTGTGGCCCCGAGGTGAGCCTGCCAGAACCCTTGTACTCAACATTAGCTGCCCTCCTGTATCAACTTCCCTCAGACCCTCTCCTAGGCAGAGCTGGGCTCATCTCGCCATGGCCCCCTCGGCTGCTAGAGCCATCACCTCCTGTTTAATCTGCATGTATCTTCCATGCATCTATTTAATTATATGTTGCCTCCATTAGAATGTGACCTTATAGAGGGTAGGAACCGTTCTTGCCTTTCTTTGCAACCTTAATGTCTAACACAATTCCTGGCACTAGTGAGCCCTTCATGCATGATCACTGACTGATTGACTGGTGTCAGGGACAGGGGACAAGTGGGTTAAATGAAGCCAGATGAACAGTCTTCCCTCCCTCCCTAGGGACCATTCATGGAGGGGAAAAAGGGGAGGCAGAAATCTCAGTCTGTGGTTTATTTCCTAGCATCTATCAGCCAAAAAGAATTTAAGGCATTAGTAACTGGAGGATGTGAGGAGAGAGACCTCCTGTAGAAGATGGGTTTTGAACTGAGCCTTGAAGGAAGCTGAGAGGCAGAGGGGAAGAGGCAGAGTGTTCTAGGCATGGAGGATTCCAAAGCAAAGGCACAGAGTCTGGAGATAATAGCATTCTGTATGAGGAACTACAAGAAAACCATTGTGGCTACATCATAGAGTGTGTGTACTAAGAGCAATCAACTAAAAAGATAGGGAAGAGACAGTTATGAAGGGCTTTAAATATCAGAGAATTTTATATTTGATCCTGTAGGTCACAGGGAACCAAAAGGGTTTATAAAGTAGGCAGCTGAAGGGAGGGACATGGTCAGATCTGTACTTAAGGAAAATCAGTGGAAGTGACTGGAAGTGGAAGATAAATCAGAGAAGAGACATAAGGCTAACCCTGGGGTTTCTACTTAAGAGAGAGTACCTAATGTTGTCATTTGCAAGAATCCATTTTATTTATTGTAAAGCCTGCTGACTGAGTGAACAGTACCAGTCACTTTTATGTTCCAGTCCATTGGCCTCTTTGCTATTCCTCATACATCTTTTATTTCCATTTCTGTACCTTTAAAGACTGTCTACCATGTCTAGAATACACACTGTTCTAACCTCTGCCCCTTAAAATCCCTAGTTTCCATAAAGCTCCACATAAATGCCATTTCCTACTCAAAGCACTGAATTTGAAGTCACAGTTTCTGGGTTCAGATCCCAATTCTGCTTTTTACTACCTGTGTAGTCAGTCCCTTTACTTCTCTGAACTTTAGTTTCCTTAAGGGAGGACTTTGGACTAAATGACTTCCAAGTTCCCCCCTAGATTTGTACTCACAATAATATTACCCTGCTCCCCCTTTATACTGCATTTACTTCATATGTATTTGTGTGTATGTTGACTCCTGATATAGAATGTAAATTCCTCAAATGCAAAGATTTTCATTTTTTTCTTCATATCCTCAGCCCCTAGCTCAGGATCCAACCCTCATTCATGTCTCTCACCCATAATACATGGCTAGTGTCTGGTAAGAATTTAAGGTTTGTCAATTTCCTAAATCTTTCCATAATGTACAACCATCCAGAACACATGGTTTAGACCAGGGTGGGGAGCCTGCATCCTTGAGGCCACATGTAGCTGTCTAGGTCCTCAGGCGCAGCCCTTTGACTGAATCCAAACTTCACAGAACAAATCCCTTTAAGAAAAGGATTTTGTTCTGTAAAACTTGGACTTGTTTTACCTAGGAGGTCACAAGTGGCCTCGAGGTCACAGGTTCCTCACCCCTGGTCTAAAGACATAAAGACATGAAGACTGAAGATAGCTAGATAAATTATTCTCTTGACATCTCTTCTGACTCTAGACTCTATTTCCTACACTGACTCTGGATTCTGGAACAAGGATCCGCTGTACCAGCTGCCACCTTGGCCTCTATCTCCCCTCTCAGTCTAAGGCAGCAGTAGCAGCAGTCTGAGCACCACAGAACAATATAGCATAATTCCTGTGCCCTTTGATAAATCTTCATGTACAGAAAACAACGTAGGGTGGCCACCCAAGGCACAAAACCTGGTTTGTCCAGTTTAGGGGATGAACATCCCTCAAAGAGCCCATTGCCATCCAGGATCTCTCCTTTCTTGGCTCTCAAGTCTGTTTTCTCTTCCTAGCCTCCAAGACCTGAGGCTCTATTCCCTTTTGCCGAGGTTCCTGACAACGGAAGAAGTCTTGCTGTCTTACAATTTTTAGAATGTGTTATTATTAGTGTTTTACATACTTTCTACTGTTGCTTTCACTTAGTCTTTGACCCCCAACATCATGAAGCAAGTCATTTTGGTCTATCACGACCCAAATCCTTTGGCCACATTTTCTTTATTAGTTGCTATTTTAATTGTGCGATATTCTATAGTGGGTCCCAGATTTTGATTTATTTTTATTTTTATTTTCTATGCCCTAGAGAAACTTTTGTGATGTACCCATATACTTCTTTAATTTATTCAATTTTTAAATTTTTCTGTTCAAATTCCCCCCTCCCTCTGCTTCTTCCACATCTTTTGAGAAGAAAAACAAAGCCCATCATAAATATGTAGTCATGCAAAACCAATTCTTGCATTTGCCACGTCAAAAGAGAAAGAAAAGAAAATATGCTTCGATCTGCATTCTGAGTCCACCAGCTCTCTAGAATGAGAAAAAATAGGCATGCAGGATTTAATAGCTTTTTGGGTATAGCTCCAAATTGCTTTCCAGAATGTTTAGACCAGCTCACAGCTCCATCAACAGCACAATAAAACCTCTATTTACCTACAGTTCCTTCAGCATGTCATTTTATTTTTCTGTCATCTTAGTAAATCTGATAAGTGTGAAGTAGGACCTCAGAGTGGTTTTAATTTGCATTATGATTCAGAACATTTTTTCACATGGCCATTGATAGCCTTGAATTTCTTCTTTTAAAAACAGCCAATCCATATCCTTTGACCATTTATCAGTTGGGGAAAGGCTTTTATTTTGATAAATTTAATTTAGTCCCCTATATATCTGAGAAATGAGACCCTTAACAGAGAAACTTACTGTAAAGATTCCCTACACCCCAATATTTTGCTTCTAATTTTAGTTGCATTGGTTTTGTTTGTGCAAAAACTTTTAAAATTTCATATGATCAAAATTGTCCGTTTACTGTCCTATGAACCTCTCTATTTCTTGTTTGCTCATGAATTCTTCCTCTACCCATAGATCTGACAGGTCCTTTAAAATTTAGTAATTATGTTGTTAGATCAAGACACATAAATATTGACAAGTTACTGGTCAACAGTTCCTTTAGTCATAATATGATCACCATGCTTTCCCCTGCTAATGGATTTTTAATCTAAAATCACCTTTTTAATGAAATTATGATTTCAATTCCTCATTACTGACTTTTGTTATCAATTTGCCTGAATCCGTTTTTTCCTGATAATAGACCTCTCATTAGGGATGCCACTACATCTTTTTTTTTTTTTTTAGCAAACTCTCCTTCATCTCTATCACCTTCATTTGCTTTAGCGTTTATTATGCTGTAATGCTACATCTAGTTTCAGTTTTTTAGGACTCTGCTTATGTTTTTGCCTTTTTTGGTCTTCCTGGCATTTAGCCCAGTGTTTGGCAGATAATCAATGCTTGATGACTGATTTCCTTCCAGCATCCTGACTGCAGAATGTTCTACTCCACAGTGTTTGTCAGTCAACTTGGAGTTTCCTTTTCTCTGGATTTTTTTTTGTTTCCATGTTTTGCTTTCCTTTACCAATAATAAGTCAAAAAGCACTTACTGAGCACCTACAATGGGTCAGGTACTGTGCTAAGCATAGACAATTCAAAGGAAGGCAAAAATAGAGTCTACCATTAATGAGCTCACAGACTAACTGACACAACAGGCAGATCACCACATACAAACAAGATATATACAGGACCTGAGGAGTTATTCTCCTGGGGGTGGGGGGTATTTCTTACCTGTCTCCATTTTATTTATTTTGGGGCATTTTACCTATCCTTTGTTGAGAAAGAAGTTTCTGCTATCTTGCCAAAGGAATATTTTATCCACATTTTCCATAGAAGAAAACTGAGCTTTATGGTGTGAAATATTCAAATCTTTTTGACACTGATCTCATCCTCCAGGGTCATTCTCCAAGAAAGAAATATCTTCATTCTTCTGGAAGTCAAAGATGATCAGGGGCAGCTTGATATGTCTGGTTGTGTTATCCTTCCTTGTGGACCTCATTGTGTGTAAGTTCCTCTACAGCCCTAGAGTATTTTCGACACTGACTTCAGTTTTTTGGAACCTAGACACCCCTTCAACTCCAGTGTGGTTGAGTACAGACTTCTTCCTGGTTTCCTGGGTCCATAGACAAACAAGGCTGCCCACAGTTCCCAGACCCTACTCTAGGGCCTCAGTGAACTTATATAATGCCTCCCTCCTGGAAATCCAGGTGTCTCCCAGGTCAGGGGGCTCATCCTATCTCTACTGCAGCCAGGCTGTCTCCTTATTAAATCCTACTTCCAATTGGGGTAGCTCTTTCTTCTCCTCCCATCCTCATCCCCAACTCTCTCCCAAGTTTCAGGACTTTTAGCATTCTAATCTTGGAAATATCAAGTTTGCATGGTCAGAGATATCTAGAGTAGATAGACTTTGCCTTAGTCAGTCAATAAGCACTTACTCTATACCAGGCCCTAGGCTAAGCATTGGTGGTACAAATAAAGGTAAAAATATTGTCCCTACCCTCAAAGAGATCACATTCTAATAGAAGAGACAAAATATAAACAATAAAGGACATGCAAGATATACTGTGGCTATAAAGTAATCTCAGACGGAAAGCTCTGTGGGGGAGGGGGCAAAGGAACCAGGCATAGGACTGAGCCACAATGCTACCCGATGGCCATCACTGGACCCAGACGATGGCAAGAAGTGGCCACATTGAGATGGCCTCTGATCACCTCTGAATCACTAGACTACCCAGTCCCTAGTGTCTACTCCATTTCTCTTTCCTCTTACACAGAAAAGCTGAACTACCTATCACTCAAAGGGCAGACAGTCTGTCCTCATGCCTCCTTCAAACCACACCAAAAACAACAGCTTTATGTATCAACACTGGGACACACCATCATATTTACTAGGAACCGGGCAGCAGATCTGGAGATATCAGAACTTTCTGCCTTTTCCCCCTTTTACTTGGGAGAGATCAATAAGTGGATGTGAAAAATGTGTCTGATACAGGCTGTGTGGCCCGTTAGCCTGGGGATTCAGGGGATAGCATCCAAGAGGGAATGGAGATGGTATCTAAGTTTGAAGACTACAAGTCTTCATCTGCAGAAAAGGTCCTAAACCATCCCAGATGCCCAAGGGTCCTTCACACTCCTCTCCTAGGCACCCTATATGATATCTGGAGTTACTATAAAGGTTCAGGTTCAACACTCAAGCAGCTTTTCCATAAGAATTGGATCTGAAGATATGGTACACTGTCATCAGATGGCAGAAAAGATATCTCAGTCATATCCTTGTATTTCAAACAACAGACTTGTAGGCTGCCTTTGGGAGACCTAAGAATGAATAAAAAAGCATTCATAAACACAAATTATGTGTCAGGGACAGAGCTAAGGGCTGGAGGCATAAACAGAAGTAAGCAAGACAGTCTCTTACTTCAAAGAATTTATACTCGACTCTCTAATAATAGAGTTGAGAAAAGGAAGGTGAAGGATTGTATGCCATCTGTAGTCTAGCTGAAATGGCCCAGGAATATGGGGTAGCCTGGATTCCAGGCAAGAGAAGGCAAAGGGAGTCACAGAGGCAAACTCCGACTTCTCTTGATCATTCTAGTTCTGAGCAGCCTCCCTTTACCAACCTTATGATCTTTTCCTACCTCCTCTAGATCCCCAAATACTCAATAAGGTAGCAGATATTCAGAGTTCCATCCATATGCTTAAAGATTCTTTGGAGACAGCTCCTCCTCAAGCCCAGAAGTTAAGTTCTTGTTGGGGAAATGCCAGCGTTGAGATCCAGGTGTTAAAAAAAAGTCTGGAAAATGCCAACGCTCAGAACCAGATGGCAAACAAAAATCTAAAGAATGCCAGTGATGAGATTCAAGCATTGAAAAAAAGTCTGGAAAATGCCAACGCTCAGACCCAGATGGCAAACAGCAACATGAAGAATGCCAGTGATGAGATCAAAAGATTAAAGAAAGATTTGGAAAACACAAATGCTTTAAATTCTGAGACCCAGAGGTTAAAAAGTGGTTTGGAGAAAGCCAGTGGAGAAATCCAGAAGATAATGGAAAGTCTGGTAAACACCGATAATCTAATTGCTGAAGTACGAGGCTTAAAAGAACAACTGGAGAATCTTGCAGCACAACAGTACCAGCAAGACAATCAAAGTGAGTAACAGGGACAATAGCCTTTATAACGGAGGGTTCCTGGGAGAGGGCATGTGCTTCTGGTCATTGGATTTAGGGCAGTGGTTCTCAACCTAACTAATGCTGTGACCCTTTAATACTCGTATGTGGGCGTATCTGCATGTGGGTGGACCCGCCCGGAGACAGATAGAGGAACGGTGTCTCAGTTCCTAAGACCAAGGGAAATATGTGTTTTCCGATGGTCTTAGGCGACCCCTGTGAAAGGGTCATTCGACCCCCAAAGGGGTCGCGGCCACAGTTTGAGAACCACTGATTTAGAGAGAGAAGGAACGGTAGAGATCATTCTATCCTACTCTTTTGTTGCAAAGATAAGGAATCCAAAGCTGAGCATGCCAGACCTCTTTTCTGCCATTAAAGCTTCATTCCTTTGGGTTAAAACTCAAATATCTTTGGGAGGGACCTCATCCCACAGAAAAATGGTACACACTCAGCCATTAATCATAGTCCTAAGTTTTGTTATGGAAAAAAGGGCCCCATCAACAGTTGTGGCATGTGAGCAGAGAACAGAACAAGGAGTCCAGAGACTTAGACCCCAGTTCCAACTCTCACTAGCTTGGACCTTTTCAGGGTGTCAGTTTCCTTACCTGCAAGATGCTGACACAAACCCCAGCCCTGCTGACCTCCCAGGTGCTGAGGAACAAATGAGGATACAGATATAAAAGTCCTTTGGAAAATATAAGGCATCAAACATGTCTGAGTTACCCCCCTCCCCCACACCATAGCCCAATCCTGGGCCAGTCACAGTGCTTCCAAGGATATCAGCCAGGGAGGGTGGGAAAGCATCTCCACATTCCTTTACAGAAGCTCCTAAATCCCTCTATTCCCCTGACCCTTTCACCTTAGGCTCCCTTCTACAACTAATTATCCAAGGCTGGCACTTCTATGAGGGGAAGGCATACTACATTTCAGATATCCAAAAGACCTGGGACGAGGCCGAGCACTTCTGTGTGTCCCACAATTCTCATCTGGCTTCAGTGATCTCAGATGGCGAACAGGTCTGTGTTTTCCCCAAAGGCCCTAAAGAAAGATAGAGGAGAGGGCTAAGGGGATAGAGTGAGAGTAAGAAACAGAAAAGAAAATCACTTGTGCCCTAGGAAATATCTAAAAAGTATTTACTGTCATGAAAGGCAGTCAAGGTGGGGAGACAAGACTCGCCCAAAAGAGATAAAAGACTAGATAAATCAGAAACATTTATGAAATGTTTACTATATCCAGGGCCCTGAGAATACAAAGAAAAAGCAAAATGGTCCCTTTCCTTGCAGAGCTTACATTAAGTTGGGAGAAATAACATATACATCTAATTGAAACAAAGTAATATTGGTAGGGGAGAACGTAGAGAAATGACTCACAAGGCAATAAAGTCCAATGATAAAATGTCAAATGTTGTCTTCTCCTTACCCCACCCCCCACTTCAACTGAAGTGGGCTGGGCTTGAATGGAAATTTGGAATCTTAAGATGCAGAGGTAAGGGAGAGCATTCCAGCTGGGTGGAGAGTCAGGACCAAGGACAGAGACATTCATGCTCTCCCTCAATTGTCCTGGTGCCAAATTTATTCTCATACATCTATCCTCACTTGTTGAGGGCCATGACTGTTTAGTTCTTGTCTTTGTGTCTCCTAGTATAGAGCTGAATAAATATTTATGGATCTCAAGTGAATTTATGATCCCAATAGGGCTGCCATGGCCTGGGTCTCTGTTATATTATTATCTTTTGAAAGACAGAGTATTACTATTCATTACGTAATCATGGGTAACACAATTCATAATGGCAGTCCTCCTTTCCATGCTCTAAGGGACCTATAGGAATGCTTGAGGAGGATGTAGTCTGTGCACTAGGGCCAGTTACCCAGGGGGACAGACCATAATCAAGTGATGTGCTCTGCTTGGTCCAAGATGAAAAAGGCACACGTGAACAGAGCTTGAGTTCTGGGATTGAAGGGGAAAAAAATGGAAGGATCATGGGAGGGAGAAATATGAGACAGAGATGGAGAGGGAGGGAAGGAGGAAGAAAAGTAGAAAGGAAAGGGAGATATCAAAGGAAGGAGAAAACCAAGGGGGAGAGAGGGAGGGGAAGGAAGGTGGGTGAGTGAGAGAAATGAAGAGACATTTCCTCCCACACCCTCTCTAGAGGCTACTCTCAGGAAACAGACACCCATAAAAATCCCATTCTCTGCTAATTTCCCTCTGTAGAGATTTATAAGTAAGAGGACAAATGGAGTGTACCATTGGATTGGGCTGACTGACAAGGACACTGAAGGAACCTGGTACTGGGTGGATGGGACTCCATATAATGAGAGCAAAGCGTAAGTGAGATGAATCTCTCTAGCTGCAAAGCTTCCCAGCCTTCTCTGTCCCAGGGTCAGGTCAGGGAGATCTAAATCCCAGAGTTCGAAGGTACTTCAGAGGCCATCTAGAAGGTCCAACACAGGCCTGAATAAGAATCCCTTGTATCAGTCACTCAAGAAGCATTTATTAAGTGCTATCTACTCGCACATATTAAATGCCTATTAGGAGGCAGCTAGGTGGCTCAGCCAGTCAAGAAGATCTAAGTTCAAATCCAGCCGCAAACACTTACTGTGTGACTTTGGGCAACCCATTTAACCCTGTTTTCCTATTTTCTCATCTATACAATAAGCTGGAGAAGAAAAGGACAAACCACCCCACTCTCTTTACCAAGAAAACCCCATGGACAGTATGGCCCAAGCGGTCACAAAAAATGGGACACAACTGAACGACAATGTGCTAGCCATTGTGCTAGGAAACACACAAGCAGGGAGAGAAATGAAAAAGATTAATGCCTTCAAGGAGCTTAAGTTCTAGAGGGAGAGAACACATGTAAATATGGGAATAGAAACAAAATATATACAACAAAAAAAACAAAGAATTCCAGGCATGAAGAGCAACCACGCTGTGCAAAGGCAGAGAGAGGGAATATGTTCCTAAACACATTCATTAGAGGGCCTAACCTTATGCTTAGGAAGGTGAAAGCCTTTTGTTGTTCAGTTATATCTGACTCATTATGACCCCATTTGGGGTTTTCTTGGCAGTTATTGAAAGGGTCTGCCATTTCCTTCTCCAGTTCATTTTACCGTAGAGGAAACTGAGGCAAACAAGGTGAAGTGACTTGCCCACAGTCACACAACTAGTAAGCATCTGAGGCCAAATGTTATCTGTAACTCATGAAAATGAGTCATCCTGATTCCAAGTCCAGTGGTCTATCCACTGTGCCCAAAGGGGAAGGCCACTTGGATATTAATCCACTGACAAATGCTGCCACTGTGGCATAGCTCTGGGTCCTCTCCAGTGCTCTGTCTTCCATGAGGCAGCCTGAAAAAGGCTGGCTGGATATGAGGGACTGAAGCTCAAAACAATTGTCTGTTAACAAAAAACATCCAAAGCAGAACCATGCGCTAGGCACAGGTAGTTATTTCTAGTCCTGGATTGCTGATATCTTTCTATAAGATACAAAGACTGTTCCAACAGTTATTATAACATAACATTTTGAGCTAGAAAAGACTTCAAGGATTATCTAGTCCAACCTCTTTACTTTACACTGGAGGAAACTGAGGCCTGCTGCAATCTATTCACCATCCAGGCCAATTCAAATGCCACCTTCTTCATTAATCTTCCTTCCATCCTATACCAGTAATGAAACTTCCTCAGACCTCACATGGCATTTTGTTTGTAGACTCTGTGATATGCGCAGAAAAGGCCATAGTGGGAAAGGACCTCAAAGGCCACCCAGATAATGAAATGGAGGAAGGTCACACAGCTGGCTAAAGGAGAGCAGAAACTTGAAGCCAAACCTCTGGACTTGGCGCAGTAATCTCTCCCTCACACCAGTCATCTCTGAACAGGGTTATGGTTGGAATAATTGGCATTTGTTTAATGCTTTACAGTACTTCAGTCTAGGAACAAAAACAGTGAAGCAGATACTTATAGGTGTCATTTTCCTTACTTTACAGATGAGGAAACCAAGGCTCAGAGAAAAAGTGCCTTATCCATGATCCCATAGCTAGTAGTTATCAGAGTTGGGATCTGAACTGTCCTCCTGGCTTCAGAGCCAGTTTATTCCTGATACTACAAAGGCAGCAGTTCCTATGTGAACTCCATCTCCTTTACATGCCCAGCACAGCTTGGTCCACAGTAGGCAGGGCTTCTCATAGAATGGGGTGCTCTTCTCAACAGGTTTTGGAACAAGAACCAGCCAGACAACTGGAAGTATGGGAAGGACCTGAGTGAAGACTGTGTTCACACCCAGGTGAAATGGAATGACATGCTCTGTGATAAACCCTATCCCTGGATCTGTAAGAAGGTGCTAGAACTGCCTGAGCAGCACCTGTAGACGTGGGCGGGCTCACCACCAGTCACCCATCATCCCCTCACAGGGCTGCAAATGATCCAGGCACAGTTCCAGGTTTTGCTTCTTCTATCCACACCTAGACCTTCTACCTTCCCAACACTGGGCACTGATTTGAACCCTACCCATCCTCCAAGACCCAGCTCAAGTCTCTCATATCCTGGAAAGATTTTTTGAGCCATTCCAACCATGAACTCTGAGACTTGTTAGTCAGCACCTCACATGGTTCCCTAATGGAGGCTGGCTCCAGCTCCAGGTCACTTTAATCCCGTTATCTCCCTGATGGCTTTATTGCTATAGGCCCCCACCTCTTTTCAGTTCTGGAACCTTAATCAGACCAACTGATATAGCCACTGATACTCAAAGGTGGGGATGTCAAACTGCCAATCCAGTGCTCTATTCACCATCCATATAACTTTCCAAACTAAAATCCCTCAAGTTGGTCACCACTACCCTCAGTGTGATCTCTCCTTGTCGGAATGTAGGACAATCCACTCTTTTATATCCCCAGCTCTAAGGATACTGTTGGGCACAAAGAACCCCTTAATAAATTCTTTCCATTCTTTGATTCTGCAGCACTTAGTAACAATCACAGTATCTCCTCTGCTTAAAGACACTGTGATGTAGTTTTAAAAACAAAGACTTGTCTTGTAATTGGAAGACCTGGATTCATGTCTAATCCAAAAAGTTATGTGCCCTTGGGGTAAGGCAGCTCACCATATTGAGCTAAAAAATTGTGGTTTAAAAGAAGGGCTATTTTCAGAGGAAAGATTATGGGCACAGATTTGGCTGTTAAGTTGAAGAAGTCTAGAGGACATTTTGAGATGTCTAATAAGCAGTTGGAGATGTGAAACTGGAGGTCAACAGTGAGGTTAGGGCTGGGTAAGTAGAATGAGAATCATCAGCAGAGATAACAATTAAATCCACGAGATCTGATGAGATCACCAAATGAAATATTATCAGGAGAGACCCTGGGGGTGGGGAATCCCCAGTTACTGGGCATGAACTGGTTAAACATCCAAAAAAGGAAGACAGTACAGTGAATCAGACAGAGAACATGGAAAAATCAGTTATCATGGAATGCTGGGGAGAAGTAAATACACAGGAGAAGAGGTGGTAGAGGTCAAGAAGGATGAAGATGGAGGAAAAGCCATTAGACTTGGCATTTAGGAGATCATTAGTAACTTGAGAGGGCAGTTTCAGTTGAATAATAAGGTCAGAAGCCAGAATGAGGGGAAAGGAAGTGAAGGCACCTATTGCAGACAGCCTTCTCAAGGTTAATCACAAAGGATGTAGGGGATGATTTCTAGGAGGAATGGGCAGATCATGAGTTTTGTTTTTATTTTTCAGGATGCAGGAGACACAAGCATGTTTCTAGGCAGTAAGGTACTGGCCAGTTAACAGCAAGGGATTAATCATTACTGAACATGGAGAGGATGTGAGGCAGTTTGTTAGACAAGATGGAATGGAACGGGATCACTTGTGCATGTAGAGGGGTTTGCCTCAGCAAGGAGGAAGGTCACCTTTTCAAGTGAGAGGTAGAGATCGTGGCAGAAGGCATCTGAGTGATGTGACAGGAAGAGGGGGAAAAAGGGAGCTCTCTACAAATGGCCTCAATTTCATCAGTGAAATAACAGAGATGGGAACACCATAAGGAGTTTGAGAACTCATGAAAAGGTTTGGAAAAGCTGCTATGGTAATGAGAATAAGGAGTTGATTTGGGAAGTGCAAATAACTAACATTCATGTCATAGCTAACAGCCAGCTTGGTAGAGAAACGGACAGACTGCTGAGTCTGGAGTCTGGAACTCACCTTCCTGAGTTCAAATCTGGCCTTAGGCATTTACTAGCAGTGTGATTCTGGGCAAGTCACTTCATCCTATTTGCCTCAGTTTCCTCTTCTGTAAAATGAGCTGGCGAAGGAAATAGCAAATCACATCCATGCCTTTGCCAAGAAATCCCCAAAGGAGGTCACAAAAAGTCAACAAGTGATAAGCTAGTTGAGGCTATTAAAAAAAACCCAACTCTGGCCACAGTAAAAACAATAAAAGTATTCTTTTTCCTTCATTTGTCCAATATGTACTTCGCTGCATATCTCTGTTTGCATGTCGTCTCTTCTATTAGAATGTGAGGCTGGGTTTTTGCCCTTCTGCATATCCCCTGTTTAGCAGTGCCTTGTATGCAGTAGGCACCTAAGGAATGCTCATTGACTGACTGACCGAGGACAGCCTCCTTTCCTTTTCCATCTGTCTGCTCTGCACAGGCGGTCCTTGATCATGCCTGGACTCTTCATCCTTCCCGTGGATGCTGGGAATCCCACTGGCCTTCCTACGACCGCTGCCAGCCTGACCTTGATTCCAAATCTCGGTGCCCTTTCTGCACTTGCTCAGTGCTCTGTACATATTCTGAATTCACCACCAACAGAGGCAACTCAAGGCCTGGGGCTGTCTGGCTGTCAACAAGCATTTATTAAGCGCCTACCATGCGCCAGGATTTACACTAAGTGCTGGGGACACAAAGAAAGACAAAAATCAGCCCCTGCCCCAAGGGGCTTACAGTCTAATGGGGGAGTGGGCACATAAACAGATACAGACCACATATAGACCAAACAAATGGGAGGCGGCTCAGAGGGCGGGAGGCTTGGCAAACAGCAGGGGCTTAATCGACGCTCACTCAATAAACGCTGTAATGTAGCCGCTCGTTAGAAAGGGAAGTGGAGGCCCAAAGAAGCTAAGTCGCTAGTGGCGTGGGAGGGCCGCCGGCAGATCCCGGAACTCTCGGAAGAGGGGGGAAGCAAGGACTCTGCTAGGGGCGACCGGAAACCGGAAGCCGGAAGCGAGGACCAGAGCGCGCGAAGGGGCGGGACATAGAAGCCGAAGAGCCGGAATTGGCCCCGAGGGCGCGTGCACGAGCCCCCGGAATTTGTGAGGAAGAGGAAGCCATTTCCGACAGGAAGGGTTTCAGAGGGGAACGAGTCGGGGCTATGTAAGTCCTCCTCTGCGTAGAGTGCCACCAAAGGCTGGGAAGCGGGGGCCAGAGCGGGCTGAGACCCGGCCGAGGCCTCCCGGCGTTCTGGGACTAGGAGCGGCTAGACTCTAGCCGGTAGCCATGGTTGCCCCGGCGGAGGCCGCTGAGACGCTCCGGCGTCGGGATGACATCACGGCGTCGGGCGTCGGGGGGAGAGCCAGAGGCTGCCATTGGTGGCGTGCGGTAGGGGCGTGGCTTCCCTGTGGCTGAGGGAGAGTTGTGAGGGTGACGTCACGAGGGGGCAGGGATTCCAGGGCCGCCCTCAACGTTCTCTGGAATGCTCGCTTTCCCTAGTTTTGTTTACACTTGGGTCCCTGAATGAGTGAGTAACTGAGTGAATGAATGAAACCATTAATGAAGTAATTATGAAAGTGAATATAGAACGTTCAGTTCCGGCTTCAAATACTTGACCAGCAGTGCAGCCCTGGACAAATGGCTTATTAGCCCTCAGTTTACCCATGTGTAAAATGGACGTGATATTAAGGATGTGCCAGGATACATCTGGGACAAGTCCTCATTGAGGAACCTCCTGGGCTCATGGGGAGGTGTGGAAATGCATCGGAGAAATAGGTTCAACCAGGCACCAATGGGTAGCAATCTGCAGGCAGGGCGTGCAGATGGACAAGATCCCCAAGCCGCTGGAGTATCTGGTGCCTGGAAGGGCTTGGTTGTCCAGAAATCTGCCCTCGCAGGACCCTTCCCACGAGCTCCTGGACCATTGTGGAGCTCCTCAAGAAAGACCTGGAGGAGTCCATGAATCCCACAGAAAGCCCCCGTTTTCCCTTGGGGTCTCTAGTATGAGGCAGTGAGGGTGATAGGAGCCGAGATCTAACAAGGACGTTTACAGAACACGGCAGCAGAAAGCCTCTTTGGCGTAAACACCTCAAAAGGTGCATGGACCATCATAAAATGGAGACTCCAGGAGCTTTTTACTTATTAACAACAATAATAACAGTTGCCTGTGTTTATAGAGCATTTTAAAGTTTGCAGAGTGTTTCAGGGATACCTCGGTGTGGAGCCAGGGGAGTTTAGCACAGTGGGAAGAGCATGGGATCAAATGGCTTCTGCCAGCGTACACTAAGTGTCTACTGTGGCCATGCTCTTTGCCAAGCACAGGGGATACAAAAAGACAAAAAGAAACAAAAGACAGTCCGTGCCCTCCAGGAACGGCGGATAGAACAGATGAGTAGAAATAAGCTAAGGACAGATGAATTGGAGATCCCTAATGGAAGGGAAGGCTCTTGGGGTCAAATTCCAGCTACTGGTGAGGAGATGGAGGCTCGGGTGATGCGTTTCTCTCGGGGCACTTGAGTCAGAGGAGGAGTTTGGACCCAGATATTCCTGACGCCAAATCTGAAGCTGCCTTTGCTGCCACCGTTTATTGATTTTTCTTTCACAAATTAGAACAGGATACGTTACCAACTTTATTTAACCTCGATACATCTTACTGTATAGATAAGATAATAACCAAGTCTTAAAGAAACATGATTCAAATTGCGTTCATCCAGGGAAGGCAAATTAAGGGTCAGAGGTTTAAGACTGGGGGAGGGGGGTGTGAGCTGTTCTCATTTGTGCCTACACTGCCCTATGATAACTTTTTAAAAAAGGTAATTCTCTAGGTATTTTTTTTGTCTGTTGCAGCGGAAAATGCAGTTCACATCTCCATTAGACCTATTTCCTGAGTGCACAGTGACTCTTTTCTTGTTTCGTGATGTAAAAAATCCTGGAGATTTAAGAAAAAAGGCCATGGAAGGTAGCATTGATGGAGCATTAATTAATGCTGCAATGGTAAGTAAGTGTATGCTTTTAGAAGTAATGAATAATTTATGTCACCACCCTATTTTATAGACATTGCACTGTTTGATGTTCCCGTAGTGAGGGAGCAGCTTCAAGGTTGGCCTAAAAATTCTTCTAACATCAGACACATTAGAAAGACAACTTTTGGTCCAAAAATAGACCACTCCCAAATATATTAATTATAAATTACAAAAGTAAAACAAAAAGAAAATTGCAGCCCTAAAATGATGTCTGTTTAAAAGAGGAAAATAAATTTGACTTTAAAATGATATTAAACTTATCATATTAACATATGTACATTATTTTTAAACATTTTCCATTCCAATAAAGTTGCTTTATTAATTTTTGTCATCCCTGTTGTGTTTTTAACTTTTGTTGTTATCCTGAAATCATAGATCAGAGTCAGGTTCTACGTAAATCAGATTGGGAGGAGAAAAATGAACACCAACTATCTGAACCAATATGGTAGTAACTGTGGGATGTACAGCCAGATTTTACTGACATGGTACTTGGATAATTGATAGAACTCTGACCTGGGAGTCCAGAGACCTGGTGACTCTGCCATTAACTCTCTGAGTGACCTTGGGGAAACTCCTTCCACCTCTGGGTTTTAGTTTTTTATCCATGAAGTGAGAGTCTTCCCTTCCCTCCCCCCAGCTCTCCAGGAATCCAGGCAGGGAGCCTCCACAGCAAACTCCAAGGCCTCGGCCTGCCCTTCCTCTTCTCCTTCTCCGTAGGGGCTTGATCTCTGCTCTTCTTCCTCTTCTCCTCCTCCGTAGGTGCTTGATCCCTTTCAAATCCTTGTGGCAGCCAACAAAGCCGTCCATCTGCACAAGCTTGGGAAAATGAAGACGAGGACTCTGTGCACAGAAATTATCTTCAACCTTTCCCCGAACAACAGTGTAAGGGCACTTTACTGACTGGCTTCTACAGGGCCTCGTCTGCTTCACGCCAGGTTGGAAATGGAGCACATTCAGACCTGATGAAAGCTTGTGTCCCATTGCAATATTAGAGTTGGGTTTACTAAGGACTTGACAAATATGCAGAAAGTGGGTGGGGGGCTGGTAGGACACACCAGGCTGTCCAGCTGAAGGCAGGAGCACACTCTCTACATTTATGGCAATTCAGGGTGGGCGTCAAAAATAAACTTGGTTGTAGCAGTACCCACATCACTGGGAGGAAAGTTGAGACAAGACATGGCTGTGGGTGCCATCTAATCGAAGAGGCCTTGTAGGTGGGAAAGGCTCTAGACCCCCTTTCCTCTGTCCAGGACGCTGTTTATCCCACGCCGTGGGAGGTGCTTGTTCATGGCAGCTCAGAAGCCCTGATGGCACCTTTTTGCTCTCGTGGCAGATTTCAGAGGCCTTGAGGAAGTTTGGCCTTTCAGACAGCGACACTTCAGTTTTAATTGTTTACGTTGAAGAAGGAGAAAAGCGAATGAACCCAGAAGATCTCATATCTCAGGTGGATGGTCATCAGGTTTCCTTAGACAAGCTTCCAGAAATAACGGATCTCACCAAAGTGAAAAAGGTTTGAGGAATTTTATGTTTTCAGATGAGTAGTGAGGGGATGGAAAGGGTTTGTTTGCTGTTCTTGGCTTATTGGTTGTTAAAGGTTCTCTGGGTCCTCTGCACCTAGTTGTGTGAGCGTGTGTTTCCTTAAGCTTTTCCAAGACAACTTAACTTTGGGCAGGGCTGACTGGAGGACTGTGGGGGAATCCCTGAAAAATTTTTCTGGGTCTGCAAGCCTTGGGGAAATGTTGACCAGAGGCCTACTCTCCACATTCTTTTAATTGCTCCTGAAAAATTGGGCCGTGTTCCTTAATAGAAAGCGTGGTGCCATGTTAAATCTGTCACATGTGACTTTATTTTTACAGATGTACAAACTGACTCCCAAAGAAGAAAAGATTGGAACGTTATTAGAAAGTGTCATTTGCAGAATGTCCACCAAAGATGTGTTATAAAGAAGAGAGAAACAGCTGGTGTTTTTAGCATGATTTTAATGACAGTTTTGGGTAGTGTTATTTCTGGAAGTCGTGCTGGGTGAATCCTCTCCTGTTGTCCTCATTGAGGAATGGAGGCCCTGCTAACTGGACCTCTTTGCCCTTCTTTGGCAGGGCTTTGGTTGGAACCCAGAACCTTGGAGCCACCCTCATGCTGCTCAGCATTGTGAGTCAGCAGATCCTCCCTGCGCTCAGACTGCTCCCATCCTGCTCCCATCCTGCCTCTTCTCCTTACATGCCTGCCCCACCCCCATTTTACAGATAAAGAGACCAAGGCCCAGGGAGTGACCCTTAAGTGGCAAAGCTGGGGTCTGAGGCCAGATTCATTCCTGAACTAGCACAGCAGCCTCCTCATTGCTGTTCCAGCTCTCTCAAATCCAGCTTCATTCAGCCGCCAGAGGGGTTTTCCTAAAGCCCTTTGCTCCTCAGTACCTCCAGGGGCTCCCTAGTACCCTGGTTTGGCCTTTGAAGCTCTTCGTTTCCCAGCTTGCACTTTTCCGGTGAGCCAGAGTGACTTCCTTGTTGCTCCTCATGGACAAGATCCCATCTCCCATCTTCTGCCTTTGCACAGACCGTCCCCCATCTATACCCCATACCTGGGATGCACCCTCACCCAATCTCTTCCTTTTGGGATGCCTAGCTTTCTGCAAAGCTCAGCCCAAGTGCTCTTCTGTCACCAAGGTATCTGGTGGCCCAGTGGATAGAGCAGTGGGCCTGGAGTGAGGAAGACTCAAGTTCAAATCACTTACTGGCTGCATGACCCTGGGCAGATCACTTAACCTCGCATGCCTCAGTTTCTTTAACTGTAAAATGGGGATAATAAAAGCGTCTTCCTCCCAGGGCCCGACACAGAGTAAAGTCTCATTTATTCCCCTCCCCTTTTCTTAAACCCCCATAAAGACTAGTGCCTTCTCCAACCCCCAGTTAACTGGTGTTTATTTTTCATTTACTTATAATGTTTACACGCGGTCTCCCCAGATGGCGTGTAAATTCCTTGAGATCAGGGACTTTAATTTTTGCCCTGGCCTGGTAAATTATTGGTGCTCATAAATGATTCTTTCTTCATCAACCTGATACCATGACCTCAGACAAAGAATTTTCCCATTCCTCCTGATCAGGATCCTTCTGGATTCTCTAGTTCCAACCCTTGTCTCTCGGAGGACCTGCCTGCCCCTTTAAGAGCCCTGACTGTGAAATGACGTGACTTGATGAGTCTTAACAAAGTGACCACAGAGTCTGAATTTAAAAGTTTTAAGGAGCTTTAATTTACCAGCTGGGGTTACTCCATGCCAATTAAAGGGGGCACAGCCCAGAACTCAGGGGTGAGGAACCTTTTATACATTTCATTAGGTTTACGTATCTAACTAACACAATTTGTTACTAAGCAGGTTGTCATATAGGTACAAACAAGCGGTTACTGAGGAAAGCAGAGGGGGTGAGCGGAGGGGGTCTGCAAGGTAAGTAGAGGGGCACAGGGCATGACAACTGAGCAAGGAAAAGATGGATTACCCTAGGCCGGCCTCCCAGGTAAAGATAAATCACTCTAGGGAGGCTTCCCAGGTTCATAGAATTTCACTTGGCTAATTATCATAGAGTTTCACTAGGCTGTTTACTAATTTCAGAAAATATTTCTTAACTATTTCTTGACCATAACATTCCTCCCTTTTCTTTAGGAAAGAATCAAATCATAGATTCTTGGTTATTCATGGTGTGTAGTGTGTACGCAGGACAAATAACTTAATAGACTGGACCTGTTTACGCACATAGCTTAGGAGAGCATTAATAAGGCAAGGGCCAATGAGGAGACTCAGGAGTAGAAGGGCAAGGGGGCCAGCTAATGCTGTAACAAGGGAGGTCAGTCAGGGGGACCAATTAAATAGGGACTCTAATCAGTTGGTCCCCATCCCCCCAGTATCTCTTTACTATTTTTGATCCACTTGGGTATTTAAGGCAACATACTAAAACTTCCCTGTAACTAGAGCTGCTGTGCCAACAGTGGTGGATCCAGCAATACCTAATCCCACCAGAAGGGAACTAGGATAGGGGCCTTTCTTGCTGTGGTAGACAAGCCAAAATGCTCATGGCCTCCCTCCCCAGAGTAAAAGAAATCTTGGGGTAGGACATGGATTAAAATACATATTTCAGGGGAGTTAGAGTCTGCTAAAACGTGGATGAGTCCAGTGGTACATGACATCAGGAGCTTGGAGCTTGATAGCCCTTGGTTCCTATCAATTTCAATGGTAGCGGCACACAGGTTAACATAGGGTGATTTAACAAGATCATAGGAAGGGGGGAGGACACAAACTGCCTGCACGTCCCCCAGTGTTATTTTTGTTGGGGGATGCCAACTGCAGGTCTGAGCAGAGACACACACGGAGATTTTTACAGACTCAAGTTACAACAATGTCACAAACAAAGTTACAAAGGCACTCCAACACTTGGGAACCTGACCCAGTTTGGGTCACGTCTCTTATTTGTCTGTTGGAGACGGGACAGTGACTCAGGGTTGGATTTTGGAGGTGCAGGGAGGTTTTGCTGCTTGTGGGCAAACAAAGTTGGTTAATTGAATGGCCTGGGATAGTTCCCCTGCCCACATTCCCCAGGTGTGTGATGATGCCAAAGACACCCATCAGGCCTATAGGTGAAAAGCTGGTGAAGGGCTGGGCCCTAGGCAGCATCTGTTGCCAGATTTTTTCTTCACCTCCTCACCCTGGGGCTGGCTAGGGTAGGTTAAGTCCCCAAGGGAAGCCATTGGAGATGTTCATAGAAATGGGGGCATCTCTTAGTTGGGGAGTGG
>CM053581.1:17229869-17240060 GCA_028627135.1 Pseudochirops cupreus
ATCACTCTAGGGAGGCTTCCCAGGTTCATAGAGTTTCACTTGGCTAATTATCATAAAGTTTCACTTGGCTGTATACCATAGAGTTTCACTAGGCTGTTTACTAATTTCCGAAAATATTTCTTAACTATTTCTTGACCATAACAACTGTATTTCCTCAGCTTCCTTTGGTCTGGGTCCTGAAAGCAGAGCCTCTGACACAGGAAACAGTCTGAAGGAGAGAGCAGGGCTGCTCTTTGGGAAGCAACCGGAGTGGGCTTCCTAGCAAGGAAGTGTAGAGTCAGAGAAAACCCAGGAAAAGTCTCTCTCCCTCCATCTGAGCCAAACACTGGCAGAGGTGGACCATGGAGTTTAGGTTCAGAGGGGCTTTGGAAGGAGACTATCAGTGTGGGCATTGAAGCTCCTGAGGGCAGCCAGATGCTGCCCCAACTTCTCCTTCCTGTCTTTGCAGTTTCCTCCACCCTCCAGTAACAAAATGGCATCTAACCTTCCCAACCTAAAGATTATTCTCCTAAGATGGAACAAAGAAAATCAGAAGAGGCGTTTGACAGACTTGCTTCTCGCTTCACTGCTATCATATTTATCCCAAGGAGCTGTCTTGTGCCTTCTCTGGTGCCCGTCCCAGGTTCTGGGACCACAGACTGGCCCAGTCCTAAAATGTAATGCAGTCGAAACTGCTTGTTCCACAGATGAGAAGACCAATGCCAGGAGCTGTTAACATATGGCATAATAAACAGGATGATAAATATGGCGGCTCCATATTGGGCTCAGATCCCACCTCTGACATTCTGCCATGGTGACCAGAGGCAAGTTACTGACCTTTCACATTATGTTTCCTCTGTGCTATAAGAAATGATGTGCTGGTTGATTTTAGAAAAACCTGGAAAGACTCACATGTAATAATGAAGAGTGAAATGAGCAGAACCAAGAGAGTATCATACACTGTGTTAACAGCAATACTGTTTGAAGAACAACTGTGAAGGACCAAGTTATTCTGAGCATTATAAATACCCAAGTCACCTAAAAAGGATCCATGAAGAAAGATGCTCTCCACCCCCAGAGAAAGAAGTGATAAATAGAAGTGTGCATAGCGTGGTTACATATGTGTGTGTGTGTGTGTGTGTGTGTGTACACACAAACATCTACACACACACTACATACGCCCACACATGTCTGGGTCAAATGGTGGCCTTCGTGGGGATGGAGAGAAGGAGACTCAAAAAACCAAACTGGAAATTTTTTAAAAATCATGTTTTGTCCTCTGAAATGGACAAGAATACTTTGCAGAAGGTGTCTCCCTGACTTAGGAGATTCAAAGGACATAAATCAAAAACTTTGGACATTTTCAACACTGAGTGTTACAGCCCGAAATCTCAAAGGGCTGTGTGCTGGAACCAGGATTCGAACGCAGGCCCTCACAGTGACTACATCAATATAAATGGAAGAAATACAAAACAACAACCGTAAATGCTGTCAAATGGTAAACAACAAGCTGAGCCCTGAAGAAACACTATGAGAAGTCATCCCCTTCCCTCCCCCATGCTTTTGCAGAGGTGGGGGTCGCTGGGTGTTGCAGAACATTGCATAGAGGGTCATTTTTTAAAAATTGTTATGAGGTATATTTTTGTGGGACAAGGGAAGGATTGGGGGGGATCAATTTAACAATTGAAAACCGATTTTAAAAGCAAGGAAATTCAAAGTAATATGGGGATGAAGGGACACTAGGTAAGACTTGCAGAGGTCTGCCTTGTTTTTGATTGGGCTTTAAGCAGCAATGTTCTGGGAAGTTTAACACAGCTCTCCGAACACAAAAAAATAAAAAAAGTACTTTGGAACACGCTTTTCAGTTTAGTCAACAACACTAACATTTTCTCCACCCCTTCCAAAATCTAGACAAAGAACAAAACAAATCTAGCCCTGATTTGTAATGTTTACTGATTTCTAAGGTGTATCATCACTGAAAATGTAGGCTCTCAGCCATGACAGCCAGCTCGGGCACTCCCCTAACAAAGCACCTCCCATCAGGTTCTCATTTCTCCCTTAGTACCTAGCTCGGAGCTTCTTATCGAGTGGGCATTCTGGTGAATGCTTTGTGATCCAACTCAGCCATATTGTTGACCCACTTGACCAAGCTTGACAGTCTCCTGCATGAGGATTCACAGCAAACAGTTATCTGGGGGCACAATCATCTTCTGTCTGGTTCCTGAAGTCTACCAAGCTCCCACATGAGCTTTACAACAGCCCTGTGACATAGATACAACAGTAGTTATTGTCACCCACATTTGAGGGCACAGAGGCTAGGCTATTTTCCCAGGGTCAGGGAGCAAGTTGGTATTGGAGGCAAGATGTGAACCCATTCTTTTAGAATGTCAGTATAGGACCCTACTCATTAGCAGACCATCTCTTCCCTTAAAACTCTTGAAATGTAATAATTCAGACCCTCCCACCTCGTTTCATCAACCTGATGCCATGACCTCAGACAAAGAATTTTCCCATTCTTCCCAATCATTTGCATTTTACTATAAAACACTTCCCCAAGGTTGTCCCTCAGCATAGAAGCACATTTTCAGAAAACATTTTGTGACTAAGAAGGGGCCATCGATGGTTACAGCTTAGTCAAGAACCTTTACTGATGAGTGACTACAGAAACCAACCTGCCAATAACCAAAAAGAATGATGTGGGGCCAAAGATCTTTCAGGAAGAGGGGGACAAGGCATGTGTGTAATGAGCTAAAGAAATGGGCGGGGTGAACCATTTCAAGGCACTCAGTGTTTCATGGGATTTCCAGAAGCCAAGACTCTCATACAGTCTTCTTGCTGGATAATTCAAGCTGCCAGTGGTCAGGACAACACCATTGTACCCCTTGTCCTGGGCAAAATGGACCACAGTCTGAGTCAGGGTCTTGGCGATGCCCTGGCCTCGGTGGTCCCGTCTCACAGATAAGTGTAGCAGCTCCAGGTGGTTCTGCCTTCCTGAAATCTCTTGTGCTGGGCAGGCACACACCAGGCCTACTACCTGACCCCCTGACTCTGCTACCCAGAAACAGGATCCTTTGTCATTGAGATAGGATGCCCTGATGTCCCACATGTCAGTGTGCAGACTGTGGTCTACATAATAGGAGAAAGGATACCTAGCAACCAGCCACAGGATAGCCAGGAGCCCCAAGAGGGCCAGGAGTGACATGAGAAGGGAGCCAGAGCCAAGGAACAGGGCCCCAGGTACCCCCAGCAAGAGCAGGAAACTTCTGGGCCGTTTCAGCTGATGCCAGAAGTTGTTAACACCTTGCTGCAGCATTCCCTCTGCAAATATGGCCCTCACCACATGCCAGTCTTGGTCCTGGTACCTTCGGATTTGGCAGGGAGCCATAGATGCTGCTTCTTCTATGTCCTAGGGACCCTGTGAATGAAACCCAAGTAAGCCTCTGCCTTCCCTATTCCCCAGCTACCTCCTGCCTGCTTTAATCACTCCATCTTTCTTCCCAAAGCCACCTCCTGCCTCTGAACCCCAGACAGAACACTGCCTGATGGGAGGACAAAGGAGCTCCAATTCAGCACTCTGCCTGCTCCGGATGTGCCCCATGCCCTTCAGAAACATGCCCACCAGGGATGTTCAGGGGGCAAACATAGCTGGAGTCAGGGAATGAGAATAACACGGTCCTCTCACACCCGTCGAGGACCAGGTCCTCCAATGGGAATAGAATGCCTGCCTGCTCAGTCCCTAGACTCCAAGGCAGAGGATTTCCCCAAAGAAGCTGCCGTTCCCTCTCCTCACCTTCACTCCAGACTGTTTAGCTGTTGTTCGAGGATAGTTGCCTGTTTGCACTGGTCTACAGCACACTCTGATCCATCCTCCTCTCTGGCCACTCCCCAGGGTCTCCATGGGAACTCCCCAAGAAACCTGGCAAAGGACAATGGTTTTTCTTATGCAGGGAACCTCTGGTAGCAGCAGGGTCCTCCCTCCCTCTCTGGGGTTTCTGCCCTACTTTCTCCTCACTGAAGGCTTTTGGAGTCATTCTTCATTGTTTGTCATTTTCGAACAGAAAAAAAGAAGACAAACTATGGTGAGACATTTAAATATATGTTCACATCTACGCTGTACAAAATATCAACCAAAGATATCTCTCTATTTTTTCATTTGTAAATTGCTTTTAAAATTTTAATTAATATTATGCATGATCATAGGGCAGCTAGGTGGTACAGTCCTGGAGTCAGGAAGACAGCTCACATCTGACCTCACACACCTGCTAGTTGTGTGACCCTGGCCAACTCATTTAACCCTGTTTCCCTCAGTTTTCTCATCTGTAAAATGAGCTGGAGGAAATGGCAAACCACCCCATTATCTAAGGCTTTTTCCCACTATTTCCAACATAAGGTTCACGCAAAAGTTTTGTTGTAAAGAGTTGGCTGCTGCCACCAGAAGTGGGACAGACACAGGCATCCATCTATTAAATGACTACTGTGCACAGAGCATCATTTAGGCGAGAGGGAGAAGGCACCCTTTGGGTCACGTATCCTCCCTGCTCTCCCAGAACTCCCATCTCGATGCTTCAGTGGACCTGCAGGGCTTCTTCAGTCTGATCCACAGTATTATGTGGGGAGAGAAGCAGAACGTCTAATTAACAGAGCCATTTTTGTAAGAGACATAGCAGTAATGGGGAGGAATAAACACACACCTTGGCCTTGAATGATGCTGTGAGTGATGTAGAATGTGTAGGTCTGGAGGAATGGAGTTAACTCTCTAGTGTTCATGGGTGTTTGTGCTCCACTTCTAAGGAGTCAACCCTAGGGCATCATATAAGTCAGGAGGACTGGATAGGTCCCTGAGGGTCTCCAGGGAAGAAGTTACAGCTCCCTGTGGATCTTAGGTGTTTTTCTCTACCAAAGGGAACATTGACCCTAGAGTGGTATCCTCCAAATCTTTGGGACTGTATAGGTCTAGTGGTGAGTGCCTTAGCTAACAGTGCCTAGTTCCATTACCTTCTCAACTTTATCAGGATATTATAAATTTGAATACTGTCTAGGTCTCTGGTGAAAGCAGAGACCCATTGGAGAGAGGAGAGAAGTTTTACGTGTTCATGGCCTCAGGTAAAAGTCTTTTCTGTTTGGTATTTTCTCATTGGGATAAATAAAGTCTGTTCCTTTTTATTGTGATATATTGAATATTCACTGCTGTTTGTCCTTAGTTTTTGAAGAGGCCCATGATGTCAGGGAGGTGATGCCATGACTAGCAGTGCATTGGATTTAACTGAGAGAAAGCTCTACAAAGCCTCACTTTCTCTTCGAGAGTCATATGGGTCTGGTGGCCAGATGTATATATGGATTTCTTAGAGGGTAAAGTGTTCTCAGCCCACCACTTAAAGGGAGTGGAACTCTGGAAAAATCTCAGAGGTGCACCCTTGTTCCACTTCCCCAGAACTGGGGAGCTTGAAGCCTTCACCTTTTACATGTTTCTTTATCAGATCTTAACAAAATTCTGATTTGCCTAAATGCTAATTAGTATAATAAATTCTGACTTATCTAAACATCAAGTTAGGAATGACACAAATTCGCCTTTTTCACATTCCCTTAAAATAACCAGAATAAGTTCAAACTGACTTTTAGTAGCATTCCAATATACAAACCTTTTTCTCTAATACATGAGGCATGGCATGGTTAAATGCTTGTTTGTCTGTCTCTTTTGATCTGCAGGGGAAAAGATTCCCTCCTTTTCTTATCACCTTTTCCTCACTCCACTTGGCCAGGGTAGAATGAAGGGAAGGAGATTTTCAAACCTTTAAAATCTTAAAACTTCTGTTCACACTTTTACTTAAACTTTATTTCTTTATAATTCTAACCTGACACTTCTACACCTTTGCCATAATCATCATATATAAAAATACTTATTCCCTCTCATACTCCCTCGTCTCCTGCCAGATGCTTGTGAATTCTGGCAGGCAATAAGGGAGGGGGGAGGGCACAAGGGTATGAGAAAACAACATTTCTATGCAGTCCAGCTGCATATTAAATCTTACAGAATAACAACTTTCACACGCTCATTCCCACAGAGACACATAAACAAAGCAGAGAGACACAGAGAGTAAGAGAATGATCCAAAAGTTTACATAGAGATTGTAGGAGATCTCCTGAAGAGATTAAGCAGTAGCTGGCTCTCCAGATAGTAACAGAAGCCAGGTAGGACTTACTTGATAATATTAAAGACATCTGCATCACACTGAAGCATTCGAGCTGCCACTGGCACTGTCATTTCTAACGTTAAGCATATCATTAATATATTCCATAGATAAAAGGCAGAAACTGGGAAATACTGGAGTCCTTCTTCTGTTAGCCCCTCACTCCTCTCTCTCCTGGCTGGATCCCTGCTTGGGCCGCCTTCACTAGGTAGGGAAGGACCCATTTGAGTGTGGGCAGGAAAAGTTCTAACCTCCCTCTTCTCATCTCTAAAGGCATCCTTTACTAGGTGGTAAATTGTGAAGTCTATGCCATGGACTTCTCCAGGACAGGTCTTATCAAAAGACGTCAATAGCTACCCCAAGACCTACCACTTAAAAATCTCATAACATCCTACTTCAGGGAGCCATGGTAAAACCATATGGGCCATGTCAATAAATTTCCTAATGTCCTTAAGCTGCATAGTTGCTCCTTGTTTCTGTATAGCCCTGACGTAAGCTTCTCTATCCCCTGGTCTCACTGTGCTAATGTTTTGTCCCATGTTTACTCACTGGTCTCTGAGTCCTGCCAGCTTTAGAAACTGCACATTCAGACTCAGGAGAATTACTCACTAATCTCCAAGCGGTGCCAGTACCAGTAAGCTGCACATCCTCACTTGGGAATCCATTCCTGGAGCCTCTGGAAACAGAGGTGTCATACCCCGAGTATCTTGGGGCTCAATGGCTTGATCCTGGGGTCTTATTCTACCCCACCTCCTCCCTGTTTGGGTGCCAGCTGTCACAGCCACTCCCCTTGCTGGCCAGCTTTTTGCTACCACCCCCTTGCAGACCCAAGGACCAGCCTTGGGTTGCTATCTCAGGAGCGATTGATTGAGTGAAGAGACCAGAGACACGAAATGTGTGCAGCTCATAGTTTATTCCAACATGGCCACTATCAGTAAGCAAGCAAGCTCCTATATTACTCTAGAGTAAGAATGATTCATACATGACTGCCTCATGCACGGGGTGAGGGCCAGTGAGGAGACTCCAAACCAGAGATGTCAGTAGCTCCATGACAAGTGAGCAGTTTCTTTCAAAACATCCTTGAGAACAACCATGGCACTGTGGGTTTCAGCACCTCTAAGGAATGCACAGAGCAGTCTTGGGACTGAGAGACCCAGAGGCAGCCCTTAGATTCCTGTGAGAAAGAAGGTGCCTTTTACTCAAACTGTGTTCTGCAACGTAAGAAGGGTACCCACTACCCTTAGGGAAACCAGATGATTATTCTTTTGTTCTTTGTTCCTAATACTGTACCCACTGTAGTGAAAACTGTGTGGCCATTCTAACATTAAGCTGTTGTGAATACTGTATTGTGATTTTCAGTGATAAGATGTAATGTTGTGAATGTTATATTGTGATACATTGTGAATGTTTGCCTTGATTTGTAATGCAATAAACAGAGTATTAACTATACTGTGTAATCAGAACCTTGAAAGCTGTTCACAGTAGCATTCTTTTGGGAAGCTGCTCGTGCATGGTGTTACAGCTGTTGACTTGTTTTTCATGATTTTCTTGCATTACTCATTTCTCTTCCTAATTTTTTCTCTACATCTCTTCTTTGATTTTCAAAATCCTTCTTGAACTCTTCCATGGCCTTTGATCAGTTCATATTTTTCTTGGAGGCTTTTGATGCAGTTTTGACTTTGTTGTCTTCTTTTGGTTCTTGGCTTTGATCCTCTCTGCCACCCAAAAAGATTCTATAGTGTGATTGTGCTTCTTCTGTTTACTCATCTTGCCAGTAAATTACTTGACTTTTGAGCTCTTTGCACAGTAGAACTTAGCTTTCAGAGTGGAGAATGCTGTGTCCCAAATTTCTGGGGTTTTGTGCAGCTGTTCTGAGAGCTTCTTCCAGGCACCTGCCTCAGAACTGTGAGGAGGATTTTCTCTCCACAGCCTCAAAAAGCTCTGCCACACCACGCTCCTCATCCCAGGACAACCACCCAAGACTGTGACCCAGATCCAAGCAGGACAAAACAAGAGAATCTTGCCTTAGTGTCAGCAGAGAGATTCCTGAAAATGCCCTCTGGTTGGTCACTGGTCACCCTATGATCTGTAGGTCTAGAGGCAGAAGGAACTGCACCTATTGTAATAGCAGCTGCTGCCAACTCCTCCACCCAGGGGCAGGGTCTGGACCATGCTCTTCTCACACTCAGAGTCAACAGGATTCCCCACTGACATTTACTTTCACTGTGGTGTTTATGGGTTGAGAAGCCTGGAAACCATCACAGCTTCCAGTAATTCACTCTCCTGAAGTCTGCTCTGATCAATCTATCCCTCAGCTCAGGGCCGATGCAGCTCACATGGAACTGCGCTCGTCTGTCAACTCATTGGATAGACCCTTCCTGCCATCCTGCTGGGCTGCTTTCAGAGGGAGGTTTGATTCTCTCCATCACTTTGTGGGTTCTGTAGCACTAAAATTTATTAAGAGTCATATTTTGCAGGTGTTGGAGGTAGTTGGAGTGGGAGCTCAAGCAAGTTCCTGCTTTTACTCCACCATCTTGGCTCCATCCCTCAGGATTAATATAGAGTAGTAAAAATAATGAAGAATTAACACAGAACAATGGTCCTCCTGGGACAATCAGGAGAAGATCTGAAGAAAAATCCCAAGACCAAGGTTTGGTCCCTGGGAAATGTATCTTTATCTCCAGTACACTCTGGGGAGTTGGACTTCAAAGTGAGAGAGGGATGTTCTGCTGATAAGGGATGCCAAACCCAGCTGCACTGCCAAGATGTGGCCCTGGATGAGAAGGAAACAGTACATGTCTGATTAGTGTAGAAGAGGGGGGCACACTATTGACTGTGGTCACTTATAGGAGGGCAGAGGCCTTGGTTTCAGTTTCAGGCCAGAGGGGAGAACTGATGGAAGATCTGAGGCCAGAGGCACCATCACTCATACCCAAAGACTAGAGCTGATTGCAATAATAACCTGCTACAATAAAAAAAAAAAAACAAAGGAGAAGAAACCAAAACATAGAAAGTTACTATGGGAATAGACAAGACCTATGGTCATCTTAAGAGGAGAATACTGAAACAAACAAACAAAGAAAAAAACTCTTCCAATCTGAGGAGTAATGTCAAATGGTTAACAGACCCCCCAAAAAATTCATAGAATTTTTTAAAGACGTTAAAAAATCAAATGAGAGAGATGGAGGAAAAATTTTTAAAAATAAGAACAATCCAAGAAAAACAAGAAGATTACAAAAGAAAGTCAAGCAACTGGAAAATTGTATCCTAAATCTTAAGAAAATGGCTCCTTAAAAAATAGAATTGGGCAAGGGGATGTCAGTGAAGTTCTAAGAGACCAAAAAATAATAACACAAAAAAACTAGAAGAGAAAATGAAACAGCTCATTTTTTCATGCTGATCTGGAGAACAGATCAAGAAGAGAAAACATAAGAATAAGCAGACTACATCAAAGCTACAATCACAAAAAGAAGCTTGAAACAATAATATAGAAAATAAAGAAAATTGTCTGGAAGCATTAGAAGAAGAGGGGAAAGTAGGAAAAAAAAGAATACACTGATAACCACCTGAAAGAGATCCTATGAGGAAAACTTAAATGAATATTAGAGCTGGGCTGTGAAAGCTCTAGCTGAAGGCTAAAAAGATAACAAGCAACAAGAAAAAATTCAGATAAGGTGAAGCCCCAATTAGAATTACAGTAGACCTAGCAACAATAACACTAACAGACCACAGGTCTTAGAAGACTATATATTGAAGAGCAAAAGAACTGGGATTGCGGCTGAAAATATACCCAGCAAAGCTAAGCATAATCTCGCATGAACAGAAAAGGGATTTTCAAAGAGGTGCCAGACTTTTAGGATTTTGCTGCAAAAAACCCTGAACTTAGAAAGTTTGACCTACAAGATCCAAGAGAAATGTAACATACACATTAAAGACTAATTAATTACAATGGACCCAATAAGGACAGATTGTTTAGTTTTTGTATGAGGAAATGTAAAAATGGGTCTCAGATTGTTTTTTTTTT
>CM053581.1:17240560-17275824 GCA_028627135.1 Pseudochirops cupreus
TTTTAAGGTGTTAATTTCTTCAGTCAGGTTGTTGACTCTCTTTTCATGATTTTTTTGCATCATTCCTATTTCTCTTCCCAATTTTTCTTCCACTTCTCTCATTTGGTTTTCAAAATCCTTCTTCAGCTGATCTCTAGCTTTTAGGCAATCTTGATATTTCTTGGAAGTTTTTGGTCCGGGAGTTCTGACTATGTTGTCTTCCTCCCATTCCCTGCTTTGATCCTTCTTTTCCCCAAAGAAGGAATCTAGGGTTTGGTTACTGTTCTTTCTTTGTTTCCTGTGCTTTTTCATGGTTGGCCAGTCAATGATTTTTTTTAGCTCTGTGGAATTCTGCTTCCAGAGGGGAAAGCTCTATCCCAAATCGCTGGGGTTTTCCCAGCTGCTGGAGTTTTTAGGAGGCTGCTGGGGCCCTCCCCCACTCTGGCTCACTGAAAAGAGACCCCAGGATCACCACCCAAGACCACAATCCAGATCCAGGCTGCTCAATGTGAGAGCACTTGGCCTCTGAACGATCGCTTGGCCCCCCTGCAGTCTGCATGCCCGGAACTCTGAAGTGGCCATGTGGAGGCGGGTTCAGGACCTCCGCTTCTGCCGCTTCCTTGCCCTGGAGGCGGTTTGGCCAGACCCGCTTTTCTCCCCTGATTTTTAGCCAAGCTCCACTAACCTTTCACTTAGTCCTTTTTTTTTTCTTTATGGCTTGATAATTCTGGAAACTGCCACAGCTGACACAGATCTGCTCTTCTGTTGCTCCAGCTGCAGCTCAGTTCATCAGGCTCCCCCCAGGGCCAAGGCGCCATTTCAGGCTGGGCTGGTTTAGGCTTCCAGCCCTGAGATGGTGCCTCCTAGCCAAGCTGCCTTTAGCAGAAAGTATATTTGTGTGTGCTTTAGAGTTCTAGAATTGGTTTAGAGTCATATTTTATGGGTATTTTGAAGCGGCTATGTGGGAGCTGCGGTGCTTTGCTGCTCCTACGCTGCCATCTTAACACATGTGTTCTTTTCCTTTTTCCCTAATAACCTTTGGAAATAGTCCCCTTATAAATTGTAAGCTCCTTGAGGGCAATGATTGTCTTTGTCTTTATTAATTTATCCCCAGCACTTCTATACTAGGCACTTAATAAATGTTCATTCAATTAGACTGGATTAGAGAGGTTGACTGGATAGTGAGTTGGGGGAAGCCACAGAGGAGATTGGGCAGCATTAAATGAAGGCTTCCAAACAATTAGAGCCATCCAAACTGGAATGGGCTGCCTTCTAAGCATTTCCCCTCAATGAAGGTGTCTGACCGAAGACTAGATATCCATTTGTCAGGTACGTTGTGGTAGGGATTCCTGGTTAGCAGTGGGTTAGCATAGATGACAGTGAGCTCCTTTCCGGTTCTGAGATCAGTAATGAGATTTTACCCATCTTCAATCTCTTTGTTAAGGAGAAGACCTATTGCCACAAGGGGTGAAATTCAATGTTGGTGGTGAAGTTAACATCCTTTAATGAGCACTGATCATGTAAAGAGCACTATTGTGGGTCAATATATAAAGGGCTAAAGGCAAAGATGGTTCAGGGAACTTTCAGAGTGAAGGGACTGTATATTCATAGTAGAAAAAAGGAATGGCCACCACTCTCCATTTTAGAGAATCAAAAGCTACATGTGATTTCCAGAAGCCCAGTTTCTCATACACCCTGTGAGCTGGGTAATTGTAGCAGAGGGTATTCAGAATTACAGCATTGTACCCCTGGTCCTGTGCAAATTGGAGGAAGTGTGAGGAAGACATTTGGCTATGCCCTGGCCTGGGTACTTGTTTCTCACTGACAAATGTAACATCTTCAAGCTTTTCTTTTCTCTTGATGCCTCTTTTACTAGGTAGGCACCTACTATGCCCACCACCTGACCCTCTGACTCTGCCACCAATAAACAAGATCCTCTGTCACTGAGATAAGATTTCTTGATGTCCTTCATATCAATGCACAAAGCATTGTCCATAAACCAGTTGAAAGGATATCTAATAGCCTGCTGAAGGAAGGCCAGGAGGACTGGGAGGGCCAGAAGAGACAGGAGGAGGGAGCCAATCCCAAGAAACAGAGTCCCTGGGCCCCCTAGAAGGAGCAGTCACCTTCTGGGTTGCTTCAGCAGATGGAAGAAGCCAGCAATAATGTGATGAAGAGTTCTCTTAATAAACATGTGCTGTACAGAGAAATAAGAGCAGGCTAAGATAAGAGGCAAGATAAATTAGGTTCAAGATAAATTTAGATGTGGATTTATAGATCAAGCATGTGACTGCCAGAGTTCTCACTCAAACTGGCAGTCCTTTCTGGACTTTCAGGTCTTGGTTATAAGGCTAAAACCACAAAATTATAAGAGGGAGGGGAACTAGCAGAAGCTATGATGTACAGAAGCAAAGAACAGCCATTGGTTAAATCTATGTGACTCAGGAGAGTGTGGTACAAGAGTACAAGGGGTTCAACTGTTAACTGGGTGGAGGGCACAGGGTGGAGGGGCATGGGATACGAGGGACTGGAATTTCCCAGAACAGGCCAGGGTCATGTTCTGGGCAAAGGGGGTGGGAGTCTCACTTGGTCAGCAGGGCAGGACAGGATGGTACTTAGATAAGATCCTTGAACCATAATGAGCCTGATACACTATAATGATTCAAGGAGAAAACATGAAATGCTGATTAGTGGAGACAGAGTCAGGGAATGCCTTAAGCATTTTGAAGATATGATAAAATATAAACCAGGGACAAAGACAGAAATATAAGAGGCTTAATGGTGAGCCACAAGTCAGGTGGTGTGTAGTGACCTGAGATTGCAGTTTGGGTACAATCCATGTCCATCACAGCTTCCCTGTTTTGGTCCTGATATTTCCGGACATTATAGGGAGACAAGGATTCTTTAGTCTCTTTCTACAGACCCTATAAAAGAGAGAAGGTTGGCGCCATCCTTGCCCAATTCACCTCAGTCATACCATCTCCCTCCCCAGAACTGACCTTCTTTTCCTAGAAGGAATAAACTACTCTTTGAATGGGAGAATTGGAAAGGGGAGGCAGAGGAAACTGCCAACATTCTGCCCTCTAGAGCCCCAGGCCTCCTTGATCCCTTCTGGAGTCAGCCCAAAGAAGGAAAGAGCAAATCCTGTACATATCCAGAAGTGTCTTTCTGAGCCATCTAGAATAGACTCTACCGTTGAGATGTAGTCTTTTCTCTCAATTCAGAGTTTCCTGTGATCTCAAGTCATGCAGCATGACCTAGAAGCTGTGTCATACATTGGAGAGAGTGTCCTGAGTTCAAATCTTGTCTCTCTCATTTCTTGTTTGGGTAAGTGGGTCTCTATTTCTAACCTGTAAAATGGAGGTAGGGGGAGGGTGGGATAGATGGCATCTTAGGTATTTTTGAGCTCCACATGTCTTGTCCTAAGGAAAGAAATCAGAGGCAGATGGGAATTTTTCCTGGGAAGGTCCCTCTCCTGCCTCCTCATGGGTTGGTTTTTCAGATCCCAGGCATTCCTGTCCTTTGTAACTGGTACCTTTCAACTTGTGCCCTTTTTTCTCAAGCTGCTCCTGTGATAGTCTGCTTGAATGCTTCCAAGCCCATATGATGTCACAAGGTCAATGTCCTGTTGGACTTGTCTAACTGAGAGTAGAATCATCACTTTTTTACTCCTTACCCTACAAACTCCCCCTGCACCTGAATCTTCTTAGTCACCTACAGACAGCTTAGATAACGAGGGTGGCATTCTGCCCAAATAATCCTGGTGAAGGCATCTGCTCTTCCCAAGTCGGGGAGAGTCACCAAGGTCCTAGATTGGAGGCAGAAGCCAACCTTCACCTCCTTAGCCTCTAGATTCCACTTTTTCTTTTTGATCTCCCTCTCCAAAGCATTCCCAGCCCTCTGACTGTGACTTGCACTGACACAGAGGTATTACTAAATCCTAGTATCAGCATCCTCTGGTCTGTCTCTGGTCCTTTAGATATGGTGCTGCCAGAAACCAACATCCAAGTGAAGGCTCAAGGTTTCTTTAGCAGTGGACACTGATGAATCTTTAGAGAAAGAACTCACTGAAAGTCACAGAATCTCAGAGCCAGAGGCCATTCAAAAGGAACAGGCTTTTCCATAGCTAGAAGTCTTCAAGCATAGGCTGGAGGGGTAGCTTACATACAGAGAGAATTCTTGTTCAATTCTGCTTTGGACAACATAGTCCTTTGCCCTCCATGCTTCTCAGAGCCAGTAGTTTTTTTGGACCTTTAGCAAACCAGAAGATGACCACACCTACCTTCTGATAAGAGGCATCAATGAAAAACTTTCCTTGAAATCCAGCTCTTTGCTAAGTAGTAACCCACACTTTGGGAGTTCAGATTCAAAAGTAAGACTGCTCCTGCCCTTAATAGGTAACTTCCAAATGGGGAAAAACAAGGCAGGCAGGGGAGTAATGGCCAGGGTGGGGAACTAGGATCTGAGGAATCACAGGAATGGCTAATGAAACAAGAAGGGAGTCAATTAACGTGCTCAAGTATTGATTTGGTTGGTTTCCAGATCTAGAGTCAAAGGTAGGGAGTTTAAGCCTGCAGGACAGATAGCAAGGCATCGTTATCTGGACAGTTTTGGAGTCATCTCTCACAAAACCAAGGGAAACAATGGGTATTTCAGTATCACATTTCTTTTAAAAATCTCTGAAAAGAGCTTTTAGCCAAACACTCAGGTAAGCAATGAAAAAATGAATTAATGAAAAGTGCCTATTATGAGTCTATGCTATGCCAGGTTCTGTTTTAATCTCTGAGGACAGAAAGCAAAAGTTAGAATCTCTGCCTTGACAAGAAGCTTATGTTCTTATAAAGAAAGACAAATCACATAGGTGACTTACTGATATCCAAGAAGACAACCAATTTGATTTAACTGGGAAGAAAATGCAGAAAGGGCTTATGCCCAAGAGCATCAGCCCTCCAAGACACCAACTTTCAGAAGACATACTTTCTCTCCATGATCACAGTGGACCTTCTGAGCCACGAGGGTCCTGCCTTTTCTTTGGCATGTAGCTCACTGCAGCCCCAGCCTCTGGATCAACTTCCTGGTCTGTTATTAAATACATATTTTATCAATATAATTAATACATATTATTATGTGTATTATTATTATTGACGCTCTGTCTCTACTTACTTTTTCCTCAATTGAAGGTGTTTCCCTTGTTTCTTTTCTTTGTTGAGGCTCATTTAGAGGACATCATTCAGTTGTAGCAGCTTTAAATGCAGCTTTCTCTCCAAGTCAGTGGACAGCTCTGGCTTGTGTCTGCGTCCTCTCTCATTGGCCATGCCTCCTGCCCTCCCCCAACTTCCTCCAGCAAGTTTGGTGTGCTTTTTTATATTTATAAACTTATTTGGTTAGGGATGGGAAGGAGAGAAAATAGAGCTCCGTTTGTATGGTTTTTATGTTGAAAAGGGTAAATATCCTGTTTTACTGTACATTTGCAAGCATTAATATAGCAACCTGTTTCTCTTGAATCTTTACTCTCCACCAGTTGCCAGTTTTTTTCAAAAATAAAATTGGTTTATTTAGTTTTAGTTTAGAACATTCAGTTCCACAGTCCCTTGAGGTTCAGATTTTCTCTCCCCCTCTTTGTCCCCCCCCCCCCCCCATCATGGCAGCATGTACTCAGATACAGGATCTACAAATATCTTCCCAATTAATCATTAGTCAGGTTGTAGAGAAGGATTGTAACTGATGGAATGATCAGTGGGAAAGAGGAAAGAAAACAGAACAAGAAAAAAAACAGCAAGTAGTTTGTTTCAGTCTGCGCTCAGACTCCGCATCTCTTTCTCTGGATGTAGATATCTCCTTCAACCATGAGTCTTTTGGAGTTGTCCTATAACCTTGTATTGCTGAGAGAAGCCCAGTCTATCAAAGTTAGTCATCACACGTACATTGTGTCTGTGATTGTGTGCAAATGTCTCCTGCTTCTGCTCTTCCCCCTCAGCATCAGTTTATGTAAGTCTCTCCCTGGTATTATGAAGTCTGTCTGCTCTTCATTTCTTATAGCACAATAGTATTCCATTACATTCATATACCACAACTTGTTTAGCCCTTCCCCAATTGATGGGCATCCCCTTGTTTTCCAAATTTTTGCCACCAAAAAAAAGAGCTGCTATAAATAATTTTGACCATATGGGTCCTCTTGCCACTCATCTCTGGGATTTTTTTAATCTTAATTTACAAAACTAAACAGTTAAAATTTTTCTTTATACAATTATTTTAAAAATAATAATTATTAGAAGCATTTATTCTGTCTCCTTCCCAAGTCCTCCATATAAGAATTTTAAAAAATAATAATGAAACTCTTATAACAAATATGTGTAGTCCAGAAAAACAAATTCCCACGTTGGATATTTCCCAAAGTGTCCGTCTCATTCTGCATCTTAAGTCCAGCATGAAATGGATTGCATATTTCATCTTCAGGTCTCAGTAATCATGACTTATCCTTATAAGGGTCAGGGTTCTAAAGTCTCTCAACATTGTATTTCTTTACAACGCATTTTCTAAATTGTTCTCCTGATTCTGCTTACCTTCCCCTCTAAGAGTTCATGAGTGTTCCTCAGAAACATTCCATTTTTTCGTTTCATATGGTGCAATAATTGAATTATATTCATATACCTGAATTTATTTAGTCATTGCCTGGTAAGGAATGACATCCTTAATTTCCAGTATCTGGCTATGAAGAAAGTTGCCATAAATATTCCTGCACATATGGGTCCTTTTCCTTTTTTTTTAGATGTCTTTGTGGTCTGAGGCTTAATACTGGTATTGCTGGGTAGAAGAGTAGGTCTGGCTTAGTGACTTATGGGGCTTATTTCCAAATTGTTTTCCAGACTGGCTGGACTGATTCACAGCTTCATGAACAGTGGGCATGTTTTCTCATATTCCCATGTCCCCTCCAACATTTCTCACTGTTGTTGGTCATATTTGCCAATCTGAAGGGTGAGAGGTAGAACCTCGGAGTTGCTTTAATTTTCATTTCTCCTTTAAATTATTAGTCATTTGGAGGATTTTTTCATATACTTATTGATAACTAGGATTTCTTTCTTTGAAAACTGCCTACTGGGCAATGGTTGTTGGTCATAAATTTGCGTAGTTTACTAGTATATCTTGGATATGAAACATCCATGAGAGAAACTTATTTCAAAGATTTTTTTCTAGTTACTCAGAAACAGTTTTCTTGTTCAGCTATCCTAGAAAGTTCCCATGCATGACTCCTCTTGGTGCATGCTTACTATATTCACAGTAACAACTTGGGGAAGGCAAGTATTTTGCCAAATTTCTCTAAGATAACAAAAATAAATATGTGATCCCACTTGACCCTAAATGGCCAGAAGATGCCTCTGGGGCTTCTGTCTAATGCTTTTTCTCAGCTAGTACTACATGACAGCCAGTAGGGGCTGCCCCATGAATGGAGAAGTATGGGGGGATGTGGGTTTGGGGGAGGCTTTACCTTCGAGCCCTAATAGAGTGGGTGTCCTCTTCTCATGCCCACTCCTTCCTATGTTCCTACTTCACATTTGACCGTGGGGCACATGTGAGCCTGACAGCTGGGGGTATGTCCAAAGTCCAGGGGAACTGGAGCAGAACCTAGGATGTTATGTTACCCCTGTGAACAATAACTTTTACTCAGGCAGCCCTCCTCCAAGACCCACAGCAGTCTGGTCACTGTCTACTCACTTCTAATATAGGATAGCTGAGGCCCCTAGCTATGGAAAAGATTCTTCTCCAAACTTGCTCCTAGAATTATTCCCCAGGCTTCCTCCACTCATACTTTGTAAACCTTTGCTACTTGCTATTAACAAACCAGAACAAACCTGAGGACATTTAAATGGACCATAGTACGCTAAGGCTGCAGTGGAACAAGGCTTTTATGGGAGCAGGGTTGTATTCCTCCTGACAAAGCACCTTTCATCATGTTCTCATTTCTCCCCTTAGTACCTAGCTTGGAGCTTCTCACCGAGTGGGCATTTGGATGAATGCTTGGTGATCCATCTCAACCATATCATTGACCCACTTGACCAAGCTTGACAGTCTCCTGCATGAGGATTCACACCAAACAGTTATCTGGGGGGCAGAATCATCCTCTGCTCTGGTCCCTGAAGTCTACCAAGCTCCTACAAGAGCTTTACAACAGCCCTGTGAAGTAGGTACGACAGGTGTTATTGTCACTCACATTTAAGGGCACAGAGGTTAGGTGATTTTCTCAGGGTCATGCAGCAAATTGATAGTGGAGGCAAGATGTGAGCCCATTCTTTTAGAACATAGGTATAGGACCCCGTACTCCTTAGCAAGATCATCTGTTCCCTTAAAACCCTTGAAATATAATAATGCAGACCCTCCCACACATTTGCATTTTAATATTAAATCACTGCTCTAAGGTTGTCCCTCAGCCTAGAAGCATATGTTGAGAGGATATTTGCAACTAAAAAGGAGCCATTGATGGTTATAGGTCAGTGAAGAACTTTTATTGATGAGTGACTACAGAAACCAACATGCCAATAACCAAAAAGAATGATGTGGGGCCAGAGGCCTTTCAGGAAGAGGGGGACAAGGCATGTGTGTAATGAACTAAAGAAATGGCTGTGATGGACCATTTCGAGGCACTCAGAGTTTCATGGGATTTCCAGAAGCCAAGACTCTCATACAATCTTCTTGCTGGATAATTCAAGCTGGCAGTGGTCAGGACAACACCACTGTACCCCTTGTCCTGGGCAAAACGAAGGACAGTCTGAGTCAGGGTCTTGGCGATGCCCTGGCCTCGGTGGTCCCGTCTCACAGATAAGTGTAGCAGCTCCAGGTGGTTCTGCCTTCCTGAAATCTCTTGTGCTGGGCAGGCACACACCAAGCCCACCACCTGACCCCCTGACTCTGCTACCCAGAAACAGGATCCTTTGTCATTGAGGTAGGATGCCCTGATGTCCCACATATCAGTGTGTAGACTGTGTTCTACGTAATAGGAGAAAGCATACTTAGCAACAAGCCACAGGAGAGCCAGGAGCCCCAGGAAGGCCAAGAGAGACATGAGAACGGAGCCGGAGCAAAGGAACAGGGTCCCAGGGCCCCCCAGCAAGAGCAGGAAGCTTCTGGGCCATTTCAGCTGATTCCAGAAGTTGTTAACACCTTGCTGTAGCATTCCCTCTGCAAATATGGCCCTCACCACATGCCAGTCCTGGTCCTGGTACCTTCGGATTTGGCAAGGAGCCATAGATGCTGCTTCTTCTATGTCCTAGGGGCCCTATGGATGAAACCCAAGTGAGCCTCTGCCTTCCCTATTAGCCAGCTCCCTCTTGCCTGCCTTAATCATTCCTTCTTTCCTCCCAAAGACATCTCCTGCCTCTGAAACCCAGATAGGACACTGCCTGATGAGAGGACAAAGGAGCTCCAATTCAGCACTCTGCCTGCTCCGGATGTGCCCCATGCCCTTCAGAGACGTTTCACCCAGGGATCTTCAAGGGGGCAACATAGCTAGAGACAGGGAGAAAGAATAACATGGACCTCTCACATTGTTCGGGACCAGGTCCTCCAATGGGAGTAGAATGCCTGCTTGCTCAGTTCCTAGGCTCCAAGGCAGAGGATTTTCCCAAAGAAGCTGCCCATTCCCTCTCCTCACCTGCACTCCAGACTGTTCAGCTCTTGCTCGAGGATAGTTGCCTGTTTGCACTGGTCTACAGCACACTCTGACCCATCCTCCTCTCTGGCCACTCCCCAGGGTCTCCATGGGAACTCCACAGGAAACAGCAAAGGACAATGGTTTTCCTTACCCAAGGAACCTCTGGTAGCTGAGGGGTCTCCCTCCCTCTCTGGGGTTTCTGCTCTACTTTCTTCTCCTCACTGAAAGCTTTTGGAGTCTTTCTTCATTTTTTGGCATCTCAGAACAGAAAAAACAAGACAAACTATGGTGAGATACTTAAATATTTATTCATATTCACACTTTAAAAAATAGCAAACAAGGATTCCTCTCTTTTATTTCATTTATAAATTATTTTTTAAATTTTAAGTATTATTGTAAATGATCATAGGGCAGCTAGGTGGTGCAGTCTTGGAGTCAGGAAGACAGCTCACATGTGACCTCAGACACTTGCTAGTTGTGTGACAACTCATTTAACCCTGTTTGCCTCAGTTTTCTCATCTGTAAAATGAGATGGAGAAGGAAATGGAAAACCACTCCCAGTATCTCTGCCAAGAAAACCGCAAATGGGGTCTCAAAGGTTGGCGCTCCTGAAAATGATGGGACAAATAAATGATTGTGAATCTGATTTTATTTTATTCTCAGCGCCAACACGAGCTGATGACTAGTGTCCTGTGTTTGGAATCAAGGAGCTGGCCCAGGGCCTTTTCCCACTATTTGCAACATAAGCTTCCCACAAAAGTTTTTCTATAAACAGTTGGCTGCTGCCACTAGGAGAAGGGGGACAGACACAGGCATGCATCTATTAAGGGCCTACCATACACAGAGCATCATCTAGGTGAGAGGGAGAAGGCACCCTTTGGGTCAGGTATCCTCCCTGCTGTCCCGGAACTCCCATCTCGATGCTTCAGTGGACCTGCGGGGCTTCCTCAGTGTGATGCACAATATCATGTGGGGAGAGAAGCAGAATGGCTAATTAAGGAAGAGCTGCTGTTGCAACACATAGTGATAATGAGAAGGAATAAACCCACAGCTTGGCCTTATGATGCTACTGTGAGGTATGTAGCCTGTGCAAGTCTGAAAGAATGCTATCAGCTCTCCAATGTCCATGAGTGTTTGCACGCTCCTTTTATGGAGTCAACCCTAGGGCATCATATAAGTCAGGAGGACTGGATAGGCCCTCCTAGGGATGAAGTTACAGCTCTGTGTTGTTGAGGAGCTAGGCCAAGTGTAACTGTGAGTCCAGCCCAGGATTTGTACCCCACCAGGCTGTGTACTAGGTTATGCTTAGAGAAAGGCTCATTCAAGGCTTCTCCTTGAACCCCTGAACTTATTGCAGGTACAAGATAAGGCACAAAGTAAAAAAATATGTTTTTCCAAGCTAATTGTGGGAACCACGGAGTCCAAGGGAATGAAGGTCTATGTTATCTGCGCTGTTATATTTCTTTGTGATAAGGGTGTAAAAGGGTGTAAAAAGAAAATGCATAATAAACGGACTGCTTTCTTGTATCCTGCCTAACCCGTGTCTTTTTCATCATGTCACCAAGAACCAAAGCGTTGGGATCCCTGCATGAGGCCCCAACACTCTGTGGCTCTTAGGTGCTTTTCTCTACCAAAGGGAACATTGACCCTAGAGTCTTATCCTCTAAATCTTCAGGACTGTATAGGTTTCTTTTGTATAGGTCTAGTGGTGAGCGCCCTACCTAACAATGCCTAGTTTCATTACCTTCTCAACTTTAGCAGGATATTATAAATTTGAATACCGTCTAGGTCCCTGGTGAAAGCAGAGAGTCGTTGGAGAGAGGAGAGGAGTTGTATGTGTTCAGGTGCGAGTCCTTTCTGTTAGGTATTTTCTTATTGGGGTGAAGTCTTTTCTACATTTGGTATATTGCTGGCACGAATATTCACTACTGCTTGTCTTTGGTTTTTGAAGAGGCCCATGATGTCAGGGAGATGATGCCGTGCCTTGCAAGTGAATTGGATTTTAGTGAGCCAGGGCTGTGCAAAGCCTCACGTTCTCCTCCAGAGTCATCTGAGCCCTGTGGCCACATATCACTTTAGTGTCCCGATTTACAGTGTTTGCTGATTTCTGAGGTATGAATGCTGACACTGAAAATTTAACAATCAGCTGGCAGGAGCCGTAGGAGCTGGTTTCAGTACACCCTTGAAGCTAAGGCAGCTTTTATTTGATTTTATGTTATGTTGCCTTTTCTGCAGAAATCTAGGCATGAGAAAAATGTGTATGTTCCTGAGGTAAAAAGGAGGATGAGGTGAAGATAATTATTTGTGAGAACCCCATGGTTCTTCCCCCTTCCCTTCCCCCCAGGCGCACACACACACACACACACACACACACACACACACTGAATTTAGCCTTTTCTGTGTGAACAAGGAGCATTTGATTCTGGGCCACAGGTAATTTCTCAGGGATTCTTCTAAGTTTATTTTCCCCATGCAAGAAATTTAATTTATATAAAACAATGTACTAAGTAGGATTTGAGAGGGAAGTTTATTACCAAGAGAGGTTCTCAGGACAGTCTTTTAATAGGAAGTAGTGATTAAGCTAGACTTCAAAGGATGCATAGAAATTTAAAAATTCTGTGTATCCGTGCTTAATTCTATCTTTCTTCTGGGAGAGGGAGAGGAAGGAGGGGAAGGAACAGAGTAAAAAGAGCATAGAAGTAAACAAAAGGAAACTTACAAGGCAGCAAAGAAAAATGGACAGTTTTGAACACAATGTGTAGTATTTATTATATTGGCTTCCTTGAAATGGAAATTTATTGCTGTATATTTTTTATTTTTTTTTATTGCTGTGTATTTTGAATCCTGTCTCATGTTCTACTGTGTAGATGACAATGGTTTTTTTTCCCTTATCTTATTTTGTATTTTATCATTTAATTTTGTTCCTTTTTTCTTTCATTTTGCATTTAACTTTAAATTTTTTTTAAATTTTAAAAGAGAAAAGAAAAAAAGAGTCCCTTCACTCAAGGAGCTTACATTCCAATGGGGAAAGATAGCACATACAAATGAGTTGAAAAGCAAGAAGTGGTGAAGAAGACAGGGGCATGATCCAGAGAGTCAGGAGTTTCTGGAAGAACGTTATGAATAGGAAGAGGAGGTCTCAGGAGTGGGGGGAAAGAGGAATCATCTTTACAGAGGAAGAAGAACAAAAAAAAAAAACCCTGTTTCAGCAGAAGAACAAACAATATTAAAGACTAATGGAGGAAAATATAACCAATAAAATAAAAAAAAGGAGAGACAGTAGCAAGAGGCTTTAATATCCCTCTCTCAGTTTTGGACAAATCCAATAGAAAGATAAACAAATGAAAAAATGTGAAATTGAGCAAATTGCTGATGAAATTAGAGCTAAAAGACTTTTAAGGTGTCTTCTAAGTGGGACGACTAAAGAATACCTACATACATATGTATATATCAGAACCACATGAACTTTTACAATAATGTATAAAGAAACAAGGATGTGACAAATAAATGTAAAAAGGCAAAAATATTCTTTTTAGATCATGATGTAAAAAAAATAGAGATCAATTTGGTGAGAATAAAAGAAGAAGATGCAAATGGAGTTTAAATAAGTCCTAAATAATGTGTGAGACAAAGAACAAATCATTGAAAAAATTATTCGTTATGTAAAAGAAAATGATAATGATGAAACTTCTTGCCAAAATTTCTGAGATGCAGATGAAGCAATTTTCATGGTAAATGAGGGGTTATGCTACTAAAATAGACATAAAAAATTTTTAAAAGAAGATTAATGGCATGTATTTTTAAAAGCCAACAAACAAACAAACATGAAGTAAAAACAAAAGAGGAGATGTTTGAGAGAAATGAGGGGTTTAGGACAGGAAGTGGTTAAGTGTGGGAACCGAGTGAACCTCATTGGCTACGTCTTGTGACTCAGTTCTGGAGTCAGCTCTATTCAATTATGGATCTAGTCCAAACTCTGTCTTTTGAAAAAATCATCCTTAATTGTGGGAATTCTGAGATAATCTTATTGTATTGTTTGAACCTAGCCTTGTATGACTAGGAAACTGGATCATCTCTACCCACTCTTCAGAGACTGAGGACCTAGGCCATTCAGACCAGAAACCCAGTCAGATTCAAAGGAATTTCCTCACAATTGTATATCTCAAGCAACCCATATGTCTTATCTGAAAACTGACCCCATACTGGTCACTGAGGTATTGTTTCCATGTTCCTTTGATTGTTTACAGACACTCTGGGGAATGGAACACTTCCTTTTCTGATTTTGGGGAACTGTACCTATACATTGTTCCCTTCCCAATATTTAAAGGCTTTAATCTTTCATCCAATTAGAATTAAGATTACCTAATGTTGTATTGTTTCCATTTAATTAATTAGTCTTATTTGATTAATTGTTTTTAAGTACAAAAGTCTGTCAAGCTGAAGAAAGCTGGTTCTGGTTTGTTGGGCAATTGGCTTGCATTGCTTAATAAATCAATATGGTCAGAAGATAGAAGCTTTGTTTCCTTAGCTATTTTTCTTTTACCTGTCACATATTAAAAATTAGAGGACAAATAGATAAACAGAAAACCCCAAAACTAAAGAAATAATAAATAAAACTAAAACCCTAACAAATTTCATGAAAACTTAGTCAAACTGATTTGTCTTAAAAGAGGACAGAAAATCAAATCAATAAAATAGAAAATGTACAAGATTAATTCACAAAAAAATAGAATAAAAAAGAATCATCAGATCCTGCTATTCACAGGTATATGTTAGCAAACTGCAAACACAAAAGAGAGAGAATAATTTTAAAAATATGCACTGCTATGGGAAGCCATGGAGGCCAAAATCAGGACTCAGATAAAGATTTAGATAATGTACTCTAATTAGGGCCTTTTGGTGATGCTCCTAGCAACTTTGCATAAGGCCAGCTCCCTAAAGACCCTTAGGGTTACACTTCAAATGACTTTTGTTTGAGACTCTGACTTCCAGGCCTTTTGCCCCCAAAACTTCAGACACCTAAAAAGACAAGTCCCTTATTAGATTATCCACCCTGTGTTGGTTCCAAGGTACAACAGACTCAAGACAATGATTACACTTAGACAAACTTAAGATGCTTTGAAGCCTGATCTCAATAAGGACAGACTTTAGTTTTTATATGAGGAAATGTAAAATGTGGGTCTACAATTGTTAACAGTAATTGGGTAGCACAAAAAAAAAGACGGGTAGGGTTAAGTATGATGTGATTCTAAAAAGTAAAACCCTTTAGGAAAAGGCAAGAAGAGTAATTGTACAAATGAGATACAAGAGGAAGAACTGACAGAGGAATTAGATGGTGGAGAAGGACTGATAGTTCTGTAACCTTACTCTCATTGGAAATAGGTTAAAGAGGGAATAATAAGTATATATCTACAAAAGTATAAAATAGTTCTAAATTCAGAAAGAAATAAAAGGCTCAGGGGATGGGGGGGAGAGGATAAGGGAGGGATTTTTAGAGGGAACCCTACTCTCATCAGATCTGGGTTAAAGAGAGAACAATATATACATTTAGAAGGAAATCAAAGTGTTCTAAATTTATAAAGAAATAAGAGGGTGAGGGAATAGGATAAGGGGGAATATAGAAGCATATCTAAGATAACAGGAATGGGATAAAGACAGAATAACATATTTGGAAGGTTATAAAAGTCTTCTAAATTCACATAGAAACAACAAGGTAAAGAGAAAGAGAGGGAGAAGATAAGGGAGGAATCTTTGGAGGGGGTGGGTTAGATATCTAAGTACATGTATGTGAGTATATGTATGCATATATGTTCGTGTAACCATATGTATGTATGTGCATGTGTATATCTGTGCTTAATTGAGGCAAACATAAAGGGCACAACAGAGAACAAAAGAAAACTTACACAAAGAAGCAAAAAAAAGCTGGACAGCTCTGAACACAATGCATAGTATTTATTGTATAGGTTTACTCAAGATGGAAATTTATTGCTCTATATTTTAAATTCCCTCTTATGTTCTGTACACATAACAATGTGTTTTTTTTTCTTGTTTTGTATTTAAGTTGATAATATGTTTCTTTTTCATTTTTATGGTGTATGTAAGTTTTTGCATTTAAATTTAGGATAAATTAATTTTTTAAAAAAGTTCTCAAATTTTCATCTAAAAACTTCTACATAAATGAATTGAATGTCAAAAGTGAACTATATTGTATTGCCTATACTTCTTTGTCTGTTCACAAGAGGAGTATATGATGGGGCTAAGAAAAAAAGGAACACAAGTTTTCTAGAACTCTTGGGTTTGAAGGTCGCCATGGACTGCCTAGAAACTGATTTGGTATAGGAGGGACTATGGACATGCAACTAGTTGGTAATTGTTTTATGATGTATTACTTATTGATTTTTAAAATTCTATGCCAAGAATAAAATGCTGTGTTCAGTAAAAAATAAAATAAAATGTAGTTAGGAATTTTAACAGACAAAGAGGAGACTGGAATGCATTCCAGGTTTGAGAGTAAAAGTCAGTTTGTGCTAAGACACTTGGAATATGAAGCTGAGGCACAGCGAGTCAGCCAGTTTTGGCTTTTAAAGCCCTGTGTCCTGCTCCCAACCTATCTTTCTGGACTTATTGGATATTCTTCTCCCTCTCACACTCTGATATCTGCCCATATTATCCTTCCCTCTGTTCTTCACTCATGATACTCCATCTCCTATCATTATGCTTTTTCACTCACTGCCCATGATGCCTGGAATATATCACCTATCAATTCTCCCTTTCCTTCCCTCTCCTCCAATCCTTCCCTTTGTCATCTCACTCATTCTTCTTTAGCCTTTAGAGGCTATAGGGAGTATGCTTATCTTTGCACTGGCTGTCCCCCATGCCTGGAACCTCTCCCTCCTCACTTCCAATTTCTAGCTTCTCTGACTTCTTTCAATACTCAACTTAAATTATCCCTTCTGCAGGAACCCTCTCCCCGACCCATCTAGCTGACAACTCAATGCCTTCCCACCTGAGGCTACTTTCCATCTACTGTTTATATATCTTTTATGTAACACCTATTTATCTTTTATGGACCTATCTGCATATTATTCCCCCCATTAGAATGAGAACTCCTGGGGAGCAGAGGCCATGGTTTCTTTTGTGCCTTCATTGTATCCCCAACATTTAACAGAGTGCCTATTTGCACATACTAAATATTGAACAAATTCTTGTTTGACTAACTGCTACCAATTTGTTTAGCTTGTCATTCCTTGTATTGTTTTCTGATATTGGAAATAAAATAGGTGTCATTTACATATCTGTGTATTTTTTACAAATATCTCAATCTGTCCTCATGACAATTTGAAGAGCTGGGCACTCTTATTATGATCATTTTATAGTTGAGGAAACTGAGGCAGACAGCTATTAAGTGACTTTCCCCAGGTTCCATAGTTAGTGTCTGAGACTGGATTTATACTCAGATCTTCCTGATACTGTAATGGCTGAGTTAAGATCCCCAAAGCCTAGACTCTAAAAAGATCTAATTTAGTGGGTACGCAAGAAAGCTTTTTAAATTTGGTAAAAAAAATCACAAGTCTGAGATGGGAAAACAGTCCATCTGAAAAAGGTAAAGGGGAGATGGATAGGTGGAATGGAAACTCATTATGAATCAATAGCCTGATGTGTCAGGCAAAAAAGCTAATTGTATTTCAGGCTGCAAATGGTTCCAGGACTGGGAAAGTAATGAGCCCTCTGTATTTACTCTAACCTGGGCAAAGCACAGCTGAAATAGTTTGTTCAGTTAGAGGCACCATATTTTAAGAAATATCTCACCAGGATGGTGCAAAGCCCTGAGGTTATGTCACGTGGAAATTGGAAGAAGAACCTGGAGATGAGTATCTTAGAGGTGTTCCAACTTGCATCTGCTGCCCTGCCTGGTTTCAACTCCATGGAACAAGTTTCCCTCACACCTTGGTACACCTGGGGTCCCATCCCCCCAATCACTTTCTGTTTCCTTTTATGTTCTCTCCCCTTTAATATTGTTTTTAATTTGATTTTAATTTAAGGAATAAAACAAGTATTTTCATAACCTAGTATAATAAAGAAGATGCTTGTATATTAAACTGCAAATAGAGTATGCACAACTTGCTATTCTTTTCAAATAAACAACAAAATTATCATGAAATTTTTCTTTTTTCTCTTTTTATTTTTCTTCCCTCCCCCCACACCAGAGATGGCTACCATTAGCTAGAAATAGGATATATGTGTAAATGTATATGTACCTATGTGTAAATAGGTGTGTGTCTATGTAAAATTATTCTATACACACTTTTTATTCATCAGCTCTTTCTCTGGATGCAGATAGTGTCTTTCTTCACATGTTCTTTATAGTTAATTTGGGTGCCCACATCAGAGAAGAAGCCCTGCTCTATGAGCAAAGCAGAATTGAAATGGCTCAAAGGAAACACATGATGCCCAAATTTGGAGAATCCACCCCAAATGTTCCCATGGACTATTTGTGCCTGCCTTATTTGTGAATGCCCGAGCATTCTGAGCTCATATTGGTCTAATCAGGCACAGTCAGACACATTGAAACCTGACTTTAGCATAGGGATGTCATTTAGCTCCTCCTCGAGAATGAAGGACAATAACCAACCAACCATAGTTAATCTGGGTAGTTATAATAGACAAAATATGCTCAAAGTCATTCTTAAAACAACATTGCTCTTACTGTGCCAGGAGCCGCTAAATGTCCGGCACTAAGCGTGATTGGAGACCCGATAGAGAATGAACCGGGTCATGTGGGTAGTTCAAGATCGAACTCCGTTTACTGATTCTTTGGACAAGGTTTTTATAGAGCAATGAGACAAAAAAAAATTTTAACTCTAGTTTTCTTATCATCCTTAGTACAGGAGGTTAAGGTAATGTATCAATATCCTGGATATAACAAAATGTCTCTAATCTAATAAAGATTTAACACCTTTTGGCTAGAATCTTAGTGCAGGGCAGAGTCTTTGATCGCAGCATTCAGGTGACCTCTTTTGCAAACGCATCACAAAGGAGAATCCAGAAGCCAGCTTCAAAAGCCACATCACAGGGAGTCCTTTGGAGTCAGGTTCTCAAGATTTTATCTGAGTCCTGGATCAAGCCTTTTTGGCTTCCTACTTATTCTCCCTTTTTTTTTTTGACAGATGTTCAAGGACATGTAATTCAGTGCCTAAAGCCTGAATATTACAGACAGTACATAGTCCAAACATGCCAAAGATTATTATAACGGTTAATATAGGAAGCAAATGCAAACTCAGAGACAATACATTGGGAAACGGAGACATTTTTTTCAACGTCATTAATTGTTTTTACAACTTCTTCTGGATCAATCCCAGAGATTTCACCATGTTCAGTGTCTTCAGTAATCTGAAGGAAAGGTGGATATCCATTTCTCTGGCACGCTGCGGTAGGGATTCTTGGTTAGCAGTGGGTTAGCCTGGATGCCAGTGAGGTCCTTTCCAATGCTAAGATCAATAATGAGATTTTACCCATCTTCAATCGCTTTGTTTGGGACAAGGCCTTTTGCCTCAAAGAGAGAAAGTCAATGGTGGTGATTAAGTTAACATTCTTTAATGGACTCTGATGGTGTACAGAGGACTATTGCAGGTCAATATATAAAGGGCTAAAGGAAAAGACAGTTCAGGGAGCTTTCAGAGTGAAGAAGGGACTGTATATACATAGTAGAAAAAAGGAATGCCCACCACTCTCCATTTTAGAGAATCAAAATCTACACGTGATTTCCAAAAGCCCAGCTTCTCATATACTCTTTGAGCTGGGTGATTATAGCAAAGAGTGCTCAGAATTACAGCATCATATCCCTGGTCCTGTGCAAATTGCAGCAGAGTCTGGGTCAGGCATTTGGCAATGCCATGGCCCCGGTACTCGGGTCTCACTGACAAATGCAGCAGCTCCAGGCATTTCTGTTCTCCTGAAGCCCCCTGTACTGCAAAGGCACCTACCATGCCCATCACCTGACCCTCTATCTCTGCCACCCAGAAACAAGATCCTCTGTCACTGAGATAGGATTTCCTGATGTCCTTCATATCAGTGCGCAATGCATTGTCCACATACCAGTTGAAAATATATCTAACAGCCTGCCACAGGAAGGCCAGGAGGACTGGGAGGACCAGGAGAGACAGGAGGAGGGAGCCAGTCCCAAGAAACACAGCCCCTGGGCCTCCCAGCAGGAGCAGGAAGTTTCTGGGTTGCTTCAGCAGATGGAGGAAGCCAGCTGTAATATGATGTAGTGTTCCCTTAATGAACATGTCCATTACAGCTTCTCTGTCTTGGTCCTGATATTTCCGGATACGATAGGGAGCCATGAATTCTTCAGTCTTCTTCTCCTACTAACCCTATAGAAGAGAGAAGATTGGTGTCATTCTTGCCCAATCCAGCTCAGTCATACCATCACCATGCCCAGAACTCACCTTCTTTTCCTAGAAGGAATAAAACTAGTCTTTGAATGGGATGATTGGAAAGAGAAGGAAACTGTCCACATTCTGCCCTCTACAGCCCCAGACCTCCTTGATCCCATCTGGAGTCAGTCCAAGAATGGAAGGAGCAAATCCTATGCCTATCCAGAAGTGACTTTCTGAGCCATCCAGAATAGACTCTCCTGATGAGTTATGGTCTTTCCTCTCAATCCAGAGCTTCCTGTGGTCCCAAATCATGGAAACATGACCTAGAGGCAGTGCTGTACAATGGAGAGAGTACCCTGAGTTTAAATCTTGCCTCTCACTTCCTATTTGGGTAAGTGGGTCTCCATTTCTAACCTGTAAAATGGAGGTAGGGGGAGGGTGGCATAGATGGCATCTTAGGTACACTTGAGCTCCACATTTCTTGTCCTATGGAAAGAACTCAGAGCAGATGGGAATCTTTCCTGGGAAGTTCCCTCTCCTGTCTCCTCACCTGTTGGTTTTGCAGATCCCAGAGACTCCTGTCCTTTGTAGCTGGTACTTTCAACTTGTGCCCTTTTTTCTCAAGCTGCTCCTGTGCTTGTCTGCCTGAGTGCTTCCAAGCCCACGTGATGCCACTAGGTCAATGTCCTTTCTCCTGTTGGAGATGTCTGACTGAGAGCAGAATCATCACTTTTTCACACCTTACTCTACAAACTCCCCCAGCACCTGAACCCTCCCACTCACCTAAACACAGCTCAGATAACAAAGGTGGCATTCTGCCTAATGGGGGGCTTGGGTGTCTGTGCTTGAACCCCAGTTTGTAAAATCACATCAGTTTTCAAAATCACATTTCTCCCTAGCCTCAAATCTCCCTAGCCCCAAAACAGTCTCGGGCAGTTTCTCCCTGGCTCAAGGGCAGCATGCCCCAACAAAATACTTACCTCTCTTCCTGTTACAGTGGTCAGCTGCACCTATAGAATTTTGTAGTTTGACCCAACTGTATACTGGCTGAAGCAGCTGTGTACGGGTATCTATCACATATATTGTAGACTCAGTCATGTGTGCACTCCTTAGCTCATTATACACATCCTGGATCCCTTGTCAGCTTGGGACATATGTATACTCCCAACATCCATCTTGTCAAACAGGACATTGATGGGTAACAGACTGGGCACTTCTCAGTCATCCCTGACCGCCAGTTGACTTAGTGACATTTCAAGCCTAAAAACACACCTCCATGTAGCTCCCCCTTGGACTATTTCCCAGTGAATTATGGGAAATAGGCCTACAGACTTGATATTAAAAATGCATGTCCCTTTAAGTACTGACCACTCCTTAACTCTTCCCTAATCCCACCCTTATTCACCTAGTTAGCATATTTGGCACAGGATATACTATGGATTAGTCTATAAAAATATACCTATGACTCCTTTAAGGTTGCAGGTTCCCTAAGACCTCCTGCCCACTATATAGCATAACAATAAACTTTTACAATCCTGACTTAAAAGATTGCTTGGGTCCTGAGAATTCATTCCAGACTGCCCACCAGGGACTCTGGTCATTGGGGTCCCTGAAACACCTATCTTTATCCCTCATCATGCCCAAATAATCCTGGTGAAGGCATCTGTTCTTCCCTACGTTGGGAGAGTCAACATGGTCCTAGATTGGGGGCAAAAGCCAACCTTCATCTCCTTAGCCTCCGGATCCCCCTTTTTCTTTGTGTCCTATCCCTTCAAAGAATTCCCAGTCCTCTGCATATGACTTGGACTGACCCAGAGGTATTACTGAATCCTAGTATCAGCATCTTCTGGTCTCTCTCTGGTCCTTTGGATATGGTGCTTCCAGCAGCGAGCATCCACGTGCAGACTCAAGCTTTCTTTAGGATTGGACACTGATGAATAGTTAGAGAAAGACCTTGGTGAAAGTCACAGAATTTTAGAGCCAGAGGGGACTTCAAAAGGAACAGGCTTTCCCATAGCTAGAAGTCTTCAAGCATAGGCTGGAAGGGGAGATTGTAGAGAGAATTCCTGTTCAACTCTGCTTTGGACTGTACAGCCCCTCATAGTCCTTTCTCCTCTATGTTTCTGAGAGCCAATGATTTTTTTAGACCTTTAACAAACCAGAAGATGCCCACATCTACCTTCTGATAACAGGAATCAATGAAAAACTTTTCTTGAAATGCAGCTATTTGCTAAGTAGTAAACCAAACTTTGGGAGCACAAATTCAAAAGTGAGACTGTCCCTGCCCTTTAAGTAGCTAACTTCCAAATGGGAAAAAAAAAAAAAGTAGGCAGGGGAATAGTGGCCAGGGAGGGGAATTAGGATCTGAGGAATCACAGGAGTGGCTAATGGAACAAGAAGGGAGTCAATTAACCTGCTCAGGCATTGATTTGAATGGTTTCCAGATCGAGAGGTCAAAGGTAGGGGGTGGGGTGTTTAAGCCTGCAGGACAGTGATCTGAACAGTTTTGGAGGCATTTCTCACAAAACCAAGGGAATCAATGGGAATTTCAGTATCATGCTTCTTTTAAAAATCTCTGAAAAGGAGTTTTAGCCAAGTGCTCAGGTAAGCAATGAATGAATGCATTAATGAAAAAGTGCCTATTATGAGTCTATTCTATGCCAGGAGCTGTGTTACGCTCTAAGGACAGAAAGCAAAAGTGAGAATCTCTGCCTTGAGGAGAAGCTTATATTCTAATAAAGGAAGACAAGTCCAAGAAGACAACCAATTTGATTTAACTGGACAGAAAATGCAGAAAGGGCTTGTGCCCAAATGCATCAATAGTCCAGGACACCAACATTCAGCAGACATGCTTACTCTCCGTGATCACAGTGCACCTTCTGAGCCACGAGGGTCCTGCCTTTTCTTTGGTGTGTAGCTCCCTTCGGCCCCAGCCTCTGGATCAACTTTCTGCTCCATTATTAAATACATATCACATTAATATAATTTATACATATCATTACACGTATTATTATTGAGGCTGTTTCTTTACGTCCCTTTTTCCTCAATTGCAGCTGTTTCCCTTGTTTCTTTTCTTCGTCGAGGCTCATTTAGAGATCATCCAGCTGCAGCAGCTTTTAATGCAGCTTTCTCTCCGAGTGGACAGCTCTGGCTCGTGTCTGCGTCCTCTCCCATTGGCCACGTCCTCGCCCCTCCCCCAACTCCACCCAACAAGGCTGGTGTGCTTTTTATATCTGGAAACTTATTCGCTGAGGGATGGGAGGGAGAGAAAATAGATATCTATTATTTTTTGTCTTAACTTAGAAAAGTAAACCGGTTTTTTTTAATTATTGAAAAAATGATTATTTTTCGAGGTGTTTATTCTGTCTTTTTCCCAACTCCTCCCATATAACAAATTTTAAAAAACAATAATGATACTCTCATTGTACATATACATAGTCCAGAAGAACAGATTCTCCCACTGGATATTTCCCAAAATGTCTGTCTCTTTCTGCATCTTAAGTCCAGCATGAAATGGATTGCATATTTCATCTTCAGTTCTCAGTAATCATGGCTTATCCTTGTAAGGATCAGAGTTCTAAAGTCTTCCAACATTGTTTTTCTTTATAACGCTAAATTGTTCTCCTGATTCTGCTCACTTTCCACTCCAAGAGTTCATGAGTCTTCTTAGTTTCCTCAGAAACATTCCATTTCTTCATTTCGTATGGGGCAATAATTAAATTATATTCATATACCTGAATTTATTTAGTCATTGCCTGGTAAGGAATGACCTCCTTAATTTCCAGTATTTGGCTATGAAAAATGTTGCTCTAAATATTGCTGCACATATGAGTCCTTTTCCTTTTTTTTTTTTTAATATCTTTGTGAGTATAGAACTAATAGTGGTATTGCTGGGCAGAAGAGTAGGGCTGCCTTATTGACTTGTGGGGCTTAGTTCCAAATTGCTTTCCAGACTGGCTGCACTGATTCACAGCTTCATGAACAGTGTGTATGTTTTCCCACATTTCCATATCCCAGATCCCCTCCAACATTTCTCACTTTTTTTGGTCATTTTTATGGCTCTGAAGGGTGAGAGGTAGAACATTAGAGTTGCTTTAATTTTCATTTCTTCTTTAAATTATTAATCATTTGGAGCATTTTCTCATGTAGTTGCTGATAACTTGGATTTCTTTGTTTGAAAACTACCTACTGGAAAATGGTCCTTGATCATAAATGTACATAATTCACTCATATATCTTGGTTAGGAACCCTTTATCAGAGAAACTTATTGCAAGGATTTTTTTCTAGTTACCTAGAAACAGTTTTCTTGTTCAGATATCCCAGGAAGTTCCCATGAATGACTCCTCTTGGTGCGTGCTTACCATACTCATAGTAACAATTTGGGGAAGGCAAGCATTTTGCCAAATTTCTCTAAGATAACAAAAATAGATATGTGATCCTACTTGACCCTAAATGGCCAGAAGATGCCCCTGGGGCTTCTGTCTAGACTCTTTCTCAGCTAGTGGCACACAACTGCTAGTAGGGGCTGCCCCCTGGATGGAGGAGTATGGGGGGATGTGCGTTTGGAGGAGGCTTTAACTTCAAGCCCTAACAGAATGGATGTACTCCCTTCATGCCCACTCCTTCCTTTCCCACTTCTAGTTTGACCTTGGGGCACATGTGAGTCTGCCAGCTGGGGCCTTGTCCAAAGTCCAGGAGTACTGGAGCAGAACTCAGGATGTTATGTTACCCCTGTAATAAAGAACTTTCACTCAGTCAGCCCCACTCCAAGACCCACAGCAGTCTGGTCACTGTCTACTTACTTCTAGTATAGGACAATTGAGTCCCCAAGCTATGGAAAAGATTCCTCTCCAAAGCTGCTCCTAGAATTCCCCAGCCCTTTCTCCCCTCATACTTTGTAAACTTTTGCTACTTGAAATTAAAGGACCAGAATAGACCAGAGGACGTTTAGATGGACCATAGTACACTGAGTCTGGACGGGAACAAGACCTGTATGGGAGCAGGGTTAGATTCCTGTGGGCAAAGCACCTCCCATCATGTTCTCATTTCTCCCCTTAGGGCTTACCTCTGGGCTTGCCATTCTAATGAATACTCTCTGAATCCAACTCAACCATGTCATTGACCCACTTGACCAAGCCTGACAGTCTCCTGCATGAGGATTCACACCAAACAGTTATCTGGGGGCAGAATCATCCTCTTCTACCAAGCTCCTACAAGAGCTTTACGACAGCCCTGTGAAGTAGGTATAGCAGGTGTTATTATCACTCACATTTGAGGGCACAGAGGTTATATGATTTTCCCAGGGTCATGCAGCAAATTGGAATTGGAGGCAGGATGTGAACCCATTCTTCTAGAACGTCAGTATAGGACCCTACTCATTAGCAAGACCTCTCTTTCCTTAAAACACTTAAAATATAATAATTCAGACCGACACATTTGCCTTTTAATATAATCCACTGCTTTAAGGTTCTCCCTTAGCATATGTTCAGGAAACATTTTGCAGCTAAGAAGGTGCCATCGATGGTTACAGGTCCGTCAAGAACCTTTATTGATGAGTGACTACAGAAACCAACCTGCCAATAGCCAAAAAAGCTGGTTTTTGGTCAATGACCTTTCAAAAAGAAAGGGACAAGGCACGTGTGTAATGAGCTAAAGAAATTGCTATGGTAAACCATTTCGAGGCACTCACTGTTTCATAGGATTTCCAGAAACCAAGAATCTCATACAATCTTCTTGCGGGATAATTCAAGCTGGCAGTGGTCAGGACAATACCATTTTAGTACCCCTTGTCCTGGGCAAAATGGAACACAGTCTGAGTCAAGGTCTTGGCAATGCCCTGGCCTCGATGGTCCCATCTCACAGGTAAGTGTAGCAGCTCCAGGTGTCTCTGCCTTCCTGAAATCTCTTGTGCTGGGCAGGCACACACTAAGCCCACCACCTGACCCCCTGACTCTGCTACCCAGAAACAAGATCCTTTGTCATTGAGGTAGGATGCCCTGATGTTCCACGTGTAAGTGTGCAGACTGTGGTCTACATAAGAGGAGAAAAGATACCTAGCAACCAGCCACAGATAGCCAAGACCCCTAAGAGGGCCAGGAGAGGCAGGAGGAGGGAGGCAGAGCCAAGGAACAGGGCCCCAGGGCCACCCAGCAGGAGCAGGAAGCTTCTGGGCTGTTTTGGCTGATGTCAGAAGTTTTCAACAGCTTGCTACAGCATTCCTTCTGCAAAAATGGCCCTCACCACATGCCAGTTTTGGTCCTGGTACTTCCAGATTTGGCAGGGAGCTATAGATGCTGCTTCTTCTATGTCCTAGGGACCCTGTGGATGAAACCCAAGTGAGCCTCTGCCTTCCCTATTCCCCAGCTTCCTCCCGCCTGCCTTAATCACTCCCATCTTTTCTCCTAAAGCCACCTCTTGTCTCTGAATCCCAGATAGAACACTGCCTGATGGGAGGACAAGGGAGATCCAATTAAGCACTCTTCTTGCTCCAGATGTTCTCCATGCCCTTCAGAGATGTGTCCCCAGGAATGTTTAAGGGGGCAAACATAGCTGGAGACAGGGAGAGAGAATAACACGGTCCTCTCACACCATTCAGGACCAGGTCTTCCAATGGTAGTAGAATGCCTGCCTGCTCAGCCACTAGGCTCCAAGGAAGAGGATTTCCCCAAAGAAGCTTCCTATTCCCTATCCTCACCTGGACTCCAGACTGTTCAGTTGTTCCTCAAGGATAGTTGCCTGTTTACACTGATCTGTAGCACACTCTGACCCATCCTTCTCTCTGGCCACTTCCCAGGGTCTCCATGGGAACTCCCCAAGAATTGTGGCAAAGGGAAATGGCTTTCTGTGTGTTCTGGTGTCAGCAGGGTCCTCAACTTCTTACTCATTGGGGTTTCTGCCCTGCTTTCTCTTCACTGAAGGCTTTTGGATTCTTTTCTCATAGTTTCTCATATCTAAAAAGAAAAAAAAGCGAACTATGGTGAGATACTTAATACATGTTCATACTTGCATTTTGCAAAATAGCAAACAAGGCTATCTCTCTAGTATTTCATTCACAAATAATTTTTTTTAAATTTTAATTAATATTGTAAATGATCATTGGGCAGCTAGGTGGTGCAGTGGATAGAGTGCCAGTCCCGGAGTAAGGAAGACAGCTCACATCTGGTCTCAGACACTTCCTAATTGTATGACTATGGCCAAGTCACTTCACTATCTTTGCCTCAGTTTCCTCATCTGTAAAATGAAATGGAGAAGGAAATGGCAAACCATTCCCAGTATCTCTGCCAAGAAAACCCCACATGGGGTCTCAAAGAGTTGGGTGCTCCTGAAAATGATGGGACAAATAAATGATTGTGAATCTGATTTTATTTTATTCTCAGCGCCAACATGAACTGATGACTAGGGTCCTGCGTTTGGAATCAAGGAGTTGGCCCAAGGCCTTTTCCCGCTATTTGCAACATAAGTTTCCCACAAAAGTTTTGCTGTAAACAGTTGGCTGCTGCCACAAGGAGAAGTGAGACAGACACAAGCATCCATCTATTAAGTGTCTACCATACACAGAGCATCATCTAGGTGAGAGGGAGAAGGCACCCTTTGGGTCAGGTATCCTCCCTGCTGTCCCAGAACTCCCATCTCGATGTTTCAGTGGACCTGCAGGGCTTCCTCAGTCTAACGCACGGTATTATGTGAGGAGAGAAGCAGAATGGCTAATTAAGAGCTGTTGCAAGACATAGTGGTAGTGGGGAGGAATAAACCCACACCTTGACTTTCCATGATACTGTAAATTATGTAGATTGTGTAAGTCTGGAGGAATGAAGTTAACTCTTTAGTGTCCATGTGTGTTTTGGTTCCCCTTCTAAAGAGTCAACCCTAGGGCACCATATAAGTCAGGAGGACTGAATAGGTCCTTGGGGGAGTCAGGGTCTCTAGCGAAGAAGTTACAGCTCTCTGTGGCTCTTAGGTGTTCTCCACCAAAGGGAACGTTGACCCTAGAGTGGTATCCTCTAAATCTTCAGGACTGTATAGGTCTCTGTTGTATAGGTCTAGTGGTGAGTGCCTTAGTTAACAGGGCCTAGTGCCATTACCTTCTCAGGATATTATAAATTTGAATACCGTCTAGGTCCCTGGTGAAAGCAGAGAGTCATTGGTGAGAGGAGAGAAGTTTTATGTGTTCATGGGCTCAGGTAGAAGTCCTTTCTGTTTGGTATTTTCCCATTGGGGTAAGTCTTTTCTATATTTGGTATGTTGTTGGTATGAATATTCCCTGCTGTTTGGCCTTCATTTTGGAAGAGAACCATGATGTCTGGGAGGTGAAGTCATGACTTACAAGTGAATTGCATTTAAGTAAGCAAGGGTTGTGCAAAGCCTCACTTTCTCCTCCAGAGCCATCTAAGTCCAGTGGCCAGATATGGATATGGAACCTAACAGTAGTGTGCTGGTAGATGTTTAACAACTGGCTTTCAGGGTGGGAGGTGGAGAGTGGTACCTTTTTAGTTTAATCTGCATCATTGAAATTTTCTCCATCATTTTCATGTCCTGATTTGTATACAGTATTTGCTGATTTCTGAAGTGTAAATAGTCAGATTAAAAATTTAACAATCAGTTGGCAGGAGCCATAGGAGCTGATTTTAGCACAAACCCAAAGCTAATTAAGTATTGTTTCCATGTTCCTTTGATTGTTTACAGGCACTTTGGGGAATGGAACACCTCCTTTTCTGATGTTAGGAAATTGTACCTATACAATCTCCTTCTCCCAACATGTAAAGTCCTTAATCTTTCATCCAATTAGACATAAGATTACCAAATGTTGTATTGTTTCCTTTTAATTAATTGGTCTTATCTGATTGATTGTTTTTAAGTACAAAATTCTGTCTCCCCCTGTATTTGGGGTCTAGGCCTAAGCTGAAGAGAGCTGATTCTGGTTTGTTGGGCAATTGGCATGCACTGCTTAATAAATTGATATGGTAGGAAGATAGAACCTTTTCTCCTCAGTTATTTCTTCTTTCACCTGCCACTTATTAAAAGTTAGAGGAGAAATAGATAAACTGAAAAACCATAAAACTAGAGAAATAATAAATAAAACTAAAGCCTGGTTCTTTAAAACAACTAACAAATTTCATGAAAACTTAGCCAAACTGATTTCTTTAAAAAGAGGACAGAAAATCAAATCAACAAAATAGAAAATGCACAAGGTTAAATGACCAAAAAAACCAACAGAGGAAATAAAAAAAGAATCATCAGAACCTGCTATTCACAGGTATATATTGACAAATTGCAAACACAGAAGAAATAAAATAATAACTTCAAAAATACATAAAGCAATATTCACAGGACCAATGGTGACTCTGAATATGCCAGCATAATTCTGAATTGTACAATATAATAGTCTCTCCATATAGAAGACAGAAGTAAAACATTTATTCAGACTCAAGAAAGTCAAATCCCAACACTAGGAAGGCAAATCCATCATAGCAACAAAGAAATTAATATACCATAACACAGCAGGGAGCCACACCATACCTTTAGCCTTCCCACAAAAAACCACTCACAAACCTAGCTACCTGCTTGCCTGCATCCTCTCTCTCCCATCATACTAGCTGCTCTGAGTCAGAGCTTCCTCTGGGCTCTGCTCCACCTGTTCAACAAACTCCTCCCACCACAGGCACTATGTGGTTACATTTGGCCTGTTAGGGGGCAGGGAAGATCTTCAAATTTCCATTACCATTACAATGAACCTCAAGATCTTTAATAATACATTTCATTACATAAGTTAATGACATTTTAAGGGTAACTGGTGTCAACAGAATTTTACATCACTATAACAGGGATAACACAAAATAAGCACATAAAACTATCTTAGGGTGGGACTTGAGCACAACCACCCCATCATTCACCCCTAAAATGAAAGGGACTCAAAATCTTGTGGTAAGGGAAGAAAGTTGTCTCCTCCATAGCTACTTCCTGCTGAAATTGGACATAGAGTTGTCCCTGTCCCAAGAGGTCCCATTTGAGAGGTCAGTTCATTAGCTGGCATCCAGAGCTCAGTAGACACCAGGCCCAGGGGTGACACGTCACAATTGTGGGCAACAGTGGACATCAGCTTAAGTGATTAGGTATCTGCAGGTAGAGGGTACTAAGCCTCCAGGAAATAAATCTAGCAAACAAGTATAGCAGACAAAAGGCCAGAAAGAATAAGGAAACAATAACCAAAAGCAGGGTAGATATAGAGTCAGTCATGCTTCTAGAGTCCATGAACCCACTATCACAGCCTCATTCATGGTAGAATATATGAGTTAAGGGTACAGTTTGGTAATCATCTTCTGAATGAACAACAGTGACAGTAGTATCTTTCCCATATGCTATAAGCTCCACAGCCTTTAGAACATCATCTAGTTTCCACTTTACTCATACTTTAGCTCCCAATTTTATTCTATCACTAGACCCAAAACCTTCAGTTCCTCCGATAGTTATTTCAGAAAGAGGGTCAGTTTTCACAAGGGGTATGGTTTCACAAGGAATAATGATCACTTGAACTATTCTATCATTTTTTACAAAACTGTATGTGTTCTTCACCCAAATTTTGGAACATCAAAATAATTTCTCCTTGATAATTAGAATCTGTTACTGCAACCAATACATTTATACTTTGAGCTGCTAATCCTGATTTAGGTAATATCTTTCCAAAATGATTTTTTAGGAATTCTCATACAGACTCCAGTGGAGATTTTTCTTATTTCTCTTCTATACAACTAAAAGTCCTCTAAAAAATGTAAATCATATCCTGCCAAACCAGGTACTCCCAAACACAGTTCTGGGACATCTTGCCTCATAGTCCAACACTCAATATTTGTGATCTTATGTATTTTTTGTTTTCTAATTTGCAGATTTGGGGTCATCTTTCTGGCTAGAGGTGTACTTCCTCCCAACGGTCTATTATTTAGATTATATAAAGCAATGAACAAATTATCCTTAAAATGTTGATACAAATTATTAGAACTTAACTTCTTACACTCTTCTTTCAATAATCCATTAATTTTTTTCAATTAACCCAGATGCTTGTGGATAATATGGAAAATGATATATCCGTTCTAGATTGTTTAATATACAATATCTCTTCATTTCATTACCTTTGAAATGTGACCCAGTGTCACTTTGAATCTGCACTGGGATTCCATAATAAAGACTTATGATATCTAGAGGTTTACAGTTGTTTTTCTGGGTCACATTCTTATAAGGACAATACACTAGTACACCTGAATAGGTGTCAACATAAGCAAATATAAATTTGCATCTTTTATCTTGGGTTAGGGAACCAATATAAACTGTCAAATTTGGGCTGGGACTTTCCTCCTTACGCTCTCCACAGGTACTACCTGAGGAACAGTTCGCCCCTTTTCCAGTTGACATATGTGACATTCCTCTGCTACCTATTTTAACAATGAATATGAGATAGTAATACCTTGATCTTGTGCCCATCAGCGTGTGGCTTGAATCCCTAAATGGCTGACCTTTTGATGGACCATTTTGCTAGTACCATATCATCAGCTGGTGTCACAGTAGGGACAATATATTGAGTAGCAATTTTACTAATGGATCAGCATGTGCATTGCAACTCACATTCTGGCATGCTGAGAGCCACGTGAGCATCTACATGAAAAAGTGACAAATTAGTAACCAAAGACATGTCCCATATATCTTTCTATAATTCTTTGCCCCAAACTTGTTTGCCATGAACTTCCCAATTTTGGTTTTTCCACAGGAATATCGATATAGCTAATCCATTAGCTACTGCCCATGAAGCAGTGAATATATGACACTGTCCTCCATGTTCTGTTTTAATGACCTGATGTACTGCCACAAGTTCGGCATATTGACTGCTTCCACCTGTCTCACTACTTTCCTTAATCTGAGTCTTCCTGAAGATGTGACAAACTTGTATATAATGATTCAGGAAGATCTGTAGGGACAGTTCTTACTTCTCTATTCCATCTAACATCAAGCCCCTTTTCTTGATACATTTTGTATAGTTCATTAGTTGGAATAACGTCTGTTCTATCAAAATCTACCCTGCTGTCAATAGAGCAGTAAACAGTTCTTTTCTTGTTAATCTATTCTGACTTTGAATTTGCTGGTCATTTGTTCTTCTTTCTTCAGGAAATTTATTTTTTTTCCATTTCCCCAAATCAGCTAGCTGTGAAATATTATCCTGCATGTATGAAAGAGGGTGCTCTATCTCCCCAATTAGTAGAGTCAAAATAAGGTGTATATAAGCAAGAGGAGCTGTCTTCACTATGATATTTCTATGAGAAACTGCTAACGAGATATCATGATATGCATTCGCATCTCTGATCATGATAGCAGTTTTCATTACCTCCTCCTTTAACTTTCTCATAGATTCCCTAAATGAGTACCGGGGTGTCTCTCCACTAGGCCAACATAGAATCAGTGGGATACATTTTATTGCATCCATCTGCTGCTAAGGCTAACAGATTGGCCATATTGTTACCTCCTAACATATGATGATGCCTAAAAACTTGCTGTACAAAAGCATTTTAATACTGATAAATTTCAAGCAATCCACACTATCTACAGATACTCTCCCAGTCCCTTCATCACTGATTCTCACCATCCAAGACACTAACAATTCTCCTATCCTTTGGATGAATCCACTTAATGTATCAGCAACCTCTTGCTAAGTGATATCCTAAATTATCACCTTGAACTCTGTTTGGTGCCCATCATTCTCCTGCTTTCTTCTTAGTATGGGGCAAACTTCTGTCCTTATAAAAGCTTTTTCATCTAACATTGTTTCATTTTCCACCCATGCACTCTCCTGGCAGCCATTTCCAGGGCAGCTAGACTCAGTCTGTATTAGGACAGCATGCACATTTCTCTTGTTAGTTTTTTGCTTTTTCTTAGCTAAATTCAGTTTTTTCCCCTATCACCTGAGAACCTCCAGTTTCACTTCTAAAGGAGAGTCAAAATGCTGTAACACAGTCAGCTCCCTTTACATCTGAGTTTTCTCTTCCAGTACTTTGTCTGTTTTTACATATAATATAGCAACCTGTTAGTAAAACCCAGCCTCCTCTACATACACCTTTCAGTTCTTTCCCTGGTTTTTTATATTCCTTGCAAATATGTCTCTAAATCTTTAGGTTCTCCTTCCTGTAGACTCAGTTCCTAGTTTTCACAGAGCCATGTACTTTTAGCCCATTCCCTTGTTATGGAGGAATAAGACAAATCCTCCCATCCCTGGATATTCATTTCTTTTTCTAAATCCCTTCTACTTCCAAATAGAGGTCTGATATTTCATGATCCCATCCTTGTCACCAAATATAGTGCAAACACAATAGTTACAGCACCAAGAGTTACTATGAATATGCTGGCATAATTCTGAATCACACAATAAAACAGACTCTCCAAAGAGAAGAAAGAAGCTAGACATTAATTCAGACACCAGAAAGGCAATTCCATCATAGCAATAAAGAAGATGATATTCCATAACATAGCAGAGAGCAACACCATACCTTTACTCTTCCCACAAAAAAAAAAACCAGTCACAAGCCTAGCTGTCTGCTTGCCTGCATAGTCTCTCTCCCACCATGCTAGCTGCTCTGAGTCAAAGCTTCCTCTGATCTCTGGTCCACCTGTTCAGCAAACTCCTCCCATACAGGCTCCATGTGATTACATTTAACCTATTATAAGGCAGAGAAGATCTTCAAAACAGAGATAATTTTCAAATGCCCTTAGGCCTATTAAGGGGCAGAGAAGATCTTCAAGTTACCATTAATATTACAAATAGATATTTAGCCAAACTGATTTTTTTAAAAGAGGGCAGAAAATCAGATCAACAAAATAGAAAAGGTACTAAGTGAAATCACAACAAAACCAGAAGAAATAAAAAAGAAGCATCAGAACCTGCTACTCACAGGCATATGTTAAAAAACTGAAAATCCAAAAGAAACAGAATAACTTCAAAAATACAAAATATGAAAACTATCAGATCTTAATTAGCCCCATCTCAGAAAAGGAAATTGGACTAGTAATAAAGAGACTACCAGAGAAAAATGAAACAAAAATCCTAGATCTGATAGATTCAGAGGAGATTTCTATCAGACTTTGAAAGCAAAATTACAACAAATACCACACAAATCATTCCCAAAATTGAAAAAGAAAACACCCTACCAGATTCTAGATTACACAAATATAGTGGTAAAGACTAAACTAGAGAAAAATGATGCTCAGAAGGAGAACTACAGACCAATACACAAGGAGGTGAAGATAAATATTTAACAACTGGCTGTCCCCCCAAAAAAACTCTTGTAAATTTTACCTGCTTTGTTAACATTTTGTCCATCACTTTCTTCAGTCTAGGTGATCAAGAAAACAATAAATTGAGCTCTAATTTGTAGCATTTGCCCATTTCTGAAGTGTAAATGCTTACATTTATTTTTTTTTAATATTTATTATTACTTTATCACTAGGACAAACAAGAATATCACAATGTAAACTTTATCTTGAAGACATATTTTGGCAATTGGTAAAGACATCAATATCATTTGAAAGGAACTGGTCTGTGATTCAGTTCTGTCTCTGTACTAAAGAAATCACTGACTATACATTCAAGTTTTATCCATCTACATGGCTGCCAATCAACTGAATAAAAGGATTTCTTCTACAAATCCATCTGTTCTTATCCAGAGAAAACTTATGAGTCCTTGTTAGCTGGTGAAACATTAGTTGGTATGTATTCATTAGGAAAGAGGCTAGGCTCAAATTACATATACAAGAACCATGCACCCTAATTGGCCATTTTCAGTAAAGGTTGGGTACTGATGGACAATGGAAAATGGATAATGGCTGTTGTAAGCATAAGGAGTTTGGTTTTCCAGGATCCGTGGCCATAACAATCTCTTGTTTCCAGCTGTTAGATATGAGTTCTGTGGTTCAAAACATCTTCAACATGACCAACGTAGGTTGTAGGGGCCAGGTATGACTGTTTAGATTGTGAATGTCAGGACCCTGGAGGGGTGAAGTATCAGAATACAGGAGAAGGGCACTAGTCAGTGAATAGGGAACTGTTAGGGTTGAAATGTAAGGCTGAAATGCACAAGCTAGGATGTTGTGTGTGCCTTGATTAGTTCCCATTAACGATTGGGGGAAATCTGTGTTTGCCTCATCTGGCCCCCATTGAGACATGAGGTGAATTAAGGGAATGGACAAGTTGTGCTTATCTTGATTGACCCAATCAAGGCACAGTT
>CM053581.1:17276324-17302099 GCA_028627135.1 Pseudochirops cupreus
GTTTTTCTGTTTGTTTGTAACTTCTGTTTGTATTCTCTGAAGTTCAGGGCGCTGACTTTTTCCCCTGAACTAGGTAAATGGTATTTGATTAATTAAAGTAAGATTGTTAACCCATTTTGAGTTGCTTTCCTTTAGAAAAGCAGATCTAAGAACCTGTGCTAGTAGCCGCCCTAGGTATGCTAGGGTGCTTGCTGATACATCATCTCACAATACAATAGTCAATCTTCTACTCTTGGTGCAATCATAGGTTAACTTAATCAGTCACTTATCTAGCAATCAGTCACTAAGTATCATTACTCACTAAATACAATCACTGGAAAATTGCACAAACCCCCCACCCCCTCAGTGTCTAGTAAACTTCAATTTCATCAATTTCCAAGGAGAGGCCTTTTCTTCATCTTGATTCAAGATGGTCTCTCAGATTCCTGGATCCCCTTACATGGTCCCACCTCCTACCTGAATCCACCAAACAGTCACCTGGATTCAGAGGCAGACAGCTCCCAGCACCTTGTCCAGTCCTCCAGGCAGTTTTTGCTACACACTGAAGTTCACAGGGTCCAGCACATCTCAAAACCTTCACAACTTCTGTTGCCAGGAACTCAAGGATGAACCAAACCACAAACAAAGTCTTATCTCAGTCATGCTTCTTTAGTCCTCCAGCAGTTCAGCTGGCCCTAGGACCCAGAAGAAATCTCAGCCTTCCAGGCAGCCTTCTTGGCAGCAATGTCAGCCTTCACCAGATTATGGTCTCAAGAATACTACAACTCAGTTCTCAGTCCAGCAAGTAGCAGCCCAGCTTTAAGATGCTGTGAAAATTCTACTTCCTCTACCAGGAGCCCGCCAAAAGAAAAAAATTCTTGATTCTCTCTCTGGGCCTTTTCTTATACACACACACATACACACACACACACACACACACACACACACACACACACACACACACACACACGCATTGGCTTCCTGTCTCAGCCAATCCCTTCCTCTTATGTCAGCAACAGGAGACAGAGTTCACACCTTTTGTTGCTTTGACAGAGGTATTTAGCCCTTAGTTACTAAGGGCTAAGTACCTGCTTACTTGACATAATAAAAGAAGGGGTTTTCAAATTTAAATTAATTACCATTACACCTTCTAAGCATTTCCCCACATTGAAGATATCTGAGCAAAGACTGGATATCCATTTGTCAGGTACATTGTGGCAGGAATTCCTGGTTAACAGTGGGTCAGCCTGGATGCCAGTGAGGTCCTTTCCAGTGCTGAGATCAGTAATGAGATTTTACCCATCTTCAATCTCTTTATTTGGGAAAAGGCTGATAACAACCTTTAATGAGCACTGATGGTGTACTGAGCATAATTGTGGGTCAATATATAAAAGGCTAAAAGCAAAGATGGTTATGGGATCTTTCAGAATGAAGAAGGGACTAAATATTCATAGTAGAAAAAAGGAATGGCCACCACTCACCATTTTAGAGAATCAAAAGCTGCATGTGATTTCCAGAAGCTCATCTTCTCATATTCCCTTTGAGCTGGATAATTATAGCAAAGGGCATTCACAACCACAGCATCATACCCCTGGTCCTGTACAAATTGCAGCAGAGTCTGGATCAGGCATTTGGCGATACCCTGGCCCCCATACTCAGATCTCATGGACGAATATAATAGCTCTAGACATTTCTGTCCTCTTGAAGACTGTTATGTTGGGCAGGTACACACGGTACTCACCACCTGACCCTCTGGCTCTGCCACCCAGAAACAAGATCTTCTGTCACTGAGATAGTATTTCTTGATGTCCTTCATATCAATGTGCAAAGCATTGTCCACATACCAGTTTAAAGGCTATTTAATAGCCTGCCACAGGAAGGCCAAGAGGACTAGGAGAGCCAGGAGAGACAGAAGGAGGGAGCCAATCCCAAGAAACACAGTCCCTGGGCATCTCAGCAGAAGCAGAAACCTTCTGGGTGGTTTCATAAGATGTAAAAAGCCAGAAGGAATGTGTTCTAGTAATCCCTTAATGAACATGTCCATCACAGCTTCCCTGTCTTGGTTCTTATATTTCCATATATAATATGGACTCTTCAGTCTTCTTCTCCTACTGACACTATAGAAGAGACAAGATTGGCATCATCCTTGCTCAATCCACCTCAGTCATACCATTTCCCTCCCCAGAACTCACCTTCTTTTCCTAGAAGGAATAAAACTACTGTCTGAGTGGGACAATTAGAAAGAGAAGGAAACTGTCCACATTCTGCCCTCTACAGACCCAGGCTTCCTTGATCCCATCTGAAGTCAGTCCAAGGATGGAAGGAGCAAATCCTATGCCTATCCAGAATCGTTTCTCTGAGCCATCCAGAATAGACTCTCCTGATGAGATGTGGTCTTTCCTCTCAATCTAGAGCTTCCTGTGATCCCAAGTCATGGGAGCTTGACCTAGAGGCAGTGCTGTATAATGAAGAGAGTGTCCTGAGTTCAAATCTTGCCTCTCTTACTTCCTATTTGGATAAGTGTGTCTCCATTTCTAACTTGTAAAATGGAGGTAGGGGGAGGGTGGGAAAGGTGGCATCTTAGGTACCTTTGAGCTCCACATCTTTTGTCCTATGGAAAGAACTCAGAGGCAGATGGGAATCTTTCCTGGGAAGTTCCCTCTCCTGTCTCCTCACTTGTTGGTTTTGCAGATCCCAGACACTCCTGTCCTTTGTAGCTGGTACCTTTCAACTTGTGCCCTTTTTTTTTAAAGCTGCTCCTGTAAGAGTCTGCCTGAGTGCTTCCAAGCCCACATTATGCTACAAGGTCAATGTCCTTTCTCCTGTTTGAGCTGTCTAACTGAGAGCAGAATGATTACTTTTTCACTCCTTACCCTACAAACTTCCCCAGCACCTGAACCCCTCCACTCACCTGCCCACAGCTCAGACAAGGAGTGGGGCATTCTGCCTAAATAATCCTGCTGAAGGCATCTGCTCTTCCCTCCTCTGGGAGAGTCACCTTGGTCCTAGATTGGAAGCAGAAGCCAACCTTCACCTCCTTAGCCTCGGGATCTTGCTTTGTCTTTGTGTTCTCCCCCTCCCAAGCATTCCTAGCCCTCTGACTGTGACTTGGACTGACCCAGAGGTTTTACTAAATTCTAGTATCAGCATCCTCTGGTCTGTCTCTGGTCCTTTGGATATGGCACTGTCAGCAGCCAGCATCCAAGTGCAGACTCAATCTTTCTTTAGGATTGGATACTGATGAACCCTTAGAGAAAGACACCACTGAAAGTCACAAAATCTCAGAGCCAGAGGGGCTTCAAAAGGAACAGTCTTTCCCAAAGCTAGAAGTCTTCAAGCATAGGCTGGAGGGGCAAGTTACAGAGAGAATTCCTGTTCAACTCTGCTTTGGGCTACATAGCCCCTCATTGTCCTTTCCCTTCCATGCTTCTGAGAACCAATCATTTCTTTTAGACCTTTAACAAACCAGAAGATGCCCACACCTACCTTCTGATAAGAGGAATCAATGGAAAACTTTTCTTAAAATTCAGCTATTTGCTGGGAGTACAGATTCAAACGTGTCCCCACCCTTAGGAGCTTACTTCCAAATGGGGAAAAACAATGTAGTCAGGGGAATAGTTGCCAGGGAGGGGAATTGGGATCTGAGGAATCACAGGAATGGCTAATGGAACAAGAAGGGAGTCAATTAACCTGCTCAAGTATTTATTTCATTGGTTTCCAGATCAAGAGGTCAAAGGTAGAGGATGGGGTGTTTAAGCCTGCAGTACAGACAGCAAGGCACAGTGATCTGGACAGCTTTGGAGGCATCTCTCACAAAACCAAGGGAAACAAGGGGAATTTCAGTATCATGCTTCTTTTAAAAATCCCTGAAAAGGGCTTTTAGCCAAGTGCTCAGGTAAGCAACGAATGAATGAATTAATGAAAAACTGCCTATTATGAGTCTATTCTATACCAGGAGCTGTGTTAGCCTCTAAGGACAGAAAGCAAAAGTGAGAATCTCTGCCTTGACAAGAAGCTTATGTTCTAATAAAGGAAGACAAGTCATACAGGTGACTGACTGATGTCCAAGAAGACAACCAATTTGATTTAACTAGACAGAAAATGGAGAAAGGGCTTGTGCCCAAATTCATCAGCCCTCCAAGACACCAACATTCAGAAGACATACTTCCTGTCCATGATCACAGTGGACCTTCTGAGCCATGAGGGTCCTGCCTTTTCTTTGGTGTGTAACTCCCTGCTGCCCCAGCTTCTGGATCAACTTCCTGCTGTATTATTAGATATCTATTATATTATTATTATAATGTATACACATTATTACATGTATTATTATTGAAGCTCTGTCTCTATTGAAGCTGTTTCCCTTTTTTCTTTTCTTCGTTTGTGTTCATTTAGAATAGGTCATTGAGCTGCAGTGGCTTCTATTGCAGCTTTCTCTCCAAGTCAGTGGACAGCTCTGGCTTGTGTCTGGGTCCTCTCTCATTGGCCATGACCTCTCTTCCCTCCCCCAACCCCACTCAACAAGTTTAGTGTGCTTCTTATATTTGGAAACTTATTTGTTGAGGGGTCAGAGGGAGAGAAAATCGATCTCTGTTATTCTTTTATCTTAATTTACAAATGAAAACAGTTGTTTCTTTTTTTAAAAAATTACTTATTTTAAAAAATTATTATTTTTCGAAGCATTTATCCAGTCTCCTTCCCAACTCCTTCCCCCATATAACAATTTTTAAAAATAATTATAAGACTCTTATTATAAACATGTGTAGTCCAGAAGAACTGATTCCCACACTGGATATTTTCAAAAATGTCTGTCTCATTCTTCATTTTAAGTCGAGCAGGAAATAGATTCCATGTTTCATCTTCAGTTCTTGGTAATCATTGTCTATCCTTGTAAGGATCAGAGTTCTAAAGTCTTTCAACTTAGTTTTTTTTACAACATTGTTGTCATTTTGTAAAGTGTTCTCCTGATTCTGCTCACTTTCCTCTGCAACAGTTCGAGAGTCTTCCTAGTTTCCTCAGATATTTTTCCATTTCACCATTTCATGTGGTGAAATAATTCAATTATATTCATATATTTTAATTTATTTAGCCATTCCCCAATAAGGAGATACTTTCTTAATTTCCAGTATCCAAGTACGAAAAAAATTGCTATAAATATTGTTGTACATATGGGTCCTTTTCCTCTTTTTTTACCTCTTTGTGGGTATAGAACTAATTGTGGTATAGATGGGTATAAGAGCAGGGCTGGCTTAGCGACTTATGTGACTTGGTTCCAAATTGCTTTCCAGATTGTCTAGAACGATTCACTGCTTCATGAACATTGCATTAGTATGCATGTTTTCCCATATCCCCTCCAAAATTTCCAACTTACTTTTTGGTCATCTTTACCAATCTGATGGGTGAGAGGTAGAACTTTGGAGTTGCTTTAATTTTAATTTCTCTAAATTATTAGTGATTTGGAGCATTTTTTCATACATATGTTGAAAATTTGGATTTCTTTCTTTGAAAAGTGCCTACTCATATTCTTTGACCATTTGTCTACTGGGGAATGATTCTTGGTCATAAATTTGAATCATTTATTCCTATATCTTCTATATGAGACCTTTAACAGAGAAATATACTGCAAAGATTTTTTTTTCTAGTTACCTAGAAACAGCTTTTTTTGTTCAGATATCCCAGGAAGTCCCCATGAATGAGTCCCTTTGGTGTATGCTTACCATATTCATAGTAACCATTTGGGGAAGGCAAGCATTTTGCCAAATTTCTCTAAGATAACAAAAATAAAGATAAATATGCAGTCCCAGTTGACCCTAAAGGACTATAAGATGCCCCTAGCATTTCTGTCTAGTCTCTTATTCTCAGTTGGTAGCACACAACAGCTGCCCCCTGGATGGAGGACTATAGGGAGTTGTGGGTTTCAAGGAGCCTTTGACATCTAGCCCTAACAGAAAGGATATCCTCCCTTCATGCCCACTCCTTCCTATTTTGCCCACTTCTAGTTTGACCTTGGGACACATATGAGCCAATCAGCTGGGGCTTTGTCCAAAGTCCAGGAGTACTGGAGCAGAACCCAGGATGTTATGTCACCCCTGTGATCATCCCTATAATCTTCACTCAGTCAGCCCTACTCCAAGACCCACAGCAGTCTGCTCAGAGACTAGTCACTTCTAATACAGGACATTTGAGTCCCCCAGTTATGGAAAAGATTCCCCTCCAAACCTGGTGCTAGAATTCCCCAGCCCTTTCCTCCCTCATACTTTATAAACCTTTGCTACTTGCTATTAATGGACTAGAACAGACCAGAGGACGTTTAGATGGACCATATAACACTGAGTCTGAATTGGAACAAGACTTCTATAGGAACAGGGTTATATTCTTCTTGGCTTCTGGAACCTGACATCAAAGGACTTGTGGGGCCAGAATCAAAGCTAACTGACATCTGCAATCTTCCTATGATTGGAGAAGTCCTTCCTATCAGCTCTCCCTAGCTTAAAGAAAAATATACAAATGCATGTGTCTGTGTGTATTCCAATATTGTATATATTCATATATGTGTGTGTATATATGTGTGTGTATACATACATACACACACACACACACACACACACACACACACACACACACACACACACATATATATATATATATATATATATATATATATATATATATATGTATGTATGTATGTATTCCAATATGAAAGCCCCTTCTCTTTGATGGCAATGTGACAAACAGACAATGCCTAAGGAAGCAATAAGGCCAGAGCACACACAAGGAAAATGCACACACATGTGGCTTGGCCAATTCACATCTCCAATGCTGCACTGATGATAACATCCTCTGGTAACATCATCATGCTGCCCTCTGTGGAGCATTGTTTCTTGGCAATCTGCTGGGTGTTTTGTCATTTCGGTTGAACATCACATGGTCCCTGCTGGCCATCAAGTTTTGTCTATATTGGGAATTTTCTTTCCTGTACAGGGCTTTGATCTGGTACCATCTGCTGGATATTATTAGCTGCTTTGAACTCTCTGCTCCCATCCACTGTGCTGTAGTAATTAATATGTCTCTCCCTGACTAAAGAAACTACCATCTTTTATTGCATAACCAAGGTCTCCAATATGGCACTCAATAAAAGCAGTTAAAATACTTTTAGATTAAATTTATTCTTTTGCTGCTCTTCTCTGGTGTTGATTCAAGGTCCATGGGCCAAGACAAGTATATGAGTAGGGTTAGGAAATTCCTTATAATTCCTGCTATGTTCTTGATTCTGAGTTGTCCCGCAAACTTGTTTGGGGAAACCTTCTCCCAAACCCTTACAAAAGCTCTGGGGAGCCTTGAGGAGTAATGCTCATCTCATCCTCAAAATTCTCTTTGAATTTAGGATAAGAACAGAAAGTGAGGTGAAGCAGTCAGCTTCCATGTTTCTACAAATGCTTACTACGACCTACTAAGAGGATCATAGGGTAGCTAGATGTTCTAGAGGGACAATACCCCAATTCTAAGATGAGATGTTAAGATATGGTTTTAAAACCCAGAAGTTAGAACCAGAGTGATCATTCATATCTTTTATCTGGAAGACAGAGACCTAAAAAGCACCAGAAAATACTACCCATGGATATTCTGAACTGGCTTTACCCCTCATAAGCCCAAAATAAGATGACAGACACTCCCCACAATTAAATATTAGCATGTTTACATAAGAGAAACACTGATTAATGTGGTTGATTTCACAGTCCAGTTGCCTTCCCCTCACTAAAGGGAAGGATAAGGAAAACAAGAAAAATAGAGTTGGGTGGAAGAGGGGGAGAAGGGGAGGGATGTCCAAAACCAATGAACCAGCAGGTATGACTGGGAGGTATTTCCAGGTCATCTGGGAGGGAATTTCAGAATTGTAACTACGGAGTAGGTACCACATTATTCCTATGGCAAGGGTGGATGAATGAGTGAATGAAAGCATTTATTCATGATTATTTTGTCCTAATCACTGAGCTAACAAATAAGGCTAAAAACACAAAAATAGTCCTTTCCCTCAAGGAGCTTGTGTTGCCATGTGGCCCAAAATCAATACTGCTTTCCCTGGCATCTCTCAGGGGAGGATAGTACTTAGTTCACAGGGTGAGTAAAGTAAAAACAACAACAACAACAACAAAAACACAGTCAGACTCCCCCTCATCACTAGGTTGCTTAATTATCTGATCAGTGTGGACCAAAGGTTAGCTTTAGAGTTTACAAAGCAATTTTTCCTAATAGTCTCGCAAAATAGGCCGAGTAATGATTATCCTATGATCCGTTTTATACATGAGGAAATTGAAGCTTGCAGAAGTTCCTGGATTTGTGCAGAGTCACAAACCTAATTATTTGAAGAACCAGTGATAGGTTCACTGGGCTTTGACCTAGAGGTGACTTTGAGGTTATCTGATCCGACATTCATTTTATAGATGAGTAAACCAAGAGCCAAAGAATTGAAGTGATTTGCCTCAGATCACTCACAGCTAAGATAATGGTAGCACTTAGATATGAACCCAAATCCCCTGACTCCAAATGACTGCCGAATCTTAAGCATCACTCCGTGAGGTCAACTCAGGTGAACGAAGGAAGTTGATCCCTTTACATACAGAGTGGGCACTACAGGTATTATTATCATTTTACAATTAGGGAAACTAAGTCTCAGAGACATCAAGTGATTTGTCCATGGTCACATAGCTAGTAATTGTCAGAGAAAGTATTTGAACCCAAGTCTTTGGGAATTCTGAAGAACACTCCAGCCAATATTCAAGCCATTATGCCATACTACTTCCCATCATTCCATTTGAGTACCAATCTGAAACAAGTAGAATCCCAAGGACCTTTCAATTTGGCAATCATAAGCAAGATAGATAAGTGGTCATCACATAACAGAGAGCTGACTTTGGAGCTCTTATCTTTCATATCTTTTATCTCAGGAAGACAGAGACCTAAAAAGCACAAGAAAATACCACCTATGGATATTCTGAACTGGCTTTACCCCTCATAAGCCCAGAAAAAGATAACAGACATTTCCCACAATTAAATATTACCATGTTTACATAAGAGAAACACTGATTAATGTGATTGATTTCACACTCCAGTTGCCTTCCCCTTGTGTAGGACGAAGTGCGGTCTCTCATTTGTTAAAGTATATAGAGCCTTTGGCCTCAGTGCCATAAGGAAAATAAATAAATAAGAGAACTGGCTCTAAGCTGTGATTAGCGAAACTTGTTGTTTGAGGTAAAAGGCATTTGGGACCACTACTAAATTTTGTTTGGAGTTTGAATTTGGGTATAGTTGCCTGCATTAAATGCCACAAGCTATTCAGAGGAGATGTGATCCTATGCTGTTAAATACCTGTAGAAGTCTACATCTGGTAAAAGCTGAAGTGACAATCTTAGCTTCAGCTGGGATGGGATCTCTCTGACCAAACCCATGAAATTCCTTTGAAAAGGAATGTTTCCTACCTATTCCTGAGTCTAGCTGTAAGGTGGTACCAATACTGCATGGATGGATATCTGTGACTTTACCTGAATTTAAACAGAGCCAAGGATGTTTTATCCTGTCATATTTGGAATGTCACATGTCCCTGTTTTTTCCTTCTATAGCAAGTTTAAATGATCAGAGCAAGTAGTCAGTAAAAGATACGAACCATCTTGTTTTGTGGTTAACAAATGTAAAGGAATGCTGAATAAACTGGATAATGGTTTTGATGGGAAATGTGAAAGACAGATATAGGTTTGATGGGAAATGTGAAAGACAGATAGGAAGGTTTGGGGACAAATGAGGGTTCATTCAAGCCCCTCCTGTCTCCAGATACTTGATATCAGTTTCTGAAAGGTTTAAGTATGTTGAGAGTGTATGTGGAAGTATTTTTAGAAAGCAGGAAAGATTTGTAACTTGATTCTAAAATTTTGAGGAAAGCAACAGGATCAGATTGATTCTTCTAAGAACTATATATATGTGTGTGTGTGTGTGTGTGTGTGTGTGTGTGTGTGTGTGTGTGTGTAAGACTGGCTTTCACAGATTTCTCTATGGAAACTCAAAGCTTGAGCATGTTTGATAATAAGATCAAAAGTCTGGATTTTGATGCAACGTTGTAACCATGGAACTTTATTGTAATGTTTGTGCCTAGCCCTGTGTGGCTAGAAAACTGAACTTTTTGTGACTCTGTGTAAACCTAGCCTTGCATGGCTGAACCATCTCTGTGCACCTTTGGTATTAAATCATGCTTCTGTGAGCCCCTGTCAGGCCTGACTGACTGCTCCAGTTCGAATATACCTGCTCCTGAGTGAACATCTGAGCCAAGGGACCTGGAAAAGACAACATCAGATGCAGATGGCATCTCCAAAAAAAAATCCAGACCAGGCCTGCACAAGAACTGTTATAGCTCTAGTTTATTGCTTTTTATTCTCATTGTGTTACTTTGATCCCTTACTGTTAGAAAAAGATGTTTTTAAAGCTCTTATATGACAATTTCTGAAGGTTTACAAAGTTTTCAATTGATTATTGCTAAATTGATGTAATGAGTTGTAAAGCAGAACAGTTCTTGCTGTTTCAATATGAATTTGTGGCTATTCCATGAACTGAGCAGAGGTTAACATTTGTAACCGAGTGTATGTGTAAAAGATTCATCTTCTGAAGTATCTCTTTCTTCCAAAGTGAATACAATTAGAGGATAGACAAGCTTTGTGAAACAAGGATATATGTCCATTTGTAAGGTTCAAGTCAGAAACCTCTTTTGTTTAAGGTCCACAGTTATGTAAGTGAAGAATAATACCTTATGACATACCTAGTCTATGTAGCATGTAGAAATATTAAGGACAGTTAAACAGTCTGAGTAATGGATTATACTAGCCCATGCTCACTCTACTTCTGGTCATTTTTCTCCTACTTCTTTAGGCTCTTGTTTGTTTACTCTCTTTGCTACATTTGTATCTTCTAGGCTCAGCAACCCTCCACTTGCAGATGATGGCTCAGGCTGTATACCAATCACTGCCCGAAGTAATTACCCAACACCCTTTGGATCTGGTGTCTGTCAAGTTCCAGACATTGGCCGCAGCCCCCTGTCCCCTTGACTGATGTGAGGCAGGGACAGCTCTACAACCTTTCTCAGTATGAAGAAGCTCGGAAGCTGAGACCTTTGTCCCTTGTCCCCAAATGAATTTATGTCTTATCTGTTAAGGGGGTGGGGAGATGATGAGGTCTGGGATGCCTTTGTCTGTAATCTCAGTCTGTAAATCTCACTTGTGTTTGGGTACCTATGTATGTAACATCACTTTGTAACAAGCCTGTGCAATTAAGCTGCAAAAGTCACACTTTCCTTCATCCATAAAGGCATTAACTCTGCCTCTCCCCTGCCCCCAGCCTAAAAATATTTTTCTGAGCTACCAGCCTGCCCAGATAGCTTCCCATGAACACATCGTCCAAGCATTTAATCAACAAATGCTTAGTTTAGAGACCTCCTTTGTCCTTAGTGGCCAGCTGCACCCAGAAACCTTGAACGACATTATTAGAGAGATGACTCCCTCCTGAATCCCTAATCAGTCTAGCTTCCAAACTTGGCACCTCCTGAAACAACCAAGCCTATCCTCCAACAAGCCACGTTGGACCTATGTCACTCATCCTTGACCAGAAGTTACCTAGTGATGTGTCAAGGCAAAAACCACACTTGCCCCCCAGACCTCCCTCAAATTTTTCCCAGTGAATTATGGGCAATGTGTCTGCACAGCTAATATAGAAAGTGCACATCTCTTTAAGCCCTAACCCCTCCCAAACTCCTCCCTAATCCCTCCCAAACTCTACCCCCACTCACCTGGCTAGCATAATTAACCCTTCTGCTTTTGCCCGGTGGCCTCCCCTCTCTAGACATTTTTTTCAGTGGTTGGACTGCCCACTTCTCACAAGATTCTAATAAAGAGACCTTTCTCTACTTTCACCTTGAGACATCTCTGAGTAATTGACTTAGATAGGGAGCTCTGTATCCCACACACCCTCACTATAGTGAAGGATAAGGAAAACAAGAACTCTCTTCTGACATATACAAGCGATGTGACCCGTGGCAAATCTCTGACTATATCTCAGTGACTCAAGAAATTCTCTAAGACTATAAGCTGTAGAACAATTGATCTATACTGTTAGAGAAAGTTCCCTACACCAAGAAAATTATAGATTTGTTCCCCCTCTGTTCCCCATTTTAAAAAAATCACACACACACACATACAGAGAGAGAGATACAGAGTCACAGAGATAGAGACAGACAGAGAGAGAGAAACAGAGAGAGAGAAAGGGAGGGAGAGAGAGAGAGAGAGAGAGAGACAAAGACAGAGACAGAGAGACAGAGAGAAACAGAGAGACAGAGAGAAACACAGAGTTGAACTGATTAATGCTGCACACAGAAGTTGCTAAAACTCCTTTGGTGCTCATTAGTTCATTGGTCATTCTGATGGTTTCAGTCTATATTACTTCTTTCACCTCTGGTGGAAGGAGTCTGATTGGACCAAATAGGCTGAGAGTTTCAAGAAGGGCCTTGGGTATTCTTGAATGACCTAGACCAATAAAATTATTAACAATGACTTTTAGATTACACTCCATATTCTTCCACCACCTTCCAGTGAAATTTTGCAGCCCCAGAAATAATACCTGCTCACTGGCATGTAAGATTTTAAAGCAGAGTTCTTCATGGAATTATGAAGTGACTTGCCCAGTGATAGTTAATGAATGTCAGTGTCAAGACTTTTAACCCAGGTCTTCTGAATTTAAAAGATCACACAAGGGAACAGAAAAAATATACTCAATAAGTGTCAACTGAATTTCAGGTTAATAAGTTGAGATCCTAGTTCTCTTGTTAATTATCAGTGTGACTTTGGGGGGCCTACTATATCTCTCAGGACCTATTTCCAATTTGGACCTCACTTATCTTCTCAGACCTGTTTACATGGGCTCTACATTCCAGTCAAATTTGGCCCCTATTGGTGGGGCCAATATTTCACACATATATATATATATATTCACCCATATTAATATAATTAATTGACTATGGGTAATGCTTATTTCTACTATAATCTTCTGTATCCAGTTTATCTGCTGAATTCAAAGAAGCTAATTTGGGGTTTCTGGAGCAATGGATGAAAAAGTCATTGAATATTTCTTAGTGTCCGAGGCAATTCTCTAAGTATTGTTAATTTATCTGTTAATCATCTATTGATTTATGGAGCTTCTAATTGATCACGACTTTTTAGATATTCAGAAGGTGCTGAATTTTTACCATCCACAATGAAAGAGTGCGTAGTTTCTACCATTTTCCAGCCTGGTCTGTATTAATCACTAAGTCTGGCATCTTTAAGGTTATCCTTCTGTAATTACTAGTGGGAATAACCTGGTCCTGAATTGCTATTAAATATCCCTCTGGTTCTACATTCAAATCCGTATGACTCAGTGAACTGTTTTGACACTGCTTTGTAAGAATATTGTTCACTTAGTTTATGCATATGTCACCCACAGCGAGCCTTTTAATTCTACTCTTGAATCCTACTCATTTATATTTGTATCCCCAGTAACTAGCATAGAGCCTGGCACATAATAAATGCTTAATAAATGTTTGTTCATTGTTGACTGGCTAATGGATTTTCTTGATTCCTTTTGCAGGTAAACCACTTCAGTTACTTTTGGTAAATCTGATGATCTCTGGTGTTATCCACCTTTATGGCTTAGTGAAATGATTTCTACTTAGACCAAAAGTATGTCTGTAGATTTTTGCCCTGTTCCTCACATTCCCTGAGAAGATCTATCAATCTTCCTCATGGTTTCTGGTGAGGAAGTGTTCATTTTTTCTATAGCTGTCTTAGAATGATGAAGCATGGATTTCATTAGCATTGAATGGTTTGTAATTATTGTTCTTTTCTATTTAATTATGTATGAATGATTATAGAGGTAAATAACTGATTCTGTTGTTGAATAAAGTAATAATAGTAATCACCATCATCATTGTTACTATTTTATTACATGAATTCACTTTCTGTTGCATTTTACAGTTTGTTAAGCACTTTCTTCCCAACAATGCTGTGAAGGAGGATTTTGGGGGCACAAGGCATTGTGAACCACAGAACTCATTCAAAGTGTTTACTACCTGTGAGACTGTTGGAAAATTATTCAGCCCCCCTGGGACTTAGTTTTCTTATATGCAAGATTAAGGGATTGAACTAAATGGCTTCTGAATTCCCTTCCAGCTCCAGGTCTATGGTCGTATTTATGTTTATCCTGAGATGAGAAAGCCAAGGATTAAAGGGGCAAATTAAACTAACCACAGTCACATAACTAGTAAGTGGTAGAGCTGGAATGTGTCCCATGCTTTCTGGATCTAAGGTCACTACTCTTCCCATTAGGCCATGGTGCTTTACAAGAGCCTTGTAAGGGGAAGAGAGGGAGGGATAGTTAGGGATAATTGATCTTAGAATGTATTTAAAAGGCACATTGAGTCAAGATGAAGTTATTAGACCCACTCTCTGCTTCAGGTAGCCCTAGAAAGTTAGCAGCAGGTAAGTATCACATAACATCATGTTCTTACCCAGGAATCCTTTGCTAGAGCCTTTCAAAATAAAATCTATTAAGGAGAAAATACTATGTTGAAATGGAAATCCAGGTGCTTGTCTTGGATATGCCACTGGCTGCTGTATGGCTTTTGGCATCTCACTTCCCCTCACTGTTCTTCATTTTCCTCTTAAATTATGAGATTGATGGTCATCTCTAAGGGAACTGGCTGTAGAGTTACAGGACTTGGAAGTTGAATTCCCAGCCATTTCCTTTCTTATCTGTGTAACCTTTGGAAAGTTATATAGTAAATCTCCTTGTTCTCATTTGAAAAATGGCAGGGAGTAGGGAAGCCCCCCTAGTCTTCTGAGATCCCTTTTCAGGTCTAGTACTATGATCCTATGCTTTTATGATTCCATGCATTCTATTGGATTCTGTTCCCTGAAATAGAAGTATGACATTGTTCCTGCCACTAGAGGGTGCAAGAAAGATACTCTTTGAACTGTTCTCTAAACATGGTGCTGAAACAGAAATGCTTTTGTTCCTACTGGGACCAGAGCCTTGAGGTGTTTGAGCAGGGAGAAATGCTTCCTTTGGATCTGTGGCTACAGTGTCAGGTTGGGAAAAACAAACATTTTAGTCTCAAATATCACACTGGAGGCAGAGTAAGATGTGATTTTAGAGTCAGAAGTACCCTCAGGAAGCTCCTAATCAATCCTGTCCTCCCATTTTACAAATGAGAAAACTGGAGATCAAAAACGGGCCTTAGGATCCCAGGATCACTGATTTTGAATTGGAAGGAAACTTTTATATGTTTTAGTCCACTCTCTCACTTTTACAAAAGAAACTAGAGTGAAAGGGAGAAATCTGCTTAAAGTCCCATGGCTAATCATGGAATTATATAGAGCTAGAGCTGGAAGGAACCAGAGAGGCCATCTACTCCAACATTTTCATTTAACAAATTAGAAAGCTGAGGCCCAGAGTGGTTAAGTGACTACTTAGAGTTACATAGGCAGTAAGTGGAAGACCTAGTCTAGCAATGAGCTGGGTGAAATCACAACAAAACCAGAAGATATAAAAAGAATAATCAAAATTTGTTATGTGCAGGTATGTGCTAACAAAACTAAGAACATAAGAAACATGAAATACCCAGAATGACAGGTAGAGATCTTAACTAACTCAATCTCAGAAAAGTAAATAGAATTAACTGTAAAGGAACTTCAAAGAAAAAAAATCACTCCTAATTCTGAGTTGTTACTCTCAAAAATTAAGTAAGGAAGCACTCTACCAGAATCCTTTTATGAGACTGATGCAGCCCTAATAACTAAACCAGAGAAGGATAAAGCACAGAAGTCAAATGATAAATCTATATCTTCAATGAATATCAATTCAAAATCAATTCAAAAAATTTAAACCACCTACACATCAAGCAGTGACTTATCCACAAAATCAATCATTATGACCAAGTAGGATTTATACCAGGGATGCCCAGCATTAGGAAAATACTCAACATAATCAATCTTATTAAAAACCAAAACATCCCAAACAGCATGAATATCTCATTAGATAAAAATCCAGAAAAAGTATTTGACAAAGCACAAAACTCATTTATTCTCTTTAAAAAAAAAAAACCTTACAAAATATAGGCATAAAAAGATTTTTTTTATATCATGAAAAGCATCTAAAACCAAAAGCAAGCATGAGACAAATACACTAGAATAATTTCCTTTGAACACAGAAGTGAAACAAGAATGGTCAATCTCTCTACTATTATTTGATATAGTTCTGGAAATGCAAACAATGGCAATAAAACAAGAGAAAGAAAATAAGGACATAAATAAATGTAAAGAGGAGATAAATCTCTCTCTATTTTACTAATGATGTTCTGGTATACTTGGAACATCCTAGAGAATCAGCAAAAATGCTAATCAAGACAATTAATAGATTCAGCAAAGTTTCATGCTCAAAATAAACCCTCAAAAATTAACTGAATTTCTATATATTAATTTTTAAATCCAAGGAACAATAATAAATAGGGAAATTTTATTCTAAATAACTACAAAATGCATGAAGTGTCTGGGAATCAACTCTCAAAGCACACAAAAAGACTTATACAGAGTCAGTTACAGAGTGCTCCTTACATAAATAAAGAACAACTTAGGTAGCTTCAGGAATATTCATTGTTCATGGTTAAGCCTTGTCAATAAAATAAAAATGACAATGCTATTAAAGTTAATTTACTCTTTTAATGCTATACCAATGATATTACCAATGGAATACTTTATAGAGCTTGATAAAATAATTGCAAAATTAATTTGGAAAAACAAGATATCTAGACTATCAAGGTAAATTATTAAAAGACATAGGGATGAAAGGGGAATAGCACTTCCAGACCTCAAACTATATTATAAAATAGTAGTCATCAAAGCCATATAGTATTTTTAAAAAGAGAAGTAATAATGATACATTGATCTACCATAATTTCTAAGTAGTTATGATAAAAAAAAATGCTATCTATCTCTAGATATAGAGAGCTGATAGACTCAGTATGCAAAGTGAAGCATTTTGGGGAGAACTTACTTAATAAGGAAACTTGTTTTGCATGACTTCATATGTGTAATGGGCATTAGATTTCTTGCCTTGTCAAAGGGTGGAGAAGTGAAAGGAAAGAGAATTTGAAACTGAAAATAAAATTAAATTAAAATTTAAAAGAGAGGTTGATTGATGCATAGACTGGACAAGAGAGAATAAAAATAATGGAGAGTAATAACTCACTGTTGGATAGAGCAGAAAATAAATTACCTAAAAAAAAACCCTTATTTGATTAAAAAAAAAAACCTTCTGGGAAAAGTGGTAGGCAGTCTGGAAGAAATGAGGCTTATACCAACACTTTTTGCCACGTTCTGCAATAATCCTAAATGGAAATGGTACCTTAATGTTAAAGGTCATACTATAAAAAATTAAAAGATAAACAGATCATATGCTTCTCATAGCTATGACTAAGAGATGTATTCTTCACCACACAAGAGACAGAAACAAATTACAAAAAAATAAAATAGATAACTTTGATTACATGAAACTGAAAAGCTTCTGCACAGACAACATCAACGCAACTAGGAGAGGAAGTGAATTGATTTGAGGGAAAACAATCTTTATATCAAATTTCTCTGATAATAGTTTGGTATCCAAGATATGTGAATAATTACTAAGTATATGTATATATACATATGTGTATATATATACATATATATATATATATATATATGTCTGTGTGTATGTAAGATAAGTGATCAAAGGATGTGAATAAACAGTTCTCAAAAGAAGAATTACAAAGTATTCACAACTACATGAAAGAATGCTCCAAATGCTGCAAATCAAAACAACCCTGAGGTTTCACCTCACACAATGCAAACTGGCAGAGGTGACAAGAATGGCAATATTCAACATTAAAGGGATTGTAGAACAATAGGCACACTGATGCCTTGCTGGTGGAGCTATCAATACACCCATTTCAGAAAGTTATTTGGAATTATGCAAATAAAGTGCCTAAAATTTTCATGCCCCCTTGACCCAGAGATTCCAATACTGGGATTAATACCCCAAAGAAGCCACTACACCCTCTCTAACATTTGCAATTTTCTTTTTTTTTCTTTTTTCTTTTTTGCTTTTTGGAGGGGGAAGGCAAGGCAATTGGGGTTAAGTGACTTCCCCAAGGTCACACAGTTAGTTAATTGTTAAGTGTCTGAGGCTGGATTTGAACTCAGGTCCTCCTGACTCCAGGGCTGGTACTCTATTCACTGGGCCACCTAGCTGCCCCTCAATTGTAAAAGTTGGCCTCTAAGGTCCTCCCAACTCTAAGTCATTGATCCTCTGATTTGCAGTGCTTCCTATGGAAGAGTAATATACAATCACCCTGAAAAGATAGGCTGGAGCTAGATTGTGACAGGACTTTAGTTCCAACCAAAGGCCCTTGGATTTCGTCCTAAAGGTCATGGAGAGGCACAGAAGCTTCTTGAGTGGAGAATGGTCATGTCCAGACTTGTACTTAGGAATATCACTTTGCCAGCCAAGTGCAGGATAGTTTTTAGAGGACAGAGACTTGGGGAAAGGAGATCAGTTAGGAGACTATTGCAATAGTCAAAGAAAGAAATGTATTCCTCAAGACATGATGCACTAATTAGACCACTCACCATTTACTGGTAAATGTGTCTGCTTCACCAAGAGGTTCCCTGTGCACATGGGAGGTTGAGGCTGGGCTTCCAAGGGCCCATCTTCCCTTTCCCTCCCTGCTCAAAAATCCTGTCCTGTTTGCTTTCAGATTTTTCTGGAGGGCAATGGAGAATGGGAGGAGGAAGGATATCCTGGCAATCTTTCTTGGCTCCCACATACCCAGATATTATTTTCCTTGGTATTGCTTCCAAAAAGTGACTCCAAATGGAGATCAGAGGAAACAGTATTTCCTCCAGGATATTCTCAATTAAGTAGCTTTTCACTTTTTCTCTAAGCCCATATTGACATTGGCTTGTGAGGTAAGAGAGGAAAGGGATAGAAAACAAGAATTTCTCTCCCACACTCACTCTCAGTGAGCAACTCATAAGTTTCTCAATTCAAAACCACCACCTCAGATGGACTGTTTGGGCCATGGATCAGAAGGTTCATTCTTACAATCCTCTCGCATAATAGCAAAGGTATTCTTTTGTGTTTCTAGAATATTCTTTTCCTAATAATGATGCTGATAATACTACTCCTACTAATAATGATAACAGGATCATAGACAAAGCTAGAAGACACCATCTAGTCCAATTTTCTCATTTTGCAAATGAAGAAACTAAAGACCTAGGGAGGTGAGGTGACTTGTCCAAGATTACACAGCTAGCATGTGTCAGAGGCAGGATTCAAACCCAGGACTTCCAGTTTCCAATATTTCAAAGATCTGTGATTTCATTCATGTGGATCCTTCTTCCATCAATGTTCTTTACAATCCACTTTTCACTTAGATCAAGGGCTCTTTTCCTGGGGAATATGACTTTGGTTTTAAAATATAAATTTACTAAATTTATAAATTTATTAAATAAATTATAAAATTTATAAAATAAATACAAAAATAATTTATATAACTTAATGTAACCTAAGACTCAAGCTCATTTACATAATGCCATTGGTGAAGAATAATTCAGTGCTCAATCCCTGAATGAGGGGGCATGGAGCATGAAGTTGCACACTTATTGATTACAAAAAGCTAGGCATATTAATATAGTTTGTCATATTATGTAGTTAATTTTATGGATTTGAAAATATTATTCTCAGAAGGAATCCATAGGCTACACTAGACTGTCAAAAGGATGCAGTACCCCAAATATGATTAAGATTCTCTGAATGGAGATAAACATCAAGAATTTCTGAAGCTAAAAATTCTGTAGACCTGGAGATGAACTTCTCCAAGTTAATCTAGGCTGCTCCTTGAATAATAGATTAAATAATAATCAGATAGGGTCATAAGTTAGAGGTGATGAGTTCCCCATCCTTGGAGGTTTTCAGCAGAGGCTGGTCATCATAGGAACTCTTTTCATATATAAATCGGTGCTGAAACATCTTCCAACTTTCTAGTTCTGGGATTCTGGGACAAACAGTTCATCATATGGTACATGCTCCAAGTCTTTCTAGATTAATGGGGCCTGACACCTCTCCCACTGTGACCATGTAGCTTTGCAAAGTACTTCTCACCCTAAGGAGGCATCAAAGGATGGCTTTACTAGAGGACTGGTTAATGATTACAAGGCTCTACGAATCAAATGATTTCACCTCCATGCAAATCCCTTTCTGTCATCTAATTTACTGTCTTCATATTTGGGTGCTGAACAGTTCATTCCATAGCTTGCTGTTCCTTAGAGCTAATGAGAGAGCACTGTCTTGGTTTGTTCATTCTAGATTTTTTACATTGAAAGTAATGACCTGAATCACCTTCAGATCTCTAGCATTTATTAATAACATGAATATATGTGTATATTTACATGCATATATCCACTTTGTATGTATTTTTTCTGTGTCTATATATGTGTTTTCTCCTCTGTTCAAACATAAGCTCTTAGGGCAAGGGTTATTTTATTTTGGTCCTTGAATCTGTCATCACTTGATATGGTGTCTTGGCACAGAGTAGATGGTTGGTGACTTATGTGCATGTACATACATACGTACATACATATCTGTGTATGCATAGATAGACAGGCAGACAGAAAGACAGATAGATGATAGATAGAGAGAGAGAGACAGAGACAGAGACAGAGAGAGAGAGAGACAGAGAGATATAGATAGATAGATAGATAGATAGATAGATAGATAGATAGATGGATGGATAGTGAGACAGAGACAGAGAGATATAGATAGATAGATAGATACATAGATACATAGATAGATACATAGATGAAAGTTAAACTATGAGTTCTTTGAGGGAAGAAGTTGTTTCACCATTTTCTTTGTAGTATTTAGAACAGTGTCTGGTACATAATAGGGGCTTGTTGATTGGTTGATTAATGGGTGTTTTTGTACATATCAATAGAAACATGTGTAGATACAGATATTAATATAAATATAGACACATGTAGCTAATATAAATTCTGGGGATCCTTATCCCAACGTTCACTTATGTTGGTAAGTTGGATCCCCAGAATGAGAATGGCTGTGTCTCTCCCTCAGAACTGCCTACGAAAGATTGAGGGATGTCTTCCTAACGCTATTAGTTTGACATCCCCTCACCCTGATGTGTTCTCCCCAGTATCAATAATCACCAGTGCCAGTAAATATCGATCAATAAATATTTATTAAGTGCATACTCTATGCCAGACACTGTGGTAAGTTCTGGATATGTATCTTGTGTATATCATTGAATGACCCAGTGATTAATGCCTCAATATTATTTAACTAATTAACATGAATTCATTTTTACAAATGGATATTTATTAAGAATGTATATCCAACTGAAGTACAAAACTTCTTCCTTAATCAGAGGTAAGGGGTGAAGAGGGAGAACAATCTCCCTTTAATCATATTGTTCCCTAGAGAGAATAAATTCAAACTTTTTTTATAACTTTATTTTTAATTTATACAAGCATATACATAACACAGTACAATAAAAAGATGATTGCACATGAAACTGCAAATTTACCATGTTCAACTTGCTATTCCTTTCAAATAATACAACAAAATGATCACATAAATTTCTTTTTTCCCTTTTTTCTTCTCTCCCTCCCCCAAGAGATGACTACTATTAGACACACATATATTATATGTACATATACATACATACATATAATTATTCTATACATATATTTATCAGTTTTCTCTGGATGCAGATAGTGTCTTTCTTCATATGTTCTTTATAGTTAATTTGGGCATTTATAATAGTCAAAATAACTTATTCTCTCAAAGTCACTCTTAAAACAATATTAAAGTTATTGCTTTAAAGCATCTATTCCACTAAGTTCACTTCCAAATGTGGCAAAGGCTTTGAATAGAGTAGTTGCCTTGCTGCAGGGCACAATGTCTCCATTGTTTATCCACTCCTGGGCTGTGTTAAATGCCTTGCTCCTCAGGGCTTCACTCCTCCCTGATCTCAGCTGTGGACCAACTCTTGGTTAGACTCCATTTCCTATGCTAGGCAGCTTATTTTTCTGACTTGTTGCAGCTCAAGAGGTAACAGCAATCATCAATCCTTATTCTAATCATTAATAATCCTTCGTCTGTGGGAGAAAACTGGGACACTAATGCACTATTGGTGGAGTTGTGAACTGATCCAACCATTCTAGAGAGCAATTTGAAACTATGCCCAATGGACTATAAAACTGTTGCATACCCTTTGACCCAGCAATACAGCTACTAGGTCTATATCCCAAATACATCAAAAAAAGGGGGATAAGGGAAAGACCAATGTGTACAAAATATTTACAGCAGCTCTTTTTTGTGGTGGCTAAGTACTGGAAATTGAAAAGATGCCCCATCAATTGGATGAATGGCTAAACAAGCTATGGTATATGATTGTAATGGAATTTTATTGCGATGTAAGCAGGATGATTTCAGAAAATCCTGAAAAAACCTACATGACCTGATACAAAGTGAAGTGAACAGAACCAGGAGAATATTATACACAGTAAGAGCAGTACGGTTCAATGAAGAAATTTGAATGCCTTAGCTATTCTCAGCAATGCAACAATCCAAGAAAATCCCAAAGGATTAATGATAAAGCGTACTATCTGCCTCTAGAGAAAGAATTGATATTGTTTGAATATAGACTGAAACATGCTATTTTTTGCTTTCTTTCTTTCATTCTTTTTCTTTTATTCAAGTCTTCATGTACAAAATGACTAATATGGGAATGTTTTACATAATTGCACGTATATGACCTATATCTGATTGCTTACCATCTTAGGGAGGGGGAGGGAAGGGAGGGATAGAGTTTGGAATTCAAAACTTTATAAAAAAAAGAATGTTTAAAAATTGTTTTAACATGTAATGGGGGAGGGGGGAATAAAATATGTATGTATATATATACATATATATATATATATATATTTTTTTTTTTTTTTTAATTCTTCATCTAAGAGAAGACGTAACAGAGAAAGAAGCAATGGTAGGGCCATGCGTTTCTAGCCCAATGTGAGGCTTATGCATTTAGCCATGTTCATCTGAACTAACTTTGACCCCTCAGCACCTTTCCTATGCATGCTTATTTCTGACTGAGCAGCCAACCCAAAGGGTTTTTGTCATTGCAGAGCAAATAGATAGGAAATAGAAAATATCCACATGAAATATTGTCAGTGTTACACAATATGTCCATTGTGGAGATGCTCTGAGTAACTACACATGTATGGCCTGTAGTGAATTGCTTGTCTTTCCAGTGGGGGTGGGGGATGAGGGAGGAAGAGAAAGAATCTAGAATTTAAAGCTGTAAAATAAAATGTTAAAAGTATATATGTATATACATTGTTATTATTATCATCATCATTATTATTATTTACATGCAGCTGGGAAATAAGACATACAGGCTCTGGGGTAGGGGGATCCGTCTTGCCCTACTGGAAAGTCAGAGGGGCGATGGGGGAGGATATAGGAGAGAGCAGATTGGGGGAGGGAGTATACAGTGGGATGGCTGTTTTGGGGGGGTGGGTAGGGAAAAGACGGGGAGAAAATTTGTAACTCAAAAATCTTATGGAAATGAATGATGTAAACTAAAAAGAAACAAAAGTTTTTTTTTAAAAAAAGAAAATACCCACACTTTCCTTGAAGGGGAGAACTAGACCCCAACATCCCACATCAGCACCATGAATTTTCAGAAGTAAGCTCATTGGCCCCCTGTGATTTGTAACACAACTGGACCTTCATTGGCAAGCCTACAATTACACAGAGATAATCTTCTGTCTGTATCTGTATCTATCTTTTTTGTATGCATAAAGGCACTGTCACATTATTATGCTGTGCTTTATTCTCTACATTAAGTACCCCTAAATATGGTTATATTTGAAATCTGCACAGGCAAAATGTGTAAAACCAGCCTTGTCAGCTATTCTGATGGGGCGGGGGTGAGGGTCACAGCATTACACAGTGCTATCATGATAAACAAATCTTATTGGTGAGGGAAGGCTACTGAGTACAGATAAGAGTTAGGAATTTTCTTTTTCCTCAACAATGAGCCTGTAGAGGCAATGACCACAGCTGAGGAAGAGGACGCAGAGGTTCTGTGCCACAGAGACAGGTCCGTTGTGGAGGGCTCAAGGTTCTGGCTAAAGAGAGATCTACACTGACTAGTATTTGTTTAGGTCATTTACCTGAGAGTTAGAGAAGTGATGGTACCACTTAGGCCATAACAGCACATGGCCTTGCTGTCACTGGACAGAGAACTGCCCTGAGAAAGTGTTAAGTGTACCCCCAATGGGATTAGAAGCTGTAGCCAAAAGCACCCTGTCAATTTTAACACCCTAGGACAAAGCTCCCAGCCCTGCCCTTGTTAAAGTTCTGAGTAAAGGACTGGTTACTGAAGGCAATCAGTATACATATCTTTTATCAATGCTGGATACTGTCTTTAATAGAGAAGAATTTGTTTTTAATGGTGAAAGGTAATCCACAAAGTGAAGAAGAGTCTGCTGTGGCTTGGTGGATAGAAAGCTGTCCTGGTATCAGGAAGACTTGGGTTTACTCCTGATACATACTGACTTTGTGATCTTGCCAAGTCACAAAAAAACACTGGGTGAATTTCATTCTGTACTAGTGGATGAACTTTCCTTACCAGGAGTTCCCTACACGGATGAAATCATGATTTGGTATAACCTCCCTTCTCCACTTCATCCCCTGTCCCACCAATCAGAAAGTGTATGGTGAAAAATAGGTGGTTTGTTAAAGAGAAAAACCATAAAGTGAGTATTCATATCATGAGGAATCAACTCACACTGTTTGGGCAGCAAGGAATCTTAAAGGTCATCTCGGCCATTTTCCTCTTTTTACAGAAGAGGGAACCATTTCCCAGAGAAAGAGCTAATGGCTAAAGCCCCACAAAGTCAGAGCTCATCCCAGCCCTCCAGACTCCTGACTCCCAGGCCAACACACTTCCTGTCATACCATCCTTGTAGCAACAGCAAAGCATAGAAAAAGCGCATGGGCCTGAAATCAAGAGACCTGGGTTCAAATTAGTGTTGTGATCCATCCTAGATTATGGCTTTAAGGAAACATCTTCCTTACTTGGCCTCAACTTCCTTGTCTGTAAAATGGAGCTAATGATACTTGGAATGCCTTCCTTCTGGGGGAGCTGCAATTGGTTCTTTGCAAACTTTCAAGCTTTGTAGAAACATGAGTTCTGAATTGATCTTGTAAAGCAGTCAGCCCCATGGCCAGCTCAGAGGAAAGACTAGTTTGGGGGGGTGCCCAAGGAACCCACAGTCACTGACTGCTCCAGCTGCTTCCCCCTTCTCTTCACTGCTGATGTTTGCATGCTTCTATGGCTGGTTCTGTTACATAAGCTCCCTGGGTGGCAGCTTCCTTGTCTGGAAAATGAGTGGGTTGGACTACATGGTCCCTGAGGTGCCTTCCAGCTCTAGACCTATGATCCTACAGTCTCAGTTATAAGACTGTGGTCATTCAAAATCCTGTCCTCCCTCCTTATGATCACTCTCACTTCCACCTTCTCTCAGAAGATCAACTCACTGGTTCCTTTACTGAGAATGTGAGAATATCAGCACATTGAAGACAAATAATTCTCTCTGTCTCTCTGTCTCTCT
>CM053581.1:17302599-17326991 GCA_028627135.1 Pseudochirops cupreus
AGCCATCCCCTTGTATAACCCCTTCCCCAATCTATTCTCTCCTATGTCCTCTGCCATCACCCTTCTAACTTTCCGATAGGGCAGGATGGATCTTCCTACCACAGTGCCTGTGTATCTTAAGTTCCAGTTGGATGTAGTTAATAATAATAATAATAACAATAATTGTATATGTGTGTATATATATATATATATATATATATATATATATTTAACATTTGATTATAGAACTTTAAATTCTAGATTCTTTCTCTTCCTCCCTTGTCAGCCACCCCCACTGGAAGAACAAGCCATCGAATACAGGCTGTACATATGTAATTACGCAGAACCTCTCCACAGTGGGCACATTGTGAGAGACTGATTACATGTCCCTCCTTCCTATCCGCCCCCCCGTTCCACTCTCTACCCTGTCCCTGTCCCTCTACATAAGTGTGCACTTCCATCAACCCTCCCCCCCAGCCTGCCCTCCCTTCCATCATCCCACCTCTCATCCCCATTCCCCCTACTCTCCTGTGAGATTAGTGCTCTTTACACCACTCCACACTGCCTACCAATCTGACACCATTGACCTCTTTTCTTTCCTGCCACAGACCCTTGTGGTTCAAAGTCATGATGGAGAAGTAAACCCACTGCCTCAGAGACAGAGGATGGGGGACAGCCAGGAACACCCTCTCTCTAGGTCTACCCACCACTGATTTATAGCGTTTCTGCAGGAACAATGGGGAGGAAGTGAGGGAACCAGTTGTGCAAATCTGTTACTTCCTCTTCCATTGCTCTCATGAAGATAAAGGTACTGCTCTCCCAATCAAGAACCAGAGTTGGGAAGGACTTTCACTGACCAGGCTGCTCCTAAGGAGAAGGCAAGACAGACAGAGGGAGAATCTCATAAAACATGACCCAGAGAAACATGGTCCCACAGACTGAAAAGGGTGAGGCATTCGGGATCCCTGGGATGGGTGGAAAAGTCTCTGGAAAGCCAGAACCAAAGATTTTGATCTGGAAGGTATATTAGAGGTCACCAAATCTAACCCCCTCATTTTATAGGTGAGGAAATTAAGACCCAAAGAGTATTTTGACCACGGTCACAGAATGAGTCAAAGGGTGAAATTCAAACCCAAGTTGTCCTGACTCCAAATCCAGCTCATTATCTTTTAGACCAAGCAGCCCCGAGGCTTATTCACTTGAGCCTCATGCTTAGAACTGTCAGTTTTGGTGGTGGTGAAGTTTGCTCGAGGAGTCAGAAGACGGGAAACAGGAGAGTGAGTGTCCTGAGGCTTGGCAATCTCTTATGAAAAGAGTTTATGAACTGTTCCCCTGCTCCCCTCACTCCACCTCAATTAGACCTCGTGTCCTACACTGGGGCTTGAGGCAAAGGAAAGATGAGCCCTAGCCTGTATCCTCAAGCAGTTATCTTCTAATAGAAAAGACAAGACAGGCCCCCTACAGCCAGAGAAGACTTGGGGTGTAAGATGAGTTTAGAGTAATATAGCTGGTGTTGGGTCCTGGCTCTACCACTCTCAAGCTGAGTGGTCTTCTCTGAGCCTTAGTTGTGTTTTTTTCATCTAGAAAACAGGGAAGGAATGAATGGGTAATGGACCAGATGGTCACCAAGGTCCCTTCTCACTATAACATCCTGTTTGTGGAACTAGAAGATTTCTGGGATTCTTTCTATCTATAACATGAAAAAGGTGGTTATTAGAGTCCCTCTGCACTTGGCTCTTGTTAGACTACATCAGGAGTCTTATGTCAAGTTCTGGGTTCCTCAGTTCAAGAAGAAGATGGACAAGTGGGAGATTACTACGGAAGGCAACCACAATGCTAAAGGGCCTTGAGTCTGTTTCATATGTGGATTAGAGATTTTTAGCCAGGAGAAGATTGGGGGCAGGGGAAATTATGGCCATGTTCAAATCTTTAAAGGCCTAACGTGTTGAAAGGATGATACTTCTTGGCCCATTTAGTCCCAAGGGACAGAACCAGGAACAATGGATCAATTTAGGTTTGATGTTGGGAAAAATTTCCTAGTGATGAGAATTGTCCCAGAGTGTGAAGCCTGGAGAGATGGTGGGTCCTCTCCACGGCATTTTTCAGGCCAAGGATGAATGATCAATTGTCATGTATGTTTTATTGGTGATGCTTTTTGGATATGAGCTGAACTAGATGGACAACAAGGGCCCTTTCAACTCTGAAATTCTGTAGTTCTCTGACTTTTTGACTATATTAGTCCATCAATTGGTGATGCCTATCTTGTGCCAGGCCCTGTGTTAGACCATGAAAGTCAAGAGGAAAATGAAACAGACCCTGAGATCAAGAACTTTGTATTGCATAAATGGAAATTACATCTAGATAGGTAGAATTCATGTGGATTCAAGAGGCCCAGATTTCTGGACTGAATCTATCAATCAATCAAAGGTGTAAACTAGTTGAGAATCCCTTCTTAATCAACTTGGAAAAAGGTGAGTGCTCTGAGTCACTATATGTAATTAGATGGTACTAAAAGGGAATTATATTTAGATTACTTGAAAGAATTAGACACATGTCTGGGCCTAGGTATAATAGATAAAGGAACCCTGCAGTAAAGAAGTCAAGCTTCCCTCTTTCTTGAAGGGGAAGAACCCTTCCTTGTGCCTCAATGTGAACCAGAGGGCATTAAGGGGGGGGGGGGGAGTGATCCTAAATGGAACATTTCTCTCCCTGCCCCCAACATTTACATTGACCATGTCATCATAGAAAACATCCCAGACCTGAGAAAGGACAAAGTAGACATACCAAGGAAAGGCAGCTTCAGGAAGCAAGAAGAGAGAAGTATAGCTAAGGATCCTGCGAAAGTACAGCTTAACAGAGAGCACCATCTCAAGGAAATTCATGAGGATGCTATGGGCATTAAAGAGCACCTAACAAAGAGGAGCTATGAGTTGCCCTTTAGGCATCCATGTTTGAACCAACTTGAACCAACTCTCTCCAGAAAAATTGTAGGTGGGCAAGAGTAGGTCTTTTTTTGGGAGAATGTTTTTGTTCCAACTGTGTTTCCCATGTCATGTGATCAGTTCCAAAGTTTTCAAGAGAGACCTTGAGCGTGTCCTTGTATTGCTTTTTTTGACCACCATGTGAGCACTTGCTTTCTGGGAGTTCTCCATAAAATAGTCTTTTAGGCAAGTCTATGTTTGGCATTCAAACAATATGGCCAACCCATTGGGGTTGTGCTCTTTGCAATAAAGTTTGAATGCTTGGCAATTTAGTTACACAAAGGACCTCAGTGTCTAGAATCTTATCTTGCCAGGTGGTCTTCAGGGTCTTCCTAAGACAATTCAAATTTTGACTAAGAGGCTATTTTATGGAGAACTTACACAGAGCAAGTGTTCACATGGTTGTCAGAAAAAGCAATACAAGGACACTCTGAAGGTCTCTCCTAGTTTCGAGGCTATAGGGGAAGAAGGAAAAGAAGGTATATTAAATATATAGCCACACACCCACTACTGTAGCCCATAACTAACTCCACTGCGAGTTTTGTTTCTATTCTGACCTTTGTCAGAGGTCCATGTGCAGGAGAGGAAGCAGACTGAACTGGAAAGCATTGGAGGTCAACAACCTGGGATGGGGGTGGGGGTGGGGAAGTTCTGGTTCTACTATTTCGATGCTTTGTCCCTTAAGGAAAATCACAACTTCTATCCTTACCCTTGTGCTGCCCTCCCCAAAGTAAGGTATAGATGAGTTTGTGCCTGGTTGACCTCTCCTCTCCTGTTTGTCTCTCTGTTATGTTACAATCCTTTGCCCACAAGGTTCCTGTATTTCTATTTCAGTAACAAGTTCCTCCATGAGGGGCAGGATAAGGTCCTTAATAGTAGTTCCCTTTGTCAGTTCCTCCAACTTTTGAAGCATGAAATGATCATTTAGGGAAGTAGTATGTTTGTCTATCAGCTGCTCTGCTGTTGGCAGAGACAGAGCTCCAGAAAGCATTAAGACTCTCAAAGTCTCCAACCACTACAATACCATGTTTTAGTGCCAGATTCATCATGCTTCCCCAACTCTTCATTTCATTTCTCCTTCAGTCCAGGTGGGGTGGAGCATATCCATCTAATTATATTGCCTCTCTTTCCCTCTCCCTTGCCCTTCATCCAAAGACTCTTTCCTCATTGTACTTCTTGACCTGCATTACTGGATTTCCTCAAAAAGGATGTATCTTCTCACAGTATAATAATGCATAATCAGCCCACTTATCTATTTTGTTCCTCCAGAGACACATTTCAAGTTACAAAAATCATCCCATCGCATCTCAGGGATATTTAGGAAGTCAAATTATCCTTCTTCCATCAGAATCTCTTTTTCTCCTACTTTTGAAGTAGCTAAGTGGCAGAGTGTATAGAATACAGGGCTTTAGATCAAGAAAATCTGAATCCAAATCCTTCCTTAGGCACTTATTGGTTGTGTGACCCTGGGAAAGTCACTTAACTTCTCTCAGCCTTAGTTTCTTCACCTGTAAAATGGGGATAATGGTAAGTACCTATGTTGTATAGGGTGATGGTACAAAACAAATGAGAGGTAAGATGCTTAGCAACCCTTCAAATGTTCAGTGAACTATCTATTATTATTTCCCCAGGTTTGTATATAGGCACCTGCAGACATGTGCTGTTATTGATGGCTCTCTTCCAGAAAACTGTCTTCTAGTTATTTCATCTACCTTTCTTCTTCCTGTGTGATAATTTATCCTTTCTACGGTGCCTGAGTCATGTAGAAAGTGTTCTCCCTCCTATTTTCTTTGAAGTTTAAAATTCCTTGCATCACATAAGCTCCAGACAAAAGCCTTATTTCTCTTTCATGCTAACATTTTATTGAAAGTAATCCATGCACCATGCTTAGCTAAGACAACTTCAAATGAGGATACGGTATGAGAGCACAGACTGAAACAATGTCTGAAGACCCAAACATTTGGTACCATTGAACAATATCATGAAACTCTTCAAGACACAGGTATGAGAATTAATGTTTCATGCCTCCTGTGCAAGGTTAGGTTAGAGCATTTCTATTGTGAGGTGAGAGGGGTTGCCGTAGCATGTCAGACCTTGCAAAATGCTCCAGTAATTGTGGGCATAGAAACTCACATTTTCCAATGCACTTAATTTACTCCTTTAAAGCAAAGTATAGCATTATCTAGTCACTTTGATGGGTAGGAAGGTATACAAAGAAATAATCAACATTTCTTCCTTTTAAGTAGATTCAGCTTAGCACTCATCTCTTGTGACAAATGAGATAAAAGACTATTTATATTTTTTCTCAAATACAAAATAAGATTTGGCCCGACATCTTTGAGATATGCTTTCCAATGATGTTTGTTCTTCACAATCTGCCTCCTTCCTGCATTTCCAGTCCTCTTATACCTTACTCTTTCCCATGAATCTTGTGATGCAATGACATAGGCCTTGTTGTTCCTCATACAAGAGCCTCTTATTGTATTTTCAGGTGTTTTCAGTTGTATAGGATTCTTTGTGGCCCCATCTGGGGTTTTCTTGACAAAGACACTGGAGTGGTTCACTGTTTCCTTTTCCAGCTCATTTTACACATGAGGAAACTGAGCCAAATAGGGTAAAGGGCCTTGCCCAGGGTCACGCAGTTAGTAAGTGTCTGAGACCAGATTTGAACTCAAGAAAATGAGTGTTCCTGACTCCACGTCCAGCACTCTATCCCTTTGCCACCTACCTGCCCATATATCCTATTATATAGCCTCTTCATAATCCCATGCCTAGAATACTCTTCCTCCTCATTTCTACTCCTGATTTCGCTGGCTTCCTTCAAACTCCAGCTGATATCCCATGTTCTACAAGAAGCCTTTCCTGATCTTCCTAATGTTAGTACTTTCTATCTGTGATTACCCCTAATTTATCTTCTATATGTCCTCTTCTTGAGTAATTGTTGGCATAGGATCATGTCTTAATCCCCACTCTGGCTCTCATTGATTGATCCACAAGTCCTAGCCCAAGCCCCATTTAGTCATTATTTGGGCCCTAATGACTCAGAGAGAATGTAAATAGAAACTGTTTCTGTCTTGTCTAGAAATCCAAGGGTCTTGCCTTCCCAGATTGATTTTTTTGACTAGGTAAAGGAGGCCATTCTGTGCTTCATTTCTTACCTAGCCTGAATCATTGAATGGGTGTTGCCTCAGTCAAACTGAGAGTTGTTAAAGACCTTAGCTTAAAAAGACCTAAGTCTCCCACTGCATCTGGGACCATCTCCAGTTGCCCTGATCCATATCTTGTCACTGGACTTAGAAGGCTCCATAGGAGAAAGTTAGACTGGTAACTTTGCAAAGTTGAATCCAATTCACTTGCATGTCATGGTATCACCTTCCTGATGTCATGGTCCTCTTCTGGAATGAAGAACAAACAACAATCTGTGAGTTGTGTGCATGTTGTCTTCCTAATTAGATTGTGAGTTCCTTGAGGGCAGGCATTGTTTACAGCCTTTCTTTATAGCCTTTGAACTTAGTACTGTGCCTGGCAAGCACTTGATAAATGTTTAACTTGACTCAGTTCCCATTTTGTCATCATAATCTAAAGTAGTGCTTGGCCTAGAGTTAGGAAGACCTGAGTTCAAACCTGACCTCAAACACTTACTAGCTAGATGACCCTGGGGAAATCATCATAACCTCTTTTTGCCTCAGTTTTGTCATCTGGAAAATAAGGGTAATAAATCCTCTACCTCCCAGAGTTGTTGTGAAAATCAAATGAAATTATATTTGTAAAGTACTTTGCTCATGTAACATGCTATTCCATAAATGGTAAATATTGATGTTATCTAGTAAATCCAAAAGTAAAAACTATAGGCCTGGAAAAGTGCTGATTGTCGAAGGTACTCTTTATTTTCAAAAAAATCATAGCATTTAAGCATTTAATGCCTGAAAACAGCCAAAATCATGAGTCCATCTTTATGCATGGGTAATTTACAGCATCGTGCTCATGGTCTGGCTATTTTTAATAGAAACAACTTTAAAATAAAACAGCCCCCAAATACTACCTTCTTCACAAACTTTTAAATAGTCAGACTTGGTCAGAAATTCTTAAAACCAAAGATTTTAGTTCAGAGTTCAGATTCAAGTCACACTTTCACAACAAAGATTGACTCCTGAAAAGAGGAATTTTTATTGATGGGATAGAAGTGCCTTGAGACCTTTCACTCAACAAAGATATGATATCAACACTTGCTTAAATATAAGAGGGTTTTTAATTGTATTAGTCATCAAGTAATCATTTCCAGAAATAAGACAAAATTGTCTTCTAAAAAAAACTTCTATTGTTAAGTTGGTTAACATTCTTTCATGCTATTTTTACTCTGATGCTAGAATAACATCAATGTTACCCAATCCTTGAAGAACCTTGTGATATTACAACGGGGAGATCAGTTAATCACCAGGTCTTTAAAGGCCTACTATGTACTAGACACAATAATCTGAGTGTAAATTTCTTCAAATGCAATAGGTCTTCCCACAGGAATTAAACATAGAAATGACTGCCTAGTTTGTTCCATCTTGACATGCTCTTGCTGCAGTCATGGAAAACATAAGGAAGCTGATGATTTCCCGGCTAATGCTAGTTTAAATGCCGAATCACAGAAGTAATTCTAGTGAAGCAACCATTTCTCTTTTTTTTTTCTTTTCTTTTTGGAGGGCATTTGGGTTTAAGTGACTTGCCCGAGGTCACACAGCTAGAAAGTCTTAAGTGTCTGAGGCAAGATTTGAACCCAGGTTCTCCTAACTTTAGGGTTGGTGCTCTATTTGAAGAAACTGTTTCTTAAAGTGCAATCAGGCACTGTCACAAGAGGGCACAAGATCTGAAAGTGCCACCAGACAAGGAAAAGAAAGAAAATGATAAAGGAATATTTAAATATAAAAACTGGGTTATGGACCAGATGGGAGGAGTTCACATTAGGAAAGGAGGGAATATAGAAATGGAATGATAAAATTTATAATAATTCTTTGAGGAAGCAAAAAGATAGGATTGAAGAAACCATCTGAAGGGAAACTGAATTACAATAATAATAGTACTTCAACATTTGTAAAGTGCTGTATACATATACATGTGTATGTACATATATACATATCTACACATATATATGCACGTATATATACATATGTGTGTGTGGGGTGTATATATGTATATGTATATGTGTGTATATATACATATACATACATATGTGTGTATATGCATATATGCATATATATGTGTGTATATATATATATATATATACATATATATAAAATCACAACAACCCTGTGAAAAAAGTGTTTGTATTATCCCCAGATGAAAAGGTTTCTTAACAGCCCTTGTTAAGTGCACTCCATCCCTGGCCAAGAGCTTTCTGTACTGATGTATTTAGCTATGGCCCAGAAGTACAGATTATATTCTCAGATACCTTCTTAGCCATATGTTCACTTCCAAATCTGTTTTCTCTTCTGAATCACCTTATCTTAGTAGAAGTGAAAATAACACCTATGTCCCTGAAAGCTTCACTGTTTTTCCCTAGAATTTCATAATTCTTAGCAGTACTTTCCAGGTTTTTTCTGGTGCTATCATGTATTTGTCCCTACACAAAACACCAGAAGTATGTAATAGTTGCGAAATTTGATAACTCTCCAAAAGCTCTCCACCATGACCATACTTGTCTTGAAAAGGAGGAAATTTCCTTGTTGTTTGTGTGATGGAAAATATATATCCCTTAGAGTGGAGATATTATGGGTTCCCCTGTTGACCATGACTAGATGCCCACTCATTTGGGCTCATTGGTCACTCTTCACCATCACAAACACAAGAAGCTGCTTCCTCTTAGAGAGGGCGCAACTCCCTCTCTCCAGGAAAAGCCTCATATGTATTAGTTCCAGAAGGTCAGGACTCTTTCTTCTTCCTTTCCTTCTCAGTGCCCCCTTCCTTCACCCTCCAATGTCCTGGTACAGGTGAGAATTTCCTTGTGCCTCTTAACCTCCCTATTCTCCTAGGGTTTTTCCTTTGAAGCACTTCTTAGATTCTTTCAAGTAACACTTCATTCTTCTGGATAACCTGGAAATTAGATATCTGCTCCTCCAGCCCTTTCACTTTTACCATCACACATCCTCTTTAGGTCAAAGCAAAATCCTCCTTGCCCCCATTCATGTTTGAAGCAAGGTCCATGGTCTTGTGTCTTCCCCTTTGCTTGCCCTGGTGGCTCACTGGTGTAGCAAACTGGCTATGTATCTTCTGCATGAGTGCTCCACCCTGGGAGGCTCATGACCCAAAATGATTTAGGGTAGGTCCTTGCCTTTTCTGGAAATAGCATGCTACAATCTGCTTAACCTTTAAATGGAAATTAAGACATTCCTGTCATGGCCTACCACAGAAGCAAACGACACAATCAATAAACAAATACTCAATTGCTTAATTAGGTCTATCCATGTTTTCCTCCTTGCATCTGATCTTCAGCTGTATCTTCCTATACTTCCCTAATGCCTAGATAGTCTATCATTGTAGAGGGGTTAGGGAAAGGCAGGAGAGAGATATGGCTACATTTATTTGACAGTAAACACAAGACAGAAAGCACATAAAATATTTATAACATAATAAAACAACCAAAGAAGCAAAGAGGAAATCAGATGATTTAAATAGAGCAACCCTTTTGGTTCAGCTTATTCCCCTTGGCTTATCTATCTCCAGAGGCAGTCAGGGAAGAGTGGACACAACCCAACCCCAAAATATCTTAACACCTTGCACCAAGCCACCTCATCCTCCTCCACAGATTCTAAACAATTTCTTCCTACAGAATAGGACCTAAGCTTCCTAGGCTAGCCTTCAGGGCTCTCCAATATGTGATTCCAATTCAACTGCCACAAGCCTTCAATAGGTAGGACCCTTCTTGGGTCTAAGAAGGCTCCTTCTCATTGTCTTCAGAACATATCATATTTCTTTTCTTGTGCTAATTACATTGACCGCCCCATCAATCAAGATCCAATACAAGTCTCACTCTCTCCACTGATGAATGACTGACTTCTCCAGCAGAGGGCAAGTCTTCCCCATCTCTCAGTTCCCAGTATGTTTTGAGTTGGGACCTGGCGTGTTCACATAGTAACCTATAGTGTCTTATATGATGTTACATGAGTATTTCTTCTCCTCCATATACTTGAGATTTGATGTTATTTTAGAGAAACAACACTGTCTTCTGTTTAGGATCATAGACCTGGAACTGGGACTTCAGAGGCCATCAAGTTCCATCATTTTACAGGTGAGGAAACTGAGGCACAGAAGTGATGTGACTTACCTAAGGTCACACAGGAAATAAGGCACCAAAGGTGGGTTTTGAACCCAGGACCTCTGACTCCAGAATCAGGATTCTTTCCACTGTGCCCTTATGGCTTCTCCCTTCTTCCCTATCTCTACAGCATCCAATTATGTCATGGAATATTTGCATTTTCCTGGGCAGGTTGATTGACTTTCTCAAAGACCTGAGTGAAGGCCCAAGTGGGTTATGTCAGGGAGAGAGATGTGACAGTAACTATGGTAGTCTCTGAATTCAACTCAATTCATTCAACAAATGTTTGGAAAGTGAGTGAGATACTCTTTTATGACAGTGTGATGTACAGTTATCTGTGCTTGTGTATTATCCCACTCCATAAAGATGAGAATTATGTCTTTGCTAAACTTCCTTCTTCCCCCAGACTCTAGCATGGAGCCTTGCACACAGAAGGTACTTACTAATATCCTCTGAATATGAGAGGTACTTCATGAAAAGATTTGCTGAATGAATGAATAAAAGCACTTCTTGTGTGAAGTAGATCCAAGTCATGGTAAGATGCGGTCCTTGTTCTTATAGAGCCCAAGGGCTAGTTACTGGATCAGACACTAATCATGGGCAGCTCTAATGCACCATGATCCAGGACCAAAGCATTCTAGAGGAGCACAGTTAAGGGCTATGGGATTGTAGAGACAAAAAATGGCTGTTACCAACAGGGGAGAGCAGATCAGACTTCTGAGAGGACAAGGGGGTTTGAACTGGCCTGTCAACGATGGTTAGAACTTCAATGAGAAATGATGAACAGGGAAGTGATTTCAGGGAAAAGGAGAGCACAAACAAAAGCACCAAGCCAGGAGGTTACCATATATACACAGGCAGGGAGTTGGGCTGGTAGCAAAGAGGCTAGTTGGAGCATAAACTCTACTGAGGGAGAGGGGGTAATTCGGGATAAGACTGGAGAATGAGGATGGTGATAGATTCTACAAAGCAACAGAGAGACAATGACATTTATGAGAACAGGAAAGATGGAGACAAATTGATGGAAGGATTTTAGGTAATTGTGTTGTCTCATGTATGAATCAGTTACAAATATGAAGAGGAAACAAAATGCAATCATAATAACATTTACATATATGTTGCACTTAAGGTTCTCCAGGCATTTGTGAGTATGTTATTTCATTAGATAAATAATTTCTGATAAGACCTTGATCCTGGGTCTGTCTTAGAAATATCGTGAGGCAGTGGGAAGAGCTTTAGATTTAGATTCAGGGGACTTGGGTTCAAACTCCACCTATGACATTTACTATCTCTATGACTTTGGGCAAGATTCTTCACATATCTGGGCCTCAGCATCCACATTAGTCAAATGCAGATCAGGCTGACTTATTATTCTTCCAGACCTAAAGTTGTGATGTTATAGACAGAACATCCAAGTGAAGGAGATGCTGGGTGGGCTATGTCTTTCGAAGCCACAGCCCCCAGACCCTGCTAATGACTCTTTTTTCTCTCTTTCTCTTGTCCAGACTTCAGAAAACTAAGGATCATCCAGGTTTCCCTGGCACTCATGGTTCTTTCTCTGGCTGCTGCCCTTAAAATTGTGGTCATTCTTTGTAAGTTCTCACCCTAGCACCATTAGTCTGCAGGGCTCCAGGCCTTAAACTTCTTTCTCTGATCAGAGAAATCACTAGAACAAATCTTGGGAGGGAGCAGAGTCTAGACAGACATGAGGGCAGGGGATGATTGAGGTTCCACAGAAAATGCCTCTGCTCAATCACCTGAGATGGAAAAAGTCAGAGGAATATGGAATTCTAATAAATCAATCACTTATTAAGCCAGGCATGGTGCATACAAAGTTAAAAGTTGAGAGTCCCTGCCCTCAAGGAGCTGACGTTTTATCAGGAGAAAAAATATGCACTTATTAATGTACGCCAAACATATACAGAGTAATTTTGAGTGGTTTGTGTGGAAGGCCCAAGTGCCTAGGGGGAAGGAGTAGGAAAGGCCTTCTGTATAATATGGTGCTTGAGTTGAGCCTTTGAAGGAAGTGAAGCTTATGGGCACCTGGGTAGCCCAATAGATAGAAGACCAGGCCTGGAGTCAGGAAAGCTCATCTTCCTGAGTTCAAATCTGGCCTCAGATACTTAATAGCTGCATGACCATGGGAAAGTCACTTCACCATGTTTGCCTCAGTTTCCTCATCTGTAAAATGAGCTCCAGAAGGAAATGGAAAACCACTCTAGTATCTCTGCCAAAAAAAACCTAAATGGGGTCATGAAAAGTTAGATATAACTCAAAAATAACTGAACAACAACAAGAGGAATCTAAGAGAAGAGAGTACATTCCAGGCATGAGGGATGGCCCATGCAAAGACACTGAGATGGGAAATGCCAAGTCATGTGAGAGGAACAAGGTCAGTTGGGTTGAACAATACCTGGGAACTGACCAACAATCCAAGGATCCCACAAGGAGTTAGAAGGTCTAGCCTGGAGAGGCAATATGGCCTGGTAGAAAGAGTCAGAAAGATCTGGAGTCAAATACTGTCTATAAAACCTAACAGCAGCATAGGATTGGAACCCGAGTCCTCTGACTCCAGATCTTTCCATCTTTCTTCTGTACCAGATTGTCCTCCTTATCTGTTTCCATGTTGTTTCCTAATTTAAAGCTGGTGGCTTCAGGTATTGCTTTGGAGGACACAGTTGTCAGGCTGGTAATCATTACTGTCCTCTCCTTTCTATTGCTTTGTCTCTCAGCTTTTAATCAACCACACTCTGTGAAAACAATTATCTTTTTTTAAATCTGAAGATAATGTAATGGTCTTTCACATCCCTGGAGTCCCCTCTTCTAATGCTTTATGGGGTTTAAATGTAATAAAAAGTTAGAAGTATAGTCACAATAGCTCAGAGCCCCCAGTTAGGAAAATAGTTAACATTAAAGCAAATATTTGTATCTACGCCATAGTTTAAATGAATGTTTATGTCCAGTCAAACCCTGGCTTCTCTATGGTGGAGGAAAGGTTCAGGTTACTAAAAACACAAAGGTAAAGAAATCAGTGAAGCATGTTCCAGTGTCTGTTAATGGACATGAATGGGAGAGGAAGTAGGGAGAAGAGAAGACCTTTTCTGGGAACTTCCCTTAATCCTTGCAAAAGTCAGTACAACAAGTACCTTCAGCCCAAGGCTTCTGATCCAAGATGGCCCTCAGTGGTCCTTCTTGATCTCTCCTCTGGGTCCAGCTCAACCCTTTTCATACTTTGTCCCTGTGATACCACTTCATGGTGGCTCCATTTCTGAGATTCTCTTTCCTCTCAATTTGTCTCTTGAAGACTGTTTCTTTTCAAGAACTCAGATACCTGACTCAATCCCCCATTCTAGTCAAAGAACTTCAAATCATTCTTGGACCCAAATGAAATGAGATCCAAATGGAAAAGGGATGCCTTTCAGTTGCAAGGATAGCAGTCAATTCCCAAATCTCTGCTTCAGGGGCTCTCAATGCTTACTGAGTTGGACTAAGCCTCTCACTGAGGCTTCTCTCTTTCTATTGCCATGACCTGTGATTCTAGATGTTCAAGGGAAAAATGACCAACTTGAGAGGACCAAGGCCTCCAATGCAGCTCTGAAACAGCAAAACCGTGAGTACCCTGTCACCCCAATCCCCTTTGCACTGATTCCCAAGCTCCTGTCCTGTCCCTTCATCAATCAAACTTCAGTTCCACACAAAGAGGTATCAAAGGTGCAGACTTCCCTGTTGCTCCTCTAGCTTCCTCGCTGTCCCTCTTCCTGGCTACGTCAGAAAAAAGGAAGAATACAAAGTTCCTCATCCCTAATCTAACAAATGTCCTCCCTCTCTGACAACCCTGGACCCCAAGAGACTTGTGATCAGACCAAACTTTGGTCACTGTTCTGTAGCTAGTCCCCTCAAGGTCACATACAGCTCTGGTCTCCTCTTCTCCTCATTCTCATGCCTCTTTCTTCCCAAGAAATCCTTGTTCAGAGAATCTCAGAGCGTAGGATTTTCCATGGTGGAAATCTCTACTACTTTTCCTGTGGCAAAATGACCTGGGATGATGCTGAGCAGTACTGCGTGTCAAAGGGCTCCCACCTGACCTCAGTGACTTCAATGGAAGAACAGGTCAGTACTGTCCTTGGTGGTCCTAGAAGTGGGAGCTAGAGATGTCAGCTCACTTTACCTCTCTGCTAGTCTACAATGGACCCAGACATCGTCTCACATATAGCTAGGGCTTACTGAAAACACACAGAGAAGCATAGACTAGCTTTGTGACCCTGGATAAGTCATTTAAGTTCTGCCTCAGTTTTCTCAATTATAAAAAGGAAATAATAATAGCACCTATCTTCCCAGTTGTTGTGAGGATCAGATGAGATAATAACTGTAAAGTGCCTAGCACAGTGCCTGGAACATAGTAGGTACTGTTGTTATTCTTATTGTCCCAAATCCCACAGTCAGTCTGAATAAAAGGCAGGACTCGCTGGCTATGAGACCAGTTCTTTAGAGCCTATAGAGACAACAGCGACACGTCCAAGAGAAATCAAAATCTTTACAAAATCAATGCAAACTGATTTTCAGGGTGGAGTGGGGTGAGGTGGGAGACCCCAAACAACTGGGAGAGAGAGGACAGATCTAATGCAGAAGATGGCATCTGAGCTGAACTTGGAAGGAAACCAGGGATTCTAAGACACGGCTGAGGAGGACGTCTTTTCCATCCATGAAAGAACAATGCAAAGAAAGGGGGTGAGAAATGCGTCATCTGCAAAGAACAATAGAGGGGCCAGTTTGACTGAACCTTAAGGCTCATGAATAACAACAGCAATTAGCATTTATATAATGCCTACTACATGGGCTTCATTCAGTGTTTTTAAAACTCCTTTAACTATAGGTGCTTTTATTACCTCTATTTTAGAGTGGAGGAAATTGAGGCAGACAGGGGTGAAGTGACTTGTGCAAGGTTACCCAGCTAGTAAGTAAATGAGTCTAGATTTGAACTCAAGTCTTCCTGGCTTCAGGCTTACTGCTCTATTCACTGCCCTGTTTAGCTGAGAAGTAATAAATAGTCGTTCTGGAAAGATAGCTCAGAAACAGGAGTCAGGTAGAGAAATTTGTATTTGGTCACAGAATTAATAGGAAAGCATCGGATTGCAAAGGTCAAAGGAGTGATGTGATCAGACCTATGTTTGAGGAAAACACACATACACCCGTGCACACATACATGTGTGCACACACAGACACATATACATTCACACACACACTGGAATACTCATAAGCATACACAATCCCTACATGAGTGCCCATTCAAACATGCACAAACACAGGTGCCTCTTCAAAAATATTCTTTTCGCTCCATAGGAATTTCTCTATAAAAAAGCCAATGGTACCTACTATTGGATTGGACTGAGTAACCAAAATGCTTTAAGCTGGCAATGGACTGATGGGACCCCATATGATGAAGCCCAGAACAAAGAGTGAGTCCAGTACCCCTCCCTCTCCTCCTTTCCCCCTCTCTCCTCCAAAAGAGACTCTTTGAGATTTCCCCAAGGAAAACTCAGACTGAGCACTAAGTGTGACCTCTATGGGAATGTCTGCTCTGTGTGTGTGCGTGTGTGTGTGTGTGTGTGTGTGTGTGTGTGTGTGTGTGTGTGTGGCCCCAGGAAGAGCAGAGACTAGGATAGTGCATGACCCTGGGTGTGGGGGGTGGGGAATGGAGCAATCATCTATTCTAGGCTATCTCCAGAAGGGATTAGACACTGTGTCCCTCAAAGCTTGCCTCCTGTGCCACAGTCTTTCCAAGTTCTGGCTGTGGACCGGGCAGTCAGGCACTATTTAGACACCAGGTTGTGGCAGTATCTGAAGTCAGGACTCCCTAAGACTGCTTTACTCCAGGACAGAGTTCAAACCTAGGAGAGGGACCTTTTGTTAGTCCTGGGTGACCAAATGGGAATTCAAAGGATTAAGCCCTCTCATTTCAATGATCTACTCTCTTTCCAGCTTCTGGGCCGATGGGAAACCAAGCAATAAAAAAGGAAATGATAACTGTGCCCATTTCTGGGCAAAGACACAAAAATCATGGAATAATTACATTTGTGCATTTTCTTGCAAGTTTATCTGTAAGTGGAACTGTGAGTCATCTGGAATGTGCCAAAATGTATAAACATCTGGCTCCTGAGTGCTGCTGACCCCCATCCCAGAAGCAATGGGGCAGAAGGCAGATCCTGGTCCACTAGCCATGTATACAATGGAGTTTATGAGCACCATTTTCCTTTCCAATTTTGAGTTCCCCCAAAGGAACCAAGAAGAGCAGTAATGGCCTAATCGCTTGCGCCAAATGATGCCCCCATGCCTTCAGGGAGCCACAGACCATCCTTCTTCTCCTAGTCATCATTGCTGGAGCAATCTGACTTGTGCCCTCACCATTCACTCATTTCCCCAGGTACCCCTCATATGTGAATGCAGTTCTTGCCCAGGCTTCTTTCTTCTTCCCTAATGAGTTGAAGAACAAGTTTGAGGAGAGGGGCCTGACATAGGACTTACTAACTGTCCTATTCCCCTGAGAAGAACAGATCCTGATTCCTACCTACTAATCACTAGGTCTAGAAATCATAAGATCCCAGCTCACCTTAGCTCTGAAATACCCCCCTCAAAGTCAATCTGGGCCCTCTCTGCCCAGGGTCTTGGAGCAAAGCTTGGCTGCCTTTGTTCCCTGCTGGAAATCCAGGAAGAGGAAGGTACTCTGTCAGATTAAAATGTACATTAAACAGAAAGGACTGTACTGAACAAGGAGAGGTGAGGGTATATGATTGTGTAGGAAAGGTGATTTTATATATAATACACATGCATAGTACATATTATATATAATACATTATATATAATACATATGTAATACATTTGACAAATGGGATTTTATATACATACACACATAGAGATACAGATATATTAACACTTCACAAAGCATTAATTACTATACAAATATGAACCTTTGCTAAAGTCTCATTTGCATTTTTTAAATGGCGTTTGGATAGAAATGATCTGGGGCAGGATTGTGATGCGCTCATTGTTTGATTTGCATCATGAGCATTTACACCTTGGAAATCAATAGCTCCAAATCAGGACTAGATTTGTTGTTTTATTGCTTATCTAGGCTTAGGAACATGTTAATAATACAGATTAAACTTGAATGTGGATATATATATATATTTTTTTTTTGAAGAGTCTGGTTGTTAAACGTTTACCAACATACCCCTATAAGTCACCAAAGACAACACTAAGTCAGTACAAACAAGTCAATATCCTGCTATTGCTCCTTTAGAAACATTTAAGGTTTTATGTACTATTGTCCAGGTGGATAAAATAATTGTTTTCTGCGGCTGAATAAAAGAATTTGGATGTAAATGTATGTCCATTTTTGTTTCTGTATCCCTGGTGCCCAGCAGTGTACTGACCACATAATGCTTCTCCAATGACTGTGAATGAATGAATGAATGAATTATAACTTCCTGACCTTTTCATGGACCACCTTTAACTGATACAGAACCCCAAGGTTCAGTAAATCCAGTCACTCTGTATATCTTCTTCCAGGGTCCCTGGAAGGGTCCCTGACCTCCAACAAGAGTTTGCAGACTGGACCCCCTGAGACACTAGTAAAAATAGCACTTGTTGCCTCCACGATGGAGGATGCTCTGTTCCCTGCCCTGGAACCAATCTGCTGCTGCTCTAGTCAAGTCAGAGAGGGTGTTAGGAGACTTTAGACTCATTGTTTAATACTTCATTTCTGTCATTATCAGGTCATGGGCCCATATGCAATCATCAGTCATGCCATATGACATTCCCCATCCATTCTTGACCATTGTGGAACTCTTACATCCCTCGACTGGAACAATGGAGCTGGAGTTAGGAAAGCCTGAATTCAAATCTGGCCTTAGGCATTACTAGTTGTATGGCCTTGAGGAAGTCATCTAACCTCTATGTGCCTCAGTTTCCTCACCTGTAAAATTGGAGTAATAATCACATCTACCTTGCAAGGTTGTTATGAGAATCAAATGAAATAGTATTTGCCAAGTCCTCAGAAAGATTCCTGGCACACAGGAAACACCACACATATGTTGTTGTTGTTGCTGTTGTTACCACTGCTTCTCAGGGTTGTGGTATGAGGATTAAATGAAGCAATATTTTTTAAAGAGGGTAGCACAGTTTGCTGCTTGCACTGGTTTTCTTGTCTTTGTCCTTGTTCCCTCCTCTCCTTTGTTTTTTATGATAAAAAGTATCCATAACATCTTACTATGGTTAGAGGTTGTTTTGTGTTCTCAAAAGGGAAACAAGGGTTTACTGTGCCAGAAGAAATGCTAGAAAACAGTCCATTTCTGTCTGGTTCCCCAGGACCACCTTTACCTGCTGAGGGTTACTACTGACTTCCTGAGGTTTAATGAAGAGTAAGAACATTTACATAGGAAGGCATTTTCTTGGGAAAAGTTTGGTAGGAATGACAAAAGATCAAATCAAGGTGGTTGAATTGACTTGGCCTTAATCCCTGGAGGATTAGGTTGAGTTCTATAAAGAATATCATATCCTATAGAATGTTGCTGTTTGTTCTTTGTTCTTGAAGAGGATCAATAACAGATGTCTTGACTTGAAAGTGAATTGGATTTAAATGAGGTAGAGCTGTGCAAAGTGATCAGCCTCACTCTCTCCTCCAGGGCTGTGTCCAGTGGCAAGACATTGGTCAGGACAACTGGAGATGACCTCAAACACAGTGGAAGACCTTGGCTTTTTTAGGTTAAGTTTTTTCCTAGGTCTCAATTTGTCTGAGGCAACACCCATTCAGCGATTTGAGGCTAGGTAAGAAATAAAGCAAAAGAGGTCCTAGTTTGTGTATTAAAAATAATCAAACTGGGAGGGGAAGATCTTCAGATTTTCTGGCCAGAACAGAGACAACGGGATTGGGAAGAAAGAATCAAAATCACTTGCCTAACCCAGCTGGGATTGAGGACTGTGTACTTCGGCTTGAGTAAAATGGAGAAAACCACATAAAGAATGAAAAAATAATCAAGTAAAGAGAAACACATCATCTTGTTACACTAATTCTCTCATTTCAGCCTACATATGTGTGTGTGTGTGTGTATATATATATATACATATGTATGTATGTATGTATGTATGTATGTATGTATGTATAGATACAATAACCTGTAAGGTCCAAGTGATTCTCTCTTCTTCATATTTAGGAAATTTATTTTGGACACAAATTATTAGTTCAATCACAATGGTTCTGAGCCCTTAGTTGTGAAAAATTCCTAATATTTAGACAGAGATTGAATTTTCTACTTAACTTAACATTTTTACCTCTCAGAGGCAAAAATGTTCAGAGGATAATCACTCTTGCTTTGACCTACTTAAATCTAGATCTCAGTTGTGGGTAGTGATTCTGGGGAGAGAAACACCAGTGTGCCAGTGTTCCAGAGCTTGTGGTAGCTGTAGAGAGTGCACCCTTCTCAGACCTCTGACAACATTTGCAGAAAACCCCAGCAATTTGGGATGCAGCTCTCTCCACTCTGGAGGCAGAATTCAACTGGGGCAAAGAGCTCAAAAGTCAAGTAATTGGCTGGCAAGATGAGCAAGCACAGGAAGCACAATTAGACCATAGAATCCTTTTTGGGGGACAAATAAGATCAAAACATGGAACCAGAAGAAGTTAACAAAGTCAAGACTCCTACATCAAAAGCTTCCAAGAAAAATATGAACTGATTACAGGCCATGGAGGAGCTCAAAAAGGATTTTGAAAATCAAGTAAGAGAAATGGAAGAAAAACTGGGAAGAGAAATAAGAATCATGTAAGAAAATCATGAAAAGCAAGTCAACAACCTGCTAAAGGAGACCCCCAAAAAATACTGAAAAAATAACACCTTAAAAAATAGACTAACTCAAATGGCAAAAGAGGCCCAAAAAGCTAATGAGGAGAAGAATGCCTTAAAAAGTTGAAACCGCCAGATAAAAAAGGAATTTCAAAAACTGACTGAAGAGAATAATTCCTTCAAAATTAGGTTGGAGTAAATGGAAGCTAATGACTTTATGAGAAATCAAGATACTATAAACAGATCCAAGCAAATGAAAAATTAGAAGGCAATGTGAAATATCTAATTGGAAAAACCACTGACCTGGAAAATAGATCCAAGAGAGAAAATTTAAAAATTATTGGACTACCTGAAAGCCATGATGACAAAAAAAAGAGCCTAGAAATCATCCTTCAAGAAATCCTCAAGGAAAATTGCCCTGATATTCTAGAACCAGACGGAAAAATAGAAAGAAATCACTGATCACCTCTTGAAAAAGATCCCCAAAAAGGAAACTCCTAGGAATAAAATAGCCAAATTCCAGAGTTCACAGGGCAAGGAGAAAATATTACAAGCTGTCAGGAAGAAAGAATTTGATTATCGTGGAAACACAATCAGGATAACACAAAATCTAGCAGCTTCTACATTGAAAGATCAAAGGGCTTGGAATATGATATTCCAGAGGTCAAAGGAGTGAGGATTAAAACCAAGAATCACCTACCCAGCAAAACTGAGTATAATGCTACAGGGGAAAATATGGTCATTCAGTAAAATAGAGGACTTTCAAGTATTCTTGATGAAAAAAACAGAGCTGAACAGAAAATTTGACTTTCAAATACAAGAAGCATGAGAAGGTAAACAGAAAAAAGAAATCATAAGGAATTTATTAAAGTTGAACTATTTACATTCCTACATGGAAAAATAATGATTGTAACTCATGAGACTTTTCTCAGTATGAGGATAGCTGAAGAGAATATATATGTATATATTATATGGGTGTATGTGTGTATAAATACATATGTGAGTGTGTATATGTGTGTACATGTATACATAGACAGAAGGCATAGGATCAGTTGAAGAGGAAGGGATGATATTTAAAAAATAAAATAAAGAGGTGAGAGAGGAATATAATGAGAGAAGGAGATAGGGAAAGATAGAATAGGGTAAATTATCTCATATAAAAGAGGCAAGAGAAAACTATTACAATGAAGGGGAAGAGAAGGAAGGTAAAAGGGAATGGGTCAACCTTACTCTCATTGAATTTGACTTAAGGAGGGAATAACATGCACACTTGTTTGGGTATCTTACCCTACAGGGAAAGTACAGGGGAAGGGGATAAGAAGGGGAATGATAGAATGGAAGGCATATTGGGGAGAGGGATGTGAGAAGCAAATACTTTAGAAAAGGGACAGGGTCAAGGTAGAAAATAGAATAATTGGGGGGAGGGATAGGATAGAGGGAAATATAGTCAGTCTTTCACAATATAACTACAATGGAAAAGTTTTTTGTCATTACACATGTACAACCTATATTGAATTGCTTATCTTCCCTGTGGGGGAATTGTTGGACCCTCCTAACAATCAGAGTTTCAAGAGTCTACCGTAACTGTGTTGAATCAAGAGCAAAGACACAACTACAGACACAGCTGGAAAAACAGTTTCCCAACTTTTGAGATCATAGTCCCTTGAAATAGAAATATTGGTTATGGACTATAGAAAGGCCCTGATCTACTGCGCTCAGCTGAGGACTACATCCAGGTATGTGCTAGTAATGTTTAACAACAGCTCTCCATAGGAAAAAAATGTATACAGAACGGGCGAAGAGGGAAGAAGGGAAAGAATCTGGTAATCAAAGTTTTAAAAACAAACATTAAAAAAATTATTTTTCTCATTCAACTGGGAAATAAGATACACAAGCACTGGGGTATAGAAATCCATCTTACCCTACTAGAAAGTTAGAGGGGCAATGGGGGAGGATATAAGAGAAAGCAGACTTGGGGAAGGGGTATTCAGTAGGCTTGCTATATTGGGGTGAGGGTAGGGGAAAGATGGAAAGAAAATTCGTAACTCAAAATCTTGTGGAAATGAATGTTGAAAACTAAAAATGAATTTTAAAAAAGAGCTCAGAAGACAAAGTTTCCCCTCCTTTAAAGTCTTTAAGTAGAGGCTAGATAGCCATTTGATGAACATATTCTAGTTGAGATTCTTTTCCAAGCATGACAGACTGACTGGCCACTGACTTCCTATCTAACTCTTTATCAGTTTTCAGGTCCACAGTGACACAGATGGAACCAAGCAAAGAAGTATTGATAAAGTATTTTTTTAATGTGGTTTGGAGTGGAAAACTTAAGTGAAATACATGATCACTCTCCAATGCCATTTTTTCTTCTCCCTCCAGGATGCTTTCCTGACTTTATTCTGGGAAGATCTACCTTTGCCCTCCCCCACCCCCATCACCATCATCCTCACTCTTGACTTGAATTCCTTGCTTTGATCTAGTACATTGAATTCCCTTTAATAACTCAGGTCAGTCAGAAGGCAGCATGACTTCTGGAAGTCATGGAAATATGGCTGTCTGTGGTGTCAAAGACCTGGGATTCATATCCAGATTCTATAATTAACCAGCTATGTAATTTTGGGCAAGGGATATACCAAGGGAATGGAGGGAGAATAATCTGGCAACTTCTCTTGGCTCTCAAGTCCCCAGATATTATCCCCTTTGGTATGGCTTCCTCATGGTGGGTCCAACTAGAAATAAGAAGTAAGATTTCTCTTTATTTCAAAATAAAGCAGGTTCATTTTTTCCATTATTCTGAAATTAAGTTTTATTTATGAGGTAAGAGATAGAAAATAGGAACTTTACTCCCACATACAGCACCACTGAGCAACTCAGAAATTTCCCAACTTTAAGTCACCATCTGGGTTGGAATGTCCATGTCATGAGGTTTGGAGGTAAATTCTCATTATTCCCCTGGGGATACCATCAGGGTTACTCATTTTTACTTCTAGAACACTCTTCTTCAACAACAACAATGATAAAAATAAAATTAATAATATTTCTTCTACTAATAATAATCATCAGCTCATAGATTTAGAGCTAGAAAAAATGGCATAGGCCATCCAGTCCAACTCCTTCATTTTACAGATCAAAAAACTGAGGCATTTTACTTTTGGGGGGACAGAGCTAAGATGGTGTAGAGACAGCAACCCAGGTGAACTCTCCTGACATGCCCCTCCAAACTTTAAAATAATGTCTCAAACTGAATTCTGGAGTGGTAGAACCTACAGAAGGTCAGAGTGAGACATTGTTTCACTCCAAGACAATTTAGGAGGTCAACAGGAGAGGTCTGTGACACTGGGGTGGAAGCTAGCCCTGAGTCCACAGTGGTGGCAGCAGTTTTGGTAGCTCTCAATTCAGAGATGATAATGTGTCATACAGCTTGTCAGAAAAAGATTATGGGGGACTTTGAGCTGACATTGAATGCAGGACTGAGAGGTATTTGGAACTCTATTGCTGATCAGAGTTCCAGTACAGAGAGAAGCACCATCACGTGCAGCTATGGGAAAGCAGTAGTCCTGGCCACATTTCCAAAGACAAAAGGAACACTAGCATTTGTGGTTGCAGGGGATCAAGGATCCTTCCTGGATAAAGACCAAAGCATAAGCTATGAGAACAGTGACCACACTTTCTGATCAAACCACCTTGAAAGCACCAAAAACTTGCAGACCCAAAGAGCTAGCTCTGAAAACCGAAGCATGAAAAAGCCCAAAGCCTGGGACAATTCCTCTATTTAACTCCTCCCCAAGAACAGAGCTCAACTTTATTTTTATTCTTAATTAACTTTTGTTTATTTTAGTTTGCATCATTCATTTCTACAAGATTTTGAGTTACAAATTTTCTCCCCATCTTTCCCCTACCCACCACCCCAAAACATTGATGCCACTATATACCCCCTCCCCCAGTCTGTTCTCTCCTATGTCTTCACCCATCATCCCTTTGACTTTCCAGTAGGGCAAGATGGATCTCCCTACCCCAGTGCCTGCACATCTTGATTCCCAGTGGCATGTAATTAATAATAATAATAATATATATATATATATACATATTTTTTTTAACATTTGATTATAAAACATTAAATTCTAGATTCTTTCCCTTCCTCCCTTGTCACCCACCCCCACTGGCAAGACAACCAATTCAATACAGGCTGTACATGTGTAGTTACACAGAACATCTCCACAATGGATATATTGTGAAAGACTGATTATATTTCCCTCCTTCATATTCTGCTCCCCACTTGTTCTATTACCTACTTTGTCC
>CM053581.1:17327491-17345229 GCA_028627135.1 Pseudochirops cupreus
GTCAAGATGAAGAAAAGACTTCTCTTTGGTTATTAAATGTTGTGATGATATCTTTGTAGCTTAGGGGTAGATGGCCTTTTGTGCTCTGGGTGGGGGGGAAGGCCTTTTGAGAAGGTGCTTAGTGTTAACTGATGATAATTGTAATTCAGTTGTGATCCAGGGGTGGGAAACTTTTGACTTTTTTTGTGCTCTGTGACTCACCAAATGAATGTACTTTGTTTATGATTGGAAACTAATCTCCATTTGAGAAGAGAGATTTTGTGATTGACTAAATGAATGCCCAGCTCTGGAGTAGTTCTTGGATTGAATTGAGGACTTACTAAATTATTGAATTATACATGGTGAATGCTGTATTTTGATTTTCTCTTTTCTGTAGATGTTTTGCCTTAATTTGTCACTGAATAAAATGGAGAGTTACTATGCTGGTATTTAGAACCTTGGAAGTTGCCTTTGCTTGGCATTACAAGAAGGAAGGTAACAAGTATTTATCAAGGATTTAATACATTCCAGGCACTGGCAAGCATTTTACAAATATTTGAACCTCTCAACACCCCCATGAGACTGGTGCCATCATTATTCCCACTTTACAGATGAGGTTTTGAAGCTGACTTCAGAGCTGCTGTCCTACTCTGCCTTCTTGCTTCTCTTCTCTCCTCCCCAGTCATGCCATAGAGAACAGTCAATCACTGTTAGCTGTTTGCTTGGCAGACTAATAGAGTGGCCAAAGTAGAGACTCAGATGGACCTCCTGGGTGGGAGGAGAAATTTGAACCACATTCAGAGGTGCACACTGAATTCAATGCAGTTGAACACTTTTTTATTAGATGACCAATAGACATCTTGTGATTCTCTGATTCACGGTGACCTGTATTTGAATCTTTTCCCTTTACTAGACTATGTCCTTCCTGGGGACAGGAGTGAGGACTTCTCTAAACTTTGGATCTTCTCCTGTGACCAACATGGTGCTCTGGACACAAGAAACCCTTAATATGTTTATTGAGTGAGTAAATGATTGAATGGAAGGTGCCCAGGAGAAGAGAGCACTGTGCCAGGCACTGTCAGACACACAAAAGGAGCAGACATGATAAGGTCCCTGTCTGCATGGAGCTCAGTCTAGTAAAGGGAAAAGATGGACATACGGGCTGCTATAATACCCCACGATATAGGATAAGTGCATTCTAGAGGCAAGAAACAGAGTGGTGTATGGATTCTGAAGGAGAAAGTGTTCTTACCAACTGGACCAGATGGATCAGAGCTGGCTTCCTGGAGGAGGGGGTGTTTGAAATAGTACAGCACAGTGATTAGGCAGGTGATTTCAGGAAGACCTGAGTTCAAATCTGGATTCAGATGCTTACTAGCTGGGTGACTCTGGCCAATTCACTTCGTTGCTGTCTGCTTCAGTTTCCCCATATGTAAAATGGAGATAACTACTTCCCAGGGTTATTGTGAACCTCAAATGAGATAATATTTGTGAAGTTCTTAGTGAGGTCCTGGCATGTAGTAGGTGCTTAATAAATGCTTATTCCCTTTCCTTGATCCTGGTTCTAGTCTGAGGATTTGTGCTCCATTTCCTTAGCACAGCAGACAGAGTGTGAGGCTTGAGGTCAGGAAGGGCTATCCCGACTTGCTCACTTATTAGCTGTGTGATTCTTCATAAGCCAATCAACCTCTCTGGTCCTCAGTTTCTTCATCTGTAAAATGGGAATTTAGATTAGATGAGTTTTGAGCCCTGATTCTATGTTCATGCCCTCCTATACTGAGAGTACAGCCAGTGACTGACAGACAGGCTCTGCTTCCTAAGGATGCTTTCCTCTACTCCCGCTTTCCAGTGTACCGGATCCTCAAGGCCATCCACACTGCCCTGGCTCTCTTGGCTCTTGCCCTGGCTGCAGCCCTGACGGTCATGACTCTTCTTCGTAAGTTCCCCATTCAAAGGGTTCCTGGATGCAAACCTCTTTCTCTGTTCAGGTGGAAAGAAAACACCAGAGCAATTCCTGGGAGCAAGAAAGGTCTGGAGTCCTTAGACTGACTCCTGTAGTGGCTTTGGGAGTGGAAGGGGTTGGGTTGGGTGGGGAGCAGGCATGGTATTGACCCCTCTTTAATTTCTCTGGAATGGAAAGGAATCATAGGCAAAGGGGATTCCAAAGAATCAGTCAGTAAGTCTTTAGTTATGTCTGCTACCACGTGCTAGGCACTGTGCTAAGCACTGGGAACTCAAACAGGCAGAAAAGAATTGGGCCCTATCCTCAGGGAGCTGACAATCTATCAGGAGAAACAGCATCCTCTCTTAAGAATATGCCAAATATACCACATATACCAGAATATACCAAAACAAATCCACAAAAATCCACAAAAGAAATATAAGGTAAATTGTAGTTCTCCAAGGCAGCGTGGGTGTAGGTAAGGCACAAACAGCTGGCGGTGGGTTATGGGAATCAGGAAAAAACTCCCTGGCAAAGAGGAAGGGGCTCAGAAGGGAGCTTCAGATTCTAAGAGGAGGAGGGTACAGATAAAGACATGCTGGTGAGTATCCCATGGATGAGAAACAGCAAGAGGGGCAGCTGGACAGAGAAACACCTCAGATCTGGCCACGTGCCCAGAGAGATGACATGGTGCTGTCATCCTGGGAGGGGTGCCCCATGGAGAGTTTCAGAAAGAACTGGATGTGCGTCTTGCCTTTGATGTCTCCTAGCTATGTGACCATGGGCTCTAATGAACAAAACCAAGCCAATATTTTCTTTTCTTATCTGTAAAAGGGGGACAGTATTGTCACAGAGCTCAAATAAGATAATGTCATAGCAACCATCAAATATTAGCAATGAACCTCAGAGTTGTGGAGATCATCAAAAGTCCATTCCCAACCTGTATGTTACAATCTGACTATCTTGGCAGCTAGGCACCCCAGTGGATAGAATGCTGAGTTTTGGGTCAGGAAGACCTCTGTTCAAATCCTGCCTTAGATGCTTATGGGCTGTGTGGCCCTGGGCAAATCATTTAATGGCTTCATGCCTCAGTTTCTCCACCTGTAAAATGAGAATAATGACAGCATTTACCTGACTATTGTGAGGATCGAACAAGATAGCATATGTGGAGTAGTTTGTAAATCTTTAAATGCTAATTAATCGAGGCATCACAGTCATTATAACCACCCCTTCCATTTTACAAGTTAGGAAACTGAAGCCTCTGAGAGGTTGGGAGAGTTCCCAAGGTCACACACACAGATGGCATCATCAGAGACACTAGCAGTCCATTCAGGAGGACCTGACTTCACATCCAACCTCAGATACTTTTTGGGCTAATGACCCAGGCAAGTCACTTAACTTCTGTCTACCTCAGTTTCCTCCGCTGTAAAATGGGTATAATAATAGCACCCACCTCCCAGGGCTGTTGTGAGGGTCAGATGGGATGATACTGTGAAGCCCTTAGCCCAGTGCCCTGGACACAGCAAACATTATGTAAACATTGGCAGTTGGTGCTATCGCTAAGGTTTCTATTCTAACACACTCTGATACACATCAAGCATTAGCTACATATGAGACTGTTAATGGTCACAGGTTTTTGTTCCTTCTTTTTTGGGTCCAGACCTATGATTTTAACTACATAGAGAGATTCTCATGAGGAAACTCTCTGGAAACTAATCAGTAATGATACTGATATTTACAGATGAGAGGGAGGCTGTACTAGACAGCCTCTGGGTTCATTCCAGTGCAAGCCCTGTGGTGTTGGGCTGCCCTTTCTTGGGCCATGCTAAATGAAGGTTAAGTGACTTCCCCAAGGTCACAGAGCTGCTATGCGTCAGAGCCTGGGCTTGTACCCATATCTGTTAATTCGCTTTTATAGACCACAGAAAGGGACTGTTTGTCTAATCAATGTCCACCTTCCTCCTGGGTCTCAGCCAGCCAATCGTCAAGGTTTCTGGGTATCCTTTTGGCAAAGTACCAGCAGTCACAGCCATGTCCCATAGGGAGATTTCTCCAAATAAAGGGCCATGCACTGTAAAATCTCAATCTAGTCCATTGGGAAATGGGTCAGTGACTTACCTAACTAATGATCCTCTTAATTTAAAAAATACTCACTCTGGGGCATGTAAGTGGCACAGTGGATAGAGCACTGGCCTTGAAGACAAGAGGACCTGAGTTCAAATCCAGTCTCCAACAGCTACTTGTTGTGTGACCTTGGGCAAGTCAATTAACCCTAATTAACTTTACATATGTACATACACATCTATGTGTGTGTATTATATATATACACGTGTATATATACGTGTATATATATATATATATATATATATATATATATATATATATATATATATATATAAAACACACACACACACACAAATATGTATATTTGTGTGTGTGTGTATTTGCTTCTCATCTCCATAGTTTCCTGAAACTCAGCTTGGGCACCATCTCTGACAAGAGGACCCGGATCCAGAGCATCTCTGGAAATTTCTTTATATTTTCCTTTATCATCTTTGTATCTAGTTATGATTATAGATTAAGAGCTAGAAGGGACCTTGGGGGTCATCTAGTCCAACCAGCTAACTTTACAGATGAGGCACTGAGCCCCCAGACTGGTTACATGACTTACCATGACTATGTGTAAGACAATGTGCAGCCACTTGGGACACATAGACAAAAACGAAAAATCCCTGACCTCAAAGTCCTCGTGTCCTTTGGGTAGTAAAACAATACATAGGTACTACATAAGGTAGATGAGGGAGGAGAGAGCAGAAAGTGCAGCATCTAGAGCTGGTGGACTGTGTTCGAATCCCAGCTCTGTAGAATTTTTGCCCAGGGTCACATGGTGGAGCAGGGGTCTGATCAAGACTTACTGATTTAGCCCTGTACCAGACTGACCCCTGGGGCTTCTTCTCTCCTTCTCACCCCATGTAGTCCTAGATCTTCGAGGGGAAAATGATCAACTTGAGAAGGTCCTAGCCTCCAGTGAAGCCCTGAGAGCAGAAAACAGTAAGTCCCACCCCCGCTTTTGTGCTGACCTCCACCCTCAGCCCAGTCCTTCCATCACGCAAGCTTCAGCATCACATGGGAAGGTATTTAAGATGCAGGCAGCTGGTTCCTCCTTCTTCACTGTCCCTCATCCTGGCTACTCCAGAAAGAGGGAGAGAAAAATCCTTCTATCCTAAGCCACCAAATGTCTTCCCTGTCTGCAGTACCAGGACCAGAAGATGATAGGAAGACTCTGCTTCATACTGGTCAAACTTTGGTCATTGCCCCATTCTCAGAGCTCTTGAGGACCAGATAGACAGAGCTAGACCTGAATCAGCTCAGGTCATGTCCTCTCCTCATTCCTGATCCTCTTTCTTCTCAAGAAAATCTCATGCACAAAGTACCAGAGGCTTGGGTGGTCCACAATGGAAGTCTCTACTACTTTTCCTGTATGGACAAGTCTTGGGAAGAGGCTGAGAGGTCCTGTGTGTCACTTGGCTCCCACTTGACCTCAGTGACCTCAATGGAAGAGCAGGTCAGTGCTACCATTGGGGACCTTGGAGGTGGGAGGCAGAAATGTCAGTAAGTTGGGTGTCCATGGGCACATCACTTCCCTCTTTCTTCATTTGGCCTTAGATTTCAAGCGACAGAGACAAAGCCTCCTATTCAGATGATGAAAATACAGATTTTATTGAACACAAAGAAAGGAAAGGCATCCAGGACTATAGAGGTGATATGGTACCACTGTCCTTTGCTCTAATCAGACTACATGTGGAGTATTAGGTTTGGTTTTGAATTTAGGAATCTCAATTTAGTTAGGCTATTAACAAAATAGACAGTATCTGGGTTGATGAAAGATCCTGAGTCCATAGAGAATCAACTGAAGGAAGTGAGAATGTCTGATCTTGAAGAGAGAAAAGTTAGTGGAACATGATAGCCAACCACAAGTATTTGACTTCTTCCATTTGGTCCCAAATGGCAGAAGCAGAAACAATGGTTATTTTATAAAAAAGATAGATTTAAGCTTCATATGGGTGAAACTTCCTAACAGAGAATTATCACACATTGGAATAGGCTGCCTCAGGAGGAAGACCTCACTTGATGTATGTAATCAAAGGCTGCCAAGTATGGTATAGAAGAAATACATTTTTAGGGATGGGTTGGACTCCATGGTCCCTGAAGTCCCTTTCCACTTGGACACTGATTTTATGAACTCAGAAGCTATCTAGTCTAATTGATTCATTTTGTAGATGTGGAAACTGAGGCCCAAGGAGATTTAATGACTTACCCAAGGATGATGAATGTGAGTTTCTGACTTCTTTTGGGATTTCTTGAGGTTCTATGCTTTAACTGCTTCTGAACAGAGAGTCCAATACATGGGTCTTTGACTCATCTCTGGTAATACTTGGGAGCTTGTTTGCCTACGCTGGGACCGACTTGGGTAGAGGCACCCTTTTCTTTATTTTTTATTTTCTTTATTATTTATGGACTTCTGGTGATTTTTATTTGTGTAGTCTCCAGGGCTGATGGGGTCACCTAAGTTTCACATTTGATTTTTTGATCATTATTCAGTCTAATGAAAATTTCAGGGTTTTTTCTAAAGTAGGTATATGGGACCTAGTTGATCTTCCTGCTTTCAGGAAGTCATCTTAGTGAGAACTCCATGTACTCCTTTCCTATACTTTTTCTTTCCTTTTTATGGATCACCAAAACATAAAAAAACCACTCCCAGAACCCCTGTCTTATCTAACTCCCTGATACAACCCTTAATGACTTTGTAATTCAAATGAATATAAGTTTCTTTTACTCCTACTGGAATGCAAACATTTCATCCATATGGTGTTAAGTCATGTCCGACTCCTTATGACCAGTTTTTTTGGTAAAGGTACTGGAGTGATTTGCCATTTTTTTCTTCAGTGTGTCTCCATTTTATGGATGAGAAACTGAGACAAATAGGGGTCAAGCGACTTTCCCAGAGTCACAGAACTAAATGCCTGAGGCCAGATTTGAACTCAGATCTTCCTGACTCCAGACCTGGTGCTGTATCCACTGCATCACCTAGCTGTCCACTTTATCCATATAGTTCCTTCCAATTGCTCAAATGCATTCGTTGTTTTTCATAACCTGAGTCTTGTATTTGAATTTAAAAATTTCTAATCAGTTTTGGGCTTTTATCAGGGAAGCTTGGAAGTATTTTATTTCACCAAAGGTTGATTTTTCCATTGTTCTCTCTCCTGAGGCAATTAGAGCAAGTATACCAAAAAATCCTCAAGGAAGTCAGAAAATCACCATTTCCCACAAGCAAAACTCATTAAATCTCCTTGGGTCTCAGTTTCCATATCTATAAAATGGAATTCATTAACATTATCCCTGTAGAATAATATTCTAGTCTTCTGGGTCAGGTATTCTTGGTTGTATGTCTGTATTTCTTGCCTTTTGCAATGTCACAGTTCAAATTCTCCTTTCTTTTAAAGTGTTAGCTGTCAAATCTTGTGTGCTACTTTTTTCTCATTGTTTGAATGTTTTCTTTCTAGATGTGTGTAACGTTTTTTTCTCCTTGGACTGGAAGCTCTAGATTTTGGCTGTTATGCTCCTGTGAGTTTTAATTTAGGAGTTTCTTTCAGGAGATGACCATTGTATTCTTTCTACCCTCTCTTTGGCTTCTGATTCTAAGAAGCCTGGGTAGTTTTGATGAATGATTTCTTAAAACATGGTATCTAAAAGGAGGAAAGAAAAAAAGAAATATGGTATCCAGGTTCTTTTTTTTTTTAATCAAGAATTTTAGGTAATACCATTAGATTGTTTTCTCTCCTAGAATTGTTGCTCAGGTGAGTTGTTTTCTATATGAGACGTTTTACATTTTCTTCTTTTGTCCTTGTCTAATATTCCTTGTTGTCACATGAAACCATTGATTTTTTTCTTTGTGGTCCATTCTAATTTTCAAAGAGTCTGTTACTCAGGTAACTTCTTAACTCAGCTGTTAATTTTGCTCCAAGTCTTTACTTTAAAGTTCTCATGTATTTTCAATTTCTTTCCTCTACAGTGGTCCTTTGATTTACATCATTATTTTTAAACTCTTGCTTCATTTCAGCCAGGCGTTCTAGTTGACCTCGTAGCTAAGCTGTGTTTTTCCTTGAGGCTTTGTTTGTGGATATGGTGAAGTTATTCCCTTCTGAGTTTGTGACTTGGATGTTATTTATCATTGTAATTGTCATTATCATTGATATCTTAAAAAAAAACTCATTTTTCCACCTTTACTTCCTGGATTGGTACTTTGTGTTAGGTTCAGGCTTTGTGCACTTTTGAAGGGAATTTTGGACTTCCCTTGGTCCTGATCTTTATTCTCTAGAATAAAGGGTATTGCTTCTTTCTCCTGGTGTTATATGCTGTGTTCTTCAAGAATCTCAGAGGTACCTACAAACTTTCACCATGCCCTAAACGGTCTAACCTAAGGAATGTTCTGATTGCTATCCTCCCAAGCTGAGCTTTGCAGGTTCCAGAAGCCAGACTTGGGCTTTAGGAATCTCTGCACACACCAATGGAAAACTTACAAATATGTACACCAAAGTGCACATTTATGCACAAATATAGACATGTACTTCCTTAAAAGTACTCTCTTCTCTGCAGGAATTTATTCTTAAAAAGGCTGATGGTAGCAACTATTGGATTGGATTGCATCTCCTAAGGCACTCAGACTGGAGATGGACTGATGGGACCCATTATAATGAAGCCAAGAGCAAAGAGTGAGTCCAGTATTTCCCTGCCCTGCTTCCTCTGGTCCTTTTTTTTGTCCAAACATCCCAGGGAGAAGATGAGAGCTTGCCCCCTAGAAAAACCAAGGTGTATAAAAAAAAGACATATGCCATCCATCCTTCCCTCTGTGAGTATGTATGCTGCATACATACATGCACACAGGCATGTGTCAGATGTGTGTATGTGGGGGCATGTTTGTGGTGTGTGCATGTTTTAATTGTGAATATGTATTGTGATATGTGTGTATACACGCATGTGCACATATCCACAGTATATGTGTGCATTGTGTGGTATGCTACATGTAAACATGCTCGTGTGTGTTTGTGGTGTGTGATGTGTGTGCAGTGTTGTGTGTGTATGTGTGTCTAATGTGTGATGTGTCTATGTATAGGGCATATTCATGTGTTCTTTTGTATATGTACACATGGTGTCTGTGTGTATGGTGTGTGCATCTGTGTGGTGAGGAATGTGGATATGTTTGTGGTGTGTTCATGTGTACATGTGTGTAGTATGTGTATGTGTGTGATATATGCATGTGTGCATAATACATGTGAAATGTGTATGTGGTATGTATACATTTGTGTGTAACCCCATGATGCCCTGAGGTGAGGAGAAGACATAGACCCCAGTTTGAATGGATTACTTCAGAAAGAGGTTTGGGGAGAATATGAGACTCTCTGGGATCTCTCTGGAAGGATTAGAGTTTGGATGTTCCCAGAGCAGAGGCTTTGTGAGCTTTTTCTTATAAAAAAGTATTTTGGCACTCTATTTCAATGTATTTGGGTTCCTTTGTAATTTTGTGTATTTTATTTTATGCATTTACAAATATTCTGAGGAGCATATAGGCTTTATTAGCCAGCCAAAACCCATTAATAAGCAATGTCTCTGATGCCTCCTGTCTCTCTGGCTTCTCAGGTTCTGGAAGTAACTTCATCATTTGGAGTCTTTTTAATAAACCAGGGTCCAGGCCCAACCCAAGGAAGAAGGTTTCCTAATTAGCCTTTGCTGTACAACTGGAAATGAAGGGTGAATTCTCTTATCTTAAAGATTCTTCTCTCTCTCTCTCTCTCTCTCTCTCTCTCTCTCTCTCTCTCTCTCTCTGTCTCTCTCTCTCCTCTCTCTCTTTTCTCTCTCTCTATTTCTCTCTCCCCCCAGATTTTGGGCACCAAATGAACCAAACAACAAAGAAAACAATGAATATTGTGTCCATGTTTCAAAGAACAGACTCCAATCATGGAATGATAACAACTGCTCCTTACCCTTCCTGTTCATCTGTAAATGGGAATGCAAGTCATCTGGATTGTGTCCTTAAATGTCAAGGCAATCTCTAAGCTCTGCTGACTCCTGTGCCTGAAGAATGGACACACATGGCAAATCTTCTTCCATCTACCATCCACACCTACTCTATGGGTTCCATATTTTACTTCTCACTTAAATCTGAGCATTCTGGATCTGATCAGCTGGGCCAAGTGATGCTCCCAACCCATTAGGCAGCCACAGATCTGACTTTTCACTTTATCATTTCTGGAGTGATGGCCCAGTCATGTTATCTACATGCATACTTCCATTGAACCTTCATGCAAGCACATATGTATATGTGTTTGTGTGTATGCACTTGTGTGTCTTCTCAAGCTTCCCATCTCTACCTCTTAAGCTGGGAAGGAAATCTGTAGAAAGGGTCTGACCTGGAATGCATAAACTATCTTTGTCCTCTGGGTTGATGACAAGTTCTGGAAATTACAAGGTCCCAGATCAAGCCACCCCTGAAATACTTAGTCCTCAAGGTCTGTCTGGCTCCCCTCTCTCTGTCAATCAAACACTGATTAAGTTTCTACTCTATACCAAGCTCTGTGCTTATCACTGGGGATTCAAAGACTGAAGGGAAGCCCACTGGTTGCATCCTAAGAGGCGATGCAGAAAAACCATGTCAGAATACATACTGCATAATTATAAAATGGAAGGATATAATAATCTACCAAGCAGTTAAATATGAGGTGGTTTGAGAGTGAGGGTTCCAGCTGGTTGGGGGGATCAGGATGCTTCTATGTAAAGATGATAATTGAATCCAAGGCAGTTGATGAGAGACCTGAGATTTAAGAAGCTAGCAGAAATAACACTGGGCTGGGAGGCAGGAGAGATCAGGGTCTGGTCCCACCAGAGGTAGTGTGGTAAGCTAGATATGACCTCAGGGTTAGCATGAGAAAACCAAGACTCGAGTAAGCTTAACCAATTGACTCAGTGATGTCATTTTAAGAGTCACTTGGCTTCTCTGCCATATTTTAATAGCATTTCTAGGAACCCAATCTGGTGACATCCTTAGACACCATATTTCATCAGAGCAGCTGTCAAGGTGTTTGGGAATCTGGACAGAGATTGATTTGCTAGTTCCTGGTTTTAGAGGGGGCAATGTATTGTGATGGATAAAGTGGATAAAGTGCTAAAAGTCTGTCCCCCAAAACTTGCCAACAGTGGGACCCTGAGCAAATCCTGTCTCAGGATTCAGTTTGCATAGCTGTAAAATGGGGATAATCACACCTGTAGCAGTACCTGCCACCTGTTCAGCTCTTTGTATCTTTTTTTTTTAACATGGTACAATTATCAGTCTTGATTTCAATGGGTAATTCTTGGCTCTCTCCAGAGGAATTAAACTGTTTTAAAAGGCTGACTCCAGGCTCCTTTATTCCCCTCTTCCTCTTGACTGCTTACAGTGTGGAGCCCATTGGCAGCTTCCTCATCTGATGAAAAGGAAATGGACCCAGAGGAGAAAGGAAAGTCCCCAGAATCTCTGCAGTGGAAGGGACTTCAGAGGCATCTAGTGCATTCAGGTCCAGAATAGAACATTCTGTTCATACCTCTTTGGGTAGGGGCTGCATTCTTGGAAACTGCACAAGTATAGACATGGTAACCTTACAAGGGGCAATGGGATAGCCCAATGAACACATGTGAGAACCATCTGTAATGACTCATGGTCACCAAACATTGAGATCCCATGGCTCTGAGTCTTTATGTTCTTATCATAGGGTCCATGCAGAACACAGTCTAGAATAGTTTATTTCTTAATGTGTAATTTCTGGTAATATTAAGGCCAGAGCTGCATTTATAATCACTGATCTGTGTAGCATTTATAAACCAGAGACCAGTCAGCCCTTTCTTGGCAAAATGTCAGCACTTTCACCATCAACAGCAAAGGGCTCATTTTTAAAACTCAAAAGAAAACTGAAATAAAAAAAATAGGGTAGCAGATGATATGATATGATGAGGGAAGGTAGAAATAGGAAAGGGTTCAGAATAGTCATTGATGGGACCATGACAGAGATCACATTATCATAGCATTAGTGCTGAAAGAAAGCTCAGGGGCCATCTCATCCAAAGCCTTCATTAAGGAATGAAGTATCAGTGAAGCTGAGAGACTTGCCCAAAGTCAAGCAGATATGACATAATCGGATATAACTACTGAAGACAACTTCTACAGTGAAAGTCTTCATGAAACCAGATAACTCATCTTTCAAGTAACCAGAAATCAATGTGAAACTTTAAATCAGTAAAGACAAGTAAGGAGATGTGACAGGGAAGTGACCAAAACAGCCTCTGTTGAGAACGAGGGTTTACTCAAGTTAGATGCCTTTCCCTGATTTGATGGTCAAGGGCTTGGCCAGTTGAGTGTCATACTCAGCTCATCCCTTGTGAAGTGGACATGCCATGTATTATTATCTCCATCATTTTTAACAGATGGGGAAACTGAGGCCTGAAGATAGGTAGTGACATCACAGAGTCACAGAATTTGAAAGGAAGAAGGGACCTTCTAGTTCAACCCATACATAAAAGGAATCTTTCCTAGGTCATGCCCAAGGACACATGGCAAGGATGTCCTAAAACTGGGCTTTCAACCTATGTCTATTCCTTTCAAGCCCAGACACTCTTTCTGTGTTGTCCAGGCCTGGGAGTCAGTGGACTTGAGGGCTGGTCTCAGCTGTGCTGACAACTCTCTGTGTGGTTTTGGTCAAGTTATTTCCTCTCTTTGGGCATATGTTCCTCCTTCTTTTTAAATTCCAGTTTTCTTTTGAGTTTTAAAAATGGGTCTTTTACTGTTACTAGCCATGGTGTTGAAATTTTGCTTAGAAAGAGCAAAGTGATCTCTAGTTTTTAAAATGAGTGAGTCAGACTAGGCAATTCTCAAAGTTAACTTGTAGCCCAAACATTGCAAGTCCATCTCTCCATTACACCAACACATGCTATACAGCGTCTGGCCCAAAGAATCCCTAGTCAGCCCCTAGACTCACAAAGAATCACAGAGTTTGAAAGCTGGAAGAAACCTTGACCTCTATCGGATCCAGTCCATACATTAAAGGAATTTCAGTATAACATATTGGACAGGTAGTTAGTTAGGCCAGCCTCTGTTAGAAGATCTCCCAGGAGATGGAAGCTGCCCCCTTGAGAGGCAGGCCACTCCACTGCTGGACAGCTTTAGTTCTTAGACAGATTTTCCTGAATCAAGCTTAGATGTATCTCATTTAAAATTTTACCTATCGTGTCTAGTTCTGGCTTCTGGAGACAAACAGAATATGTTTGTTTGAACCTCCTTTCGCTGACAGTCACTGAGTTTTGTCTTCTCCAGGCTAAATACTTACCCTTTGCCATTCTGCTTACCATTCTCTGGATACTCTCCAGCTCAAATTCTCATGCCCAGAAACATATAAAAGATCCCAGATGAAGTGTACTGTGGCATGTGCAGAATACATCAGGCCAGGCCATCATCTCCTAATCTTGGAAGTTGTACCCTTCTTAAGGCAACCCAGGATTACATTTGATCTTTTAGAAGAAAAAAAGGAAGGAAGGGAAAGAGGGAAGGAGGGAGGGGAGAGAGAAAGAAGGAAGGGAGGGAGGGAGGAAAGAAGGAAAGACAGAAGGGAGGGACAGTGGGGAGAGAAGGAAGGATTTGTTAAATGCTTACTAGACCTTATGCCAAGTACTTTACAAATATTATTGCATTTTATCCTTACAATAACTCTGTGTTATTATTATCTCCATTTTATAGATGGATAAACAAAGGCACTCAGAAATCAAATGACTTGCCCAGGGTAACATAACTAGTAAGTATCTGAGACTGGATTTGAATTTAGGTTTGTCTGATTCCAGGCCCAGGGCTCTAGCCTCTGCACTACCTAGTTTCCAATCACATTGTTTATTCACTAAAATCCAAACTGTCTTTCTCAAAACTGTTGTCTAACTAGGCTATTCCCATCACGTAATTATAATACTAGTTTTCTTTTTTGGTCTCACTTTCAAAGTCTTACGAAGCTTTACATTTCTCTCTATTGAATTTTCTTATTTAATTTAATCAAATGCTCTCATGCGTCAAGCTCCTTCTGAGTTCTGACATGATCACCCAGTGTTTTAACTGTCCTTTTCAGTTTTGGGTCATCTGCAACTTTGATGAACATGACAACTACACTTTTATCTAATTCATTGATGTAAACGTTGAACAGCAGAGGACCAAGGATAGATCCCTGGGCAATTCCATTGAAGGAGACCTCCTTCTCCATTGGTGCTGAACCTTCAAAAGTTATTCTTGGAGACTAGTCAAATAACTGATTTGGAATCTGTCTAATCATCTTAATATGTGTCTATTTTACAAGAACAGGCCTAACTCACCTTGGAGGAACTTCAAAGCAGGTTTGTAGGCCTTAGTCATTCTTGAATCCTCTAAATCAGCACTTCTTAAACTGTGGGTCATGACCCCAAAACTTTGGCAACAGTAAAAGGTCCATTAATGTGCAATGACCAAAAATTAATTAAAAATCAAAGACATAATGAGTCTGAGGTGTTTCTGGCGATGCTTGCCTGTGTGGTGTCATGCAACTTCACTGCAGTCTTGGGTCTGAACACAAAGCATGAATACTTTGCACTGCACATGTCCTCAGGCCATGCAATGTCACCAAACACTAACTGAGAAAAGGGGTTGTGAGTAGAAAAAGGTGAAGAAGCCCTGCTCTAAGTGATAGAGGACATAATGGGGGAAGGACTTGCATGGATTAAATCATAGATCCTAGAAGTATTATGTGGTGCAATGCATAGAGCACAGGACTTAGAGCCTGGGATACCTAAGTACAAACCTTCCATTAGATGGCTGCCAGCTTTGTGACTTTGGGCAAGTCTCTTGACTTCCTCAAGCCTAATTTTATTTTTTTGTTCATTTAAAAATTATTATTTATTTTTAACACTTTTTTTTGAATTCCAAATTCTCTCTCTTTTTCCAGCTTTCCCCCTACCCACTGAGAAGTTGAATAACATATCAATTGTACATGTGGGAATCATGCAAACTTATTTCCATATTAGCCATATCACCAAAATGAGCAAGAAAAACAGAGAAAGTGAAAAAAAATTCATACTTCTATTTACACTCAGAGTTAATCAATTTCCTCTCTGGAGGTAAATAGTATTTTTCTATGTCATTCTTTTGGATTCGTCATGGATCATTGCCTTGATCAGAGTAACTAAGTCTTTCAGGGTCAATCATCATTACAATGTTGTTGTTACTATGTACAGTGTTCTCCTGGTTCTGTTCACTTTACTCTGCATCAATTCTCCCCACTTTTCTCCGAAAACATCCTGCACCTAATTTCTTATAGCACCATAGTATTCCAACACATAACATGTCACATGTTCAGCCATTGTTCAGCCATTCTCCAACTGATGCTGTTCCCCTCGGTTTCCCATTATTAGACCACACAAAAAAACTGCTTTAAATGTTTTTGTACATATAGGTCCTTCTCCTTTTCCTTTGGTCCCTTTGCAATACAGTTCTAGTAGTGGTGTTTGCTGGGTCAAAGGCTATGCACAGTTTATAGCCCTTTGGGCAGTTACAAATTGTTCCCTGGAATAGCTGGATCAGTTCACAACTCCACCAACAATGTGTTAATGTGTTATTGCTTACTCTATACCTGCTCTAGCATTTCTCATTTTCCATTTCTTTCACGTTGGTCAATTTAATGAGTGTGAGGAGATACTTCAGAATAGTTTAATTGGCATTTCTCTAATTAATAGAGATTTGGAGTATTTTTATGTGACTATAGATAGCTTTGATTTCTTCTGAAAGCTGCCTGTTCCTATATTTTGATCATTTACCAATTGGGAAATGACTGTTATTTTTATAACTTTGACTCTATTCCTTGTATATTTGAGAAATAAGACTTTTATCAAAGAAACTTGTAAATTTTTTGCATAGCATTTCATTGTCTGTGGTAACTTCTTAGCAAAATGTAGTTTCTCTGATTATCTCTTTTTATTTAGGTCTATTTTTGCTTTTGCTTTGTCTGAGATCATAATTGCCACCCCTTCCTTTTTTTTAAAATTCAGCTAAAGCATATTCAATTCTTCTCCATCCACTTATTTTAATTCTGTATTTATCTTTGTTTCAAGTGTGTCTTTTGTAAATAACATTACTGTATTTTGCTTTCTAATCCATTCTGCTGTCTCCTTCTATTCTATGAGTTAGTTCATCTCATTCACAGTTATGATTAAAAATTGTGTATCTACCTCTATCCTATTTTCTTCTGTTTATCCTTCTATCTTCTTTGCTTCTCTTTAGTCTTGTGTTTGAATGTCAGATTTTCTATTCAGCTCTGGTCTTTTTATTAATAATACTTGAAAGTCTTCTATTTCACTAAATATCATTTTTCTCCACTTCAAAGATTGTACTCAATTATTTTCTGGGTAGCTTATTCCTGGTTCTAATACTAACTCTTTTGTCTTATAGAATATTATATTCTAAGCCATTCACTTCCTTAACATGGAAGCTGCTAAGTCTTGTGTGATCCTGACTGTAGGTGTACTATATTTCAGTTGTTTCTTTCTGGAGTTCTGCAATATTTTCTTTTTGATTTGGAAGTTCTGGAATTTGTCTACAATATTCCTGGGAGTTTTTGCTCTGGGATCTCTTGAAAGAGATGATCAGTGGATTCTTTAATTTCTCTTTTACTCTCTAGATCTAAGAGATTGGGGGTAGTTTTCCCTTATGATTTCTTCAAATATGATGTCTGGACTAATTTTTGATTTTGGTTTTCAGCCAGTCCAATAATTCTCAAGTTATATTTCCTTGATCTATTTTCCTGGTCAATTGTTTTTCTTATGGCATATTTCACTTTTTCTTCTTCTTTTCATTATTTTGGCTTTGTTTTGTTGTTTCTTCATGTCTCATAGTGTCATTAGCTTGCAATTACCCAATCCTAATTTTTAAGGCATTATTTTCTTTAGTTAGTTTTTGCATTTCTTTTTCCATTTTTCAAATTCTAATTTTAAGGGGTTCTTTTCTTTTGTGAATTTTTGTGCCTCTTTGATCATTTGACCAATTCCATTTTTAAGACATTATTTTCTTCAATATTTTTGGTGTTTCTTTTACTAAGCTGTTAATTCTCTTTCCATAATTTTCTTGCATCATTCTCTTTTCTTTCCCTAATTTTCCCTCAATTACTATTATCTTTTTCTTTTACTCCTCCAGGAATTCTTTTTTTTTTTTTTTGCTTTTTGGAGGTGGGAAGTTAGGGCAGTTGGGTTAAGTGACTTGCCAAAGGTCACATGACTAGTAAGTGTTAGGTGTCTGAGGTCAGATTTGAACTCAGGTCCTCCTGACTACAGGCCTGGTGTTCTATTCACTGTGCCACCTAGATGCCCCCTCCTCCAGGAATTCTTCTTGGGCTTGTGTCCAATTAACATTTTTCTTTGATACTTTGGTTACAGCTATTTTCAAGTTGGTATATTTTTCTGAGTTTGTTTCTTGGTCTTTCCTGCCACCATAGTAGCCTTTTATGGTCAAATTCTTTTTATTATTGTCACTTGCTCATTTTCCAAACTATTTCTTGACTTTGAACTTTATGTTAAAGTTGAGCTCTGTAGGATTAAAACCAAGAATCACCTACCCAGCAAAATTGAGTATAATGTTTCAGGGGAAAATGTGGTCATTCAATGAGGTGGAGGACTTTCAAGCATTCTTGCTGAAAAAATCAGAACTGAATAGAAAATTTGACATTCAAATACA
>CM053581.1:17345729-17364470 GCA_028627135.1 Pseudochirops cupreus
CCCCCCCCCCCCCCAATTAACACTATTTTATTTTTTCCAGTTACATGTAAAGATAGTTTTCAACATTCACTTTTATAAGATTTTCAGTTCCAAATTTTTTTTCTCCCTCCCTTTTTTCCCTCCCCCCTCCCCAAGACATCATGCAATCTGATACAAGCTACACATATACAATCATATTAAACATATGTCCACATTAGTCATGTTGTGAAAAAAGAATCAGAACAAAAGGGAAAAACTCTGGTCATTTCTTTAATGGCTCTTCCCACAACCCTCCTCTCCCCACCCTCAGAGGGCAGGTAGCATGCAGAGAGCTAGCATTGCTGCTGGGACTGAAGAGACCAAGTCTAACCCATCCTCCTTGTGACATCTCTTCAGACTCTTCATTAAACATGGCCATCATCTTCCTCTCCTCAAGCCTTCTCTTTCCCAGGATAAACAGACTCAGTTTCTTCAACGTATAAAGTCAAGGTCCTTCCTCATTCTGACTCCCCTCCTCCAGACACTCTCCATTTTATCAAGGTCTTTCCTAAACCTTGAGTCAAAAACTGAGTGAAATACTCCAGGTGTGACAAGATGGCTGGACTGAGTAGTGGATAGAGCCCTGGACTCAGTCAGGAAGACCCAAATTCAAATCCAACCTCAGACACTAATTGTGTGACCTTAGGTAAATCACTTATCAGCTGTCTGCCTCAGTTTCCTCATCCATAAATAATAATAACACCTCCTTTTCAGAATTGTTCCAAGACTCAAATAAGATAATTTTTGCATAAGGCTTTGCAAACCTTAAAGCATTAGATAAATGCTAATTATCAATGTCATTGTATGGTCTGACAAGAACCAAATGCAGGAAACTTCTAACTGCCCAGAAATCTTCTAGTCACAGAACCATTGAATGTTATAGTGAGAAGGGACCTTAGAGACCCTCTAGTCCATTTTCCACTCCTTGAAGGTAAGTGACTGATCCAGGGTCACACTGCTTGGAAATGGCAGACCCAACAATTAACATCAGGTCTCCTTGCTCTTGGCTCAAGACTTTTTACATTTCACCCAGAGGTGTCCCAGGCTATTGGTTCTGTCTTGCCTCCTTTCTTAGAATATGCACTACTTCAAGATACAGGATAGGGCTCATCTTTCCTCTGCCTCAAGCCCCTGGCTCAGGACACAAAGTGTACTTTGGGTAGAATGGGGTGAGCCAAGAGAAAAAGGACTTTTTGACAACAGACTACCAAAATTTAGTCCCCTTTCTCTTAAATTTCATCCCTGCCCCTGCCCTCAACCTTCTGGCTCCCCCAATAGCCTTTATCCACCACAAGAGAGTTAATCCATTGATGAGTCAGCCTTGTGAAGAGTATTCTGGAATTAGAGTCTGAACCACCTGAACTGGAAACCCACCTCAATCACTTATAGCTATTTGACACAGCCCTGGGTAACCTTTCCAGGACTCAATGTACTCATTTATAAAATGGGTGGGTTGAACTTAATGCATTCTAAATGTCACCAGCCCTGGAATGATAATCCTGATTTTTCTGGAAACTTGCCTTCTTCTCCACCCATCTCAGGGACTCCCCAACACCTTACCCTTTTCAGTCTGATGTGATTCATCTTTCTGGGTTGCCTTTTCAGAGATTTTCAATTGGTCCATCCTGCCTCTCCTCAAGAGCAGCCTACCCAGTGGAATCCCTTCCCAGCTCCAGGACCTAATTGAGAAAGCAGTGCCCTTCTCATCATCACAGCAATGCAAGAGGAAGTGACAGATTCAAATGTTTGGCTCCATTACTTCCTCCTCATTGTTCCCCCAAGAGCCATGATGGTGATCCAGTGGTCAGCAGTGGCAGAAAGTGGGTCATCCTCCCTGTTCCTCTTCCTTTTTTCCTAATTCAAGGGCTCCCCTCTTCCCTCTTTCCCCCATCTTTCTTTCTTGCTAATAAGGAAAAGAGGGGAATAGTAGAAGAATTGTAAGTACTGTGACATGATGGGAAGAGTACCTGGAGTCAGAAGATCCAGGATGAAGCCCTACTTTTGTTATGTGTGTGCCTGGGAACCATAGGGAAATCATTAGAACTCCCTGTTGACATCCTCACTTGTGAAATGGGAATAAAAACAGTAGCACTATCTGCTTCACAGAGCTGATGTGAGGGAAACACCTTGGAAACCTTAAAAAGGCCACAGACATGTCACATTATTATGATGATGATGGGGCTTTGCTGCGCATGTGCAGATCACCTAAGATGGAAGCACCCGTGTGAAATGTAGGGATCAGCTTCTGGGAAAGGTCCCATATTCTCCTCCCTCATGGGTGGGAGCAGTTTCTTTTCATTGGCTGCCTCTTTAAAAACTGCCAGACTGGAACAGTCTCTCTCTCCATTTCTCTGTCTCTCTGTCTCTGTCTGTCTGTATGTCTGTCGGCATCCATGTCTATCTGTCTCTGTCTCTCTCTCTCTCTCTGTCTCTCTCTCTATCTGTCTTTCTTTCTCTCTGTCTCCCTCTTATTGTAACGAGAATTTAGCAAGTGAGACCATTAATCTTTTTAAGTGGAGTTTAATAAGCCAGCAACTGCAAGGGGTCAAGCTGACCCAAATCAAGCAGCCCCGAGATGCATTTTCTCAGGGTTGATGTAGAAGAAAATCACAATATAACTGTAACCAGGGGAAACCACAACTTAGTCAGTTGCTACACAAGCAGGGAAAATACAGAAGCCAAAAAGTAGTGTTGATTAACAACCTGTCAGTTACCTAAATGGTAAAAATCCCTTGATTGGTTCCTAGGTAAGGGTAAGGGGCTGTGATGTTCTGCTCAGTAGGCTTTTGTGGCAGGCTTGGACAGGCCTGACTTGGTGGTCCTTTCTGGTGGGCTAGGTCTGTTTTGCTGGTGAGTCTCCTAGGGGACTGAGAGTACAGGTGTTAGGCTGGATTCTTAAGTGAGCTTGATAGGGAAGACGGTTAGGAAGTGTTCCTAAAATGGAGCTTACCACATTCCCCACTTCTTTTTGTTGCAAATCAAACCGTCGACTCACAATTTGTGCCTGGTAGCAGGGTGCAGAAAGTGACTCATGCAAGGGCTGCTACCTAGGTTCCCTTACAAGGAGAAGCTTGACTGAGTAAAACAAACAAGGGCCTATAGTGAGGGCCAGGCCAATAGAATATTGGGGCTGAGGGCAGCTTTATTAAGATCCCATCATTCCCCCTGTAAAAGCTTGGGGCCCAAATTTATTTGGGAGAAAGGATGAAAGTGTCAGCTTCTGTAGCTTCTTCAGACTGAAAAGGGGAGTAGAGCTGTCCTTGTCTCAGTGCGTCCCAAGGAGGAAGTTGACTGGAACCAAGCATAGATCACATCCAGGGGATGATGGGTGAGTATGGACTGGTATCTACTGTTTGCTGCCTACTGTCAGTGAATTGGCCTGTAATCTGAGAGACACAAATCTGATAGGCAAGTTCAATATGCAGAGTCCAAGATATAAGAAGAAAGACAGATAACAGGCAGTTTCCTAGCCCAAGTACTTTTTTATTTAACTATTTAGGCTGTAGAAAGGAATATCATTTTAGGCTGAATAGCTTAGATCTAACATACACTTTAGTAGCTCAGATGTATCCCAGCCTTAGTATATGGGATAATGATTAACTTGTGTTTGTACCTTTATTTCACAAGCTTCTTTTCCCTTTGTCGAACTGTTCCTATATCATTCAGAAAAATGTTCTATTCCAGGGATTTAACCTTTCACTTGATTATGTAGGCAGGTAGATGACAAGCCTGTGTATTAATTCACCCAGTTGTTTGGGATATGAAATCACTACACATTCACATTGAGAACAGCAAAATTTCACATACCTGCATTGTATTCATATATTAATTGACCACTTGTTCTAATTAGAGAAATCTGCCATAAAAGGAAAAAGCAAGGTCATGCCAGATATGACAGGATAAAGCATCCTTAGCTCTGCTTGAATTCAGATAAGAGTCACTTTAACTCCATCTCATAGCCAGACTCAGGAATAGCCAGGTGGGAAACACTCCTTTTCAAAGGAAGAGTGAGGAAACTGAACCAGGAGGGTCCCATTTTAGATTGAGTCTAAAATTGCCCTCTTGGCTTTTCCCAAAAGTAAACCTTTACCTGTAGCAGGATTCCTCTGAGTAGATTGTGGCATTTCTCTCAGATCCTGTTTTAATGCAGACAGCTATATCTAAATTCAAACTCAAAATAAAACTAGTTGCAGTCCCAATATCTTTTACCTCAAATGTCAAGTCTCACCAATCACAGCCTAGGGTTAGATACAATTGCTTTTATTTGTATGGACTTGCAATAAACAATAAAAGTTTACCATGACTTTCATGCATATTTCATTTCTCAGTAAGCCAAGTTCATTGTTTAGGAATTCCATAACCCAAATAAGTTTTTGTTTTTCCTGGGGCTGATGACCTTGCCCACCAGATGGTTTCTGGGGACTTGGCAAGGTTACTATAAGGAGAAATCAATAGGGACCCCAAAGATGGAACTGATAACAATCCCCACTTCTTTTCGTCAAGAGTTTCAAAGTGTATGTGTGTGTACTCCGTCTTTATTTGTCTGTGAACCTGTGGTCGCCCTCATTGAATAAAAGCTCTTTCAGACAAAACTGGCTCACTTCGGTCATTGCCTTCCCAGTGCCTAGCATGGAGTAAGCACTTGATAAATGTACTTGTAGTTGAATATTTCACAAGCAGTGCCTGCTCTCCTTTCCCCTCTCCTCCCTTCCTCTCTTCTCTCCTCCCTTTGCTCTCCTTGCCTTTTTCCCCACTCTTAGGGTGCTCAGGGGCAAGGAACAGAGTATCAGAAATGGTGACAACCTGGGTTAGCATCACTGGTATCTCAAGGAGCCCAGTTCTCCAGCTCTGACTGGGCTTCAGATGAGGGTCCAGGAAGACCTTCTACTGAGAGATTGACATGACCTCATTGATAAAAGGTCAAGACAAAACAGAGGTTGCCTTTGGCCAATTAACAAAGAGTCCATGAAGGACTGGGGAGTTACAATTCATTCATTCAACAGCCCTTTAAGAATCACTCTATGATCAGCCCAGTGCTAGCTCCTAGCCAACATAAAGGCAAAAGCTCAAGTGAACTTACATTCAAACTCTTTTATTAAATTGGAAAAAGCTGCATTTTTCATCTGCGCAACAGCCAAAGTATATTAAGTATACAAGAACAGGAGAACTTGTCCTTAGGGATTTGTCCCAAGACCATGTATATGTAATATCAATATCTGTATATCTACATAGACATATGTGTGTATGTATATATGATCTCAAGAAGTTCACAGTCTTATGGGAGAGACAACATACAAGTAGCTATGTACAAGCAGGAAATATACAGGAAGCACAAGAGGTAATATCAGAGGGAAGGCAAAAAGGTTTAAGGAAGACTTCTTGTAGAGTGGGCTTTCAGCTGAATCTTTAAAGGATCCAGAGAAGCCATGATGTGGAGAGGAGGAGGTAGAAAAGAGGCATGGGAATGGCCAGCCATCAAAAATGCTTGAAATTAATAGAAGGATTGTCATGATGGAGGAATCAGCCGGCCTGTTGTTTCAGTCAATGGAGAGTGTCATGTACCATGATGTGAGCACAGTCTACGTACGATGATTTGGGGCAGATGGTCTATGTCTGCCTGATAAGGTGGGGGCATCACATGGCTCAGCTAATTAGCCCTCTACAAATTGTTCTAGGCTCCTTTGGGAAAACTTTAAGCTGGAAAAATGAAGCCCAGAAGCTGGTGTGGGTGGTAGGTAGAAGAATGGTTTGTACAGTGCCTGGCATTTAGGAAATACTTAATAAGATCTTGTTGATTTGTTGACAGGTCTATCCACCTTGTTTAAAGTACGGCGGTCAGAAGAATTCATGGGCCATGAGCACAGCTTAGATGATTGACATTTTCTCTTACAAATAAACTTAAAATGCTTCTGGCAGTCCTTATCCTGCCATGAATTGAGATTAACCATCCAGGAAACGACACAATGCTCATTGTGTTCCCTATTATTTGGCTGCCCTGGTGCCCAAAACCTGGAGGGAGAAAGAATAATACAGATGATTTCATTCCCAGGTGTCTACCAAGGATTGACAGGAATTTACTTCCCCTGTATAGGGGCCTAGGCTGATGGGCTCTGCGAGGCCTTGCTTCTAAGGCTGCCCCATGATGGCCCAACCCACAATGAGGGCCCAGGAGGAAACAGGTTCCTAGAGACACTCTCTCTATTGCTCTAAAACAGAGGTGCCAAACACACAGCCCATGGGCAGCATGTAGCAGCAACTCCCAGAGCATGGCCAGAACCAGATTAAAATATACTTGGGAATTGTTTGACAAAATAAATAAAAACACAATCAAATATAGATAATGTTAATTTGTGTTTTTCAACGTCAAAGGGCTGCCCTAGGAGTACATTACTACTTGAGTTAGACACCACTGCCGGAAACCCTTATAGATAAATTCCAAAGAGCTTCACATTCCACCCCCACTCCCAAGACCCCTCAGAGGCCCTACAGTGCTCCACTAAAGCCAGGGCCCAGGCTTCACCCTCATCTCTGTCCTTTCTGAAATCATAGATCACAGACAGGGCACATACACATCCATGTGCAGACATTGTGTATGTGCTCACAGAAGGCAGAGACATGTACAGGGCTGGATACTCAGGTAACTGCCTGGCTCTGACTTGGCCTTGGGCTTGGGCTTCCTCTGGGGAGAGGTCCCAGAGTCTCCAGAGTCTCCAAGAGGTTGTTTTCCATAGGAAGGCCCAGAAGAGGGAGGGCAGGCTGGACTCACTCACATCTTGCTTTGAGTCTCATTGAATGGGCTCCCATCTGTCCAGATCCAGTTGGAACTCTTCTGGTTACTGAGTCCAATCCAGAATGTGGTATTAGCACCTTTTTCATAAATAAATTCCTATGGAGCAAGAAGTGAGAAGTTTAAGGAGGCATATGTCTGAATCTATTCATAAATGTGCCCCCTGTGTGCATGTTTTTAAGTATTCCATTAGAGTATGTAGGCATCCCTGAAGCTCAATCCAGAATGAAAGAATGATCTAATCTCATCAGAAAAGAAATGCCTCAACTCCAGAAGGCCACCCCTAGAGCACAGAAGAGTCAATAGAGCCAGCCTCACTCTGAAAGAATAATGCCAGGGTGTACTTTCTCTATGTGTATGCTTATGTTTTACATGTGTACATACATGAGCCTGTATTTGTGCATATTTTATATATATATGCATATTAATAAATTAATCAATACACATTTATCAAGCTCCTGCCACATGCAAGGCACTGTGCTAGAAACTTGACAAAGACAAAAAGAATAGAGAACAATGGTCTACAATTTTATTATCTAGATAACTCCCAGATGTGAAAAGTACCTCCACACATATGGGTCAGCACCTCCTTCAAATCTTACAGTATTGCAGGTTTTCCTGGAGTACTGAAAAGTTAAGTGATTTGCCCAGGGTCTTGAAGGTGAAGCTTCCTAACCCCCAGGGCGTCTGTGCTTCCACTGTGCCACAACAGAGTATTCTAATATAATTCAGGCTTCTTTTAAAGAAAAGACTGCCTCCTTTTCAACTAGAACTAACCCCTCCCCTCCCCCTCCCCCCACCAGTGCCTAGCACTTCTGGCAAAGAAATAAGCTCTTAATAAACATTCATTCAAAAAACAAATGTTTGCCCAGGCATGTTTATATTGTGTAGATGTGCCAGCATAAAAGGGTAGATATGCTTTTTTTCTCAGGGTGTGTGTGTGTGTGTGTGTGTGTGTGTGTGTGTGTATGAAAACTTGGCTATTTCCCCATGTTTCCTGGAGACAGAGGGGGTGAGACTTAGCTCAGCTGTTTGCAGCAGTTTGCAGAGAGGTCTGCTTTATGTAAGGTCAAACAGACTCCTATAGGTCAGAGATGACAGAGAATCCATGGAGCTGTCCTAGGTACCTGGCAGAGCCCAGGGCTAAGAGGCAAACCACAGGGGAAGATCCATGGAACTCTGGCCACAAAGGTCTGAGCTCTGTCCTCCCCCCCACTCTGCCCCAGAGACATGGAGCAAAAAGACTGTTTCCCATATAGTGGAGGCCCCTGGGGGATGAGACCTACTGCCCTCTCTGAGGGAAGGCAAAGAAAGGAAGGGGGCTGCATCGTTTGATGGGCTCACACTCATTTCACACTCTCTAACCCAGGAAAGGGCAGCTACATGGTGCAGTGGAGAGAATGTCAGCCTGCAGTCAGGAACATGAGTCTATCTGAGTTCAAATCTGTCCTCAGACATTTACTAGCTGTGTGACCTTGGACAAATCACTTTACCCTGTCTACCTCTATTTCCTCATCTGCCAAATGAGCAGAAGAAGAAATAGCAAACCAATCCAGTATCCTTACCAAGAAAACCCCTAATGGGATCACAAAGAATCAGACAAGTCTGAAAAATTACTGAACAACAAAAGGCTGGGGAAGGGTCATCTGGGAGAGAAAGGGGTAGGAAAGAAGATTGACCTGGTCCCCAGAGCAGGGGCTGAGAAGGGGCATATCTGGAACACCTCATGGGAAAAGTGATAATAGCTAATAGTTGTTATGAGCATTGAGGTATACAAAGCACTTTACAGACACTATATCATTATACAAAGATTTGCAGACATTATATTCATTATATCATACATTACATTTTTACATTAAATCAAGTCTACAGGTAGTATCATTACATTGTACGAATAAGTTGATTATACCTCAGAGGAATTAAATGACTTGTCCATTACTAACCTGACTAATGCCATAGGAAGCATTTGAACCCAAATTTTCCTGAAACCAAGCACAGCACTTTACCCACTATACCAACCTGCCTCTGACTCTCATCTGGGTTCAACTACCTGTGTTACCAAGAGGAAGATACTTCCCCTCTCTGGGCCTCACTTTCCTCAGCTGCAAAATGAGATGATCTCTAAGGTCCCTTGCAGCTTTGATAGCCTGCAATTTTCTAGCCCTTCTGTAATGGTATAGTGGGTCTGAGTACTATGTGTGAGCAGATTGGGCAGAAACTGCTGCTGGCTTGAGAGAAGTAAAATCTTATCCCTCAAGATATAGGGAAACCTCAGACCTGGAAACCAAGCCCCATCTGGAGAAGGAAAACCTTTCCAAGCTTCCTCAACTACCTCACAAGTATCCTCAACTGCCCTATGTCCATTGAATAGAGATCTCTATTGGGAGAGACCATGAGCCCTCCAAGTGCTCTCATCCTATTATATTCTCATATATGTGGCATCATAAGCCCCTATCCTGTTGGAGGCTGTCCTTGAGGCCCCATCGCATACTGTGAGTATCAGCCTTTGGGCTATATATCTATTATCTCTGGTGTGGCACACTGGAAAGAGCACTGGCTTTAAAAATCAGAAGTCTTGAATTCAGATTCTACCTCCAATGCTGTGTATCTGTGTGACCTTGAGCAATCAATAAAGAAGCATTTATTAAGCACTTACTATGACCAGATGATTTCTACATGTAAACTTGTGATTCAGTGCACGTGGTTCTAGAGACAGAAATGAATCTCTGCCTCCAATTGGCTGACATTCTTTCAATCCAAAAGCATTTGCTAAGATTCCAGTGCTTAGCACAGGGTCCAGTACATGGTAGGTGTTTAACAAACCCTTATTGATTGACCGGTTGACTATGAACCAAGCCCTAAACTGGAACCAGAGTGTGCAAACACAGAAACATCATAGTCTCTATTCTCAAGGAACTCTCATTTTATCAGTTTGGAAAAGGGGAAAGATTAAGACAAAATATAATGAGTTCTATTTTAAATAAATTGACTTTAAGAAGCTTTGATAATGGTCCATCTAAAGAAACTGGTACAGTCAGACAGCTAGGATGAAACCCAAAAGAGGGCGGTATCACGAAAACTCAAGGAGTAGAGAGAGTATAAAAGAGAAAGGGATGGCCAAAAGTGTTAAGACCTGGAGAGAAGACAAGAATGAAGAAGGAGAAAGGGCTACTTGACTTGGCAAGTCATGAAACTTTGGCAACTTTGGAGAGAGCAATTGGATGATTAGGTGGAAGCCAGACTACAAGGGGTAGACTAAATGGGGGGACAGAAGGCAGAAATGTCAACTACAGACAGCATTTTTCTTGGGCTTTGGTTATGAAAGAACCATAGCTAAAGAAATAGTACTATCAATGAAAAGTGTTTTTAAGACTGAAGGGAGAGATGCACAATGGCTTAGGCAGTGAAAGCACCTGCCAGGTCGGACGGAGTGCCTGAACCATGCCCCCACCACTCCCTCCCACCAGGACCCATCACAGCCGCCAGCGCCCCCGACCCGCAGTAACTATGTGTGACTGGAAGGCCATGATTAAAAATGCGGACATGTTGGAGGAAATGCAGCAGGACTCTGTGGAGTGTGCCACCCAGGCCCTGGAGAAGTACAACATTGAAAAGGACATACCAGCCCAAATCAAGAAGGAGTTTGACAAGAAGTATAACCCCACTTGGAACTGCATTGTGGGGAGGAACTTCGGCAGCTACAGGATGCACGAGACAAAGCGCTTCATCTGTTTCTACCTGGGCCAATTCACCATTCTCCTGTTCAAGTGTGGTTAGAGCATGGCCTGTGCCTCCTGCCCTGAGAGCCATCCAGATCACAAGGACTGCAGCCTAAATTTCAAATACCAGACACTGAACTATCTTCAGCGTTGCCATGGGAACACCTCGAGCTTTAAGCCTTTATTGTGTTGTTGTTGTACAGCGCATCCTATGTACTAGTTTGTTGTGTTTATAAAACACTTGGCAAAACACACACAAAAAAAAAGACTGAAGGGAGGTGAAGCCAAGATGGTGGAGTAAAAGCAGGAACCTGCTTAAGCTCCCACACCAACCACCTCCAATTCCTCTAAAATATGACTCTAAACAAATTTTAGAGCTACAGAACCTACAAAGTTACAGAGAGAAACAAATCTTCCATTGAAGGCAGCCTGGCAGGCTGACAGGAAGGATCTTTCACACAGGGCTGCGGGCTGAGCAGTCCTACATGAGTCATGCTGGCCCAGGGCAGACCCGACCACTGGCACAGACCAGACAGAGCAGACTTCAGGAGAGTGAATCAGCAGCAGCTCTGGTGGTTTCCAGACTTCTCAACCCATAATTGCCAAAGAGAAAGTAAAAGGTCAGTAAGGAACTCTGTTAAAACTGGGTGATGGAAGAGCACAGTCTAGCCTCTGCCCCCAGGGTAAAAGGTGTTGGCAGCATGGCAGCTGCAGCTGCTGCCACATGGCTCTTTCTGGAGCTCCTGGCCTGCAGATCATAGGTGGACTAAACAATTATTCAGAGGGTAATTGCTCTTGCTTTGACTCACTTGGATCTGGGTCACAGTCTTGGATGGTAGTCCAGGGGTATGTGGCCAATGTGCCAAAGCTTGTGGTAGCTGTAGAGAGGGTGCTCTCCTCATAGTTCTGGCAACTGTGAAAACTCCAGCAATTTGGGGCACAGTTCTCTCCACTCTGGAAGCAGAGTTCTATCATAGCAAAGAGCTCAAAAGTCAAATAATTGACTGGCAAGATGAGCAAGCAGAAGAAGTGCAAACAGAGTATAGAATTCTTTTCGGGGGACAAAAAGGATCAAAACATGGAACCAGAAGAAGATAAAACTCCGGCATCAAAAGCTTTCAAGAAAAATACCAACTGATTACAGACCATGGAGGAGCTCAAGAAGGATTTTGAAAATCAAGTTATAGAAGTGGAGGGAAAATTGGGAAGAGAAATAAAAATGATGCAAGAAAATCATGAAAAGCAAGTCAACAGCCTGCTAAAGGAGATTCAAAAATATACTGAAGAAAAAAAACACCTTAAAAAATAGGCTAACTCAAATGGCAAAAGAGGCCCAAAAAGCCAATGAGGAAAAGAATGCCTTAAAAGGCCAAATTCGACAGATGGAAAAGGAATTTCAAAAATTCAGTGAAGAGAATAACTCCTTCAAAATTAGATTGGAGCAATTGGAAGCAAATGACTTTATGAGAAATCAGGATACTATAAAACAGATCCAAACAAATGAAAAAATAGAAGGCAATGTGAAATATCTCATTGGAAAAACCACTGACCTGGAAAATAGATCCAGGAGAGATAATTTTAAAATTATTGGACTACCTGAAAGACATGATCAAAAAAAGAACCTAGACACCATCTTTCAAGAAATTATCAAGCAAAATTGCCCTGATAATCTAGAACCAGAGGACACAATAGAAAGAATTCATTGACCACCTCTTGAAAAAGATCCCCAAAAGAAAACTCCTGGGAATATTATAGCCAAATTACAGAGTTCCCAGGTCGAGAAGAAAATACTGCAAGCAATAAGGAAGAAACAATTTCAGTATCATGGAAACACAATCAGGGTAACATAAGACCTAGAAGTTTCTACATTAAGGGATCAAACGGCTTGGAATATGATATTCTGGAGGTCAAAGGAGCTAGAACTAAAACCAAGAATCACCTACCCAGCAAAACTGAGTATAATGCTACAGGGGAATATAAGGTCATTCAATGAAATAGAGGATGTTTGAGCGTTCTTGATGAAAAAACCAGAGCTGAACAGAAAATTTGACTTTCAAATACAAGAAGCATGAGAAGGTAAACAGGGAAAAGAAATCATAAGGAACTTATTAAAGCTGAACTATTTACATTCCTACATGGAAAAACAATCATTGTAACAGTATGAAAATAGTTGAAGGGAATACATATGTATATATGTATACATACATATATATGTATGTGTAGGAGGGTGTATGTGTATATAAATATATATGTGAGTGTGGACATATCTATGTTCATGTATACACAAAGGGCACAGGATGAGGTGAATATGAAGGGATGATATATAAAAAATAAAATTTAAGAGGTGAGAGAGGAATTTATTGGGAGGAGAAAGGGAGAGATAGATTAGGGTAAATTGTCTCATATAAAAGAGGCAAGGGAAGCTGTTCCAATACGGGGGAAGAGCAGGAAGGTGAAAGGAAATGGGACAACCTTACTCTCATTGAATTTGGCTTAAGGAGGGATTAACATACACCCTCAATTGGGTATCTTACCCTACAGGAAAATAGGGGAGTAGGGGACAAGAGAGGGGATGATAGCATGGAGGGCAGATTGGGGGAGAGGGTAATTAAAAGTAAACATTTTTTAAAAGGGATAGGGACAAAGGAGGAAATAGAATAAGTAGGGGGCAGGAAAGGATGGAGGGAAATAGAGTTGGTCTTTCACAATATAACAATTATGGAAATGATTTGGGCAACTACACATGTGTGAGCTATATTGAATTGTTTATCTTCCCAGTGGGGGTGGGTGAGGATGAAAGAACAGAAAAAAATCTGGAACTCAAAGTTTTAAAAACAAATGTTTAAAAAAAATTGTTTTCTACATGCAACTGGGAAATAAGACATACAGGCACTGGGTTATAGAAAACCATCTTGCCCTACTAGAAAGTTAGGGGGGAGGGTAATGTGGGAGGATATAAGAGAGAGCAGATTGGGGGAAGCGGTATTCAGTAGGCTTGTTATTTTGGGGTAGGAGTAGGGGAAAGATGAGGAGAAAAAATTGTAACTCAAAATGAATGTCAAAAACTAAAAATAAATAAATAATTTTTTTTAAAAGAGTTTGAGGCTGGATTTGAACTCAGATATTCCTGACCCCAGGCCTTATGGTCTATCCACTGTGCCACCTGGCAGCCCAGTGCACAAAAAGGGTGTTTTCTCTTCATATGAGATGGCGAATCAGTTAAGGGAGAATAAAAAGATTTCCTTGGTACAGTGAAGAGTCCTTTGACATCAAGTACTGTAAATATAATCAACCCAGTCAGCAAAGTCAAATTCCTTGCCCTAGGACTGTTCAATGGTTTATGAGTAAGAATTGAGGATGTGGATGATGGAGGTCATCCAAGTTTCAGATTGGGAAGGCATAAGGGGCAGTATGGGAGAGGACAAGGGAATTCTCAAGTAGCAAAAGATGTAAAATTGAACTAAATATATAGTTGAATTCATAGGGGAAAATTAGAAAAAGGAAGCATATAAAGCCAGAACAGTGGGGAGAGATTCATGAAATCAGATGTCTAGAGCTTAAAAGGACCTAAGAGATCATTTAGCCCAATCCTATCATTTTATACATGAGGAAACTAAAGTATAAAAATGAAGAAACTGAGGCCCAGAGAAGTTTACTTACTTATTCATTGGTAATAGCCTGGGAGAACTTCACTTGGGAATGAAGGGAAAGAGCCTTCTAGCGAGGATGAAGAATGGGATCAATAGAATGAAGGCACCAAAGTTTATTGTGGGACAGAGACATTTTGGAATTCCTGGCCATGGAAAAGAACACTTCAGTATGAGCATGAGATCAATGTGATGACTTATGTGTTGTAAGTCTCTTCCCCTATCAGCCTCAATTTCCTTATTTGTCAAATAAAGAGTAAATGAGGTGTTTCCTGCAGTCTTCTTGAACTCTAAATCTGATCTACCCATGTCCTTTCCCAATCATCTGGGTGATCTGTTTTCTGCCACTTCCAATGAATGTCATCAGTGCAATATGATATAGTCTGCTTAAAACCAGCACTGGCCTTTGGCAGGTCATAATTCTCATTCTTGATAGAGGTGGTGGGCCACAGCTTACAGTGACAGAACATCACTGAAGAATGTGCCCCCCCCCCCATATGGCTAAGTAAACAGTCAACAAAGAAGACCCAATGACAGAATGTTAGAACATGCTCCAAACTGTGGATTGTGGTCCTCCAGTTATACATCATTATAAACTTCTGGATGCACACCCCCAGTCTCTTCCATGGGTGCAGCATGGGCTTCCCATTAGCCAGGACCTCATTACTTACATTTGATCAACTGCTATACATGGTCGTTGATTCTCTCCTTTGGGGGTCGAGCGGAACAGGCAAATCCTTCTTCCTTTGACAGACTTTTAAATATTTTCAGGAAGCCTGCATGTCCCCTAAATCTTCTCCAGGTCAAACATTCCCATTTCCTATAACCAATTCTTAAACGGCATAGGCTCCAAGTCCCTCACATTTCTGTTCATGGCCCAGCTTACCAATACACTTTTTTGTGCTCAGAATTGAATTCAGTACTTCAGAAACAGTCCAAACAGGACAGAGGATAGTGGGACAGAATCACCTTCCTGCCATGAATGATTCATCTCTCTTTGTGTTATCAATAAGCCTTAATTGTGTGTGAGACTGTCTGGTTTCCTCGCAGACTTTTAGAGAGGTAAAATGAGCTGCCCATGGACACCCAATTTAATGACATCTCTACCTCCCACTTTTAGGGCCACCAAGGACAGCACTGACCTGTTCATCCATGGAGGTCACTGAGGTCAGGTGGGATCCCCTTGACAAACAATACTGTTCAGCAGCATTCCAGGACTTGCTGCCACAGGAAAAGTAGTAGAGATTTCCACCGTGGAAAGCACTATGCTTTTTGATAGTGTGACAAAGGGTTTCTTGGGAAGAAAGAGGAGTGAGAATGAGCAGAGGGGAAAACCAGAACTGAGCAGGGTTCAGCTTCATTTCTTGACCCTGAAGGGACCCATGTACAGAGCAGTGACCAAAGCTTGGTCAATATGAGCCAGAGTTAGACTATTGTTGTCTGAAGAGGAGCCTACTTAGGTCAAGGGGTATCAGAGGGGGAGACCATTTGCTGGGTTAGGGATGAGATACTTTTTACTCCTTCTCTTTTTCTGAAGTAGCCAGGAAGAGGGACAGTGAGGAACCTAGAAGAGGAGAAAATGGATGCCTGCACCTTGGATACCTCTCCATGTGAGATGGAAGCTTAAGTGATGAAGGGATTGTGCAGGAACTTGGGGGTCAGGGCAAAGGGTGTGGGGGAGAGGAGGGTACTCACGGTTTTGCTGTTTCAGAGCTGCATTGGAGACATTGGTCCTCTCAAGTTGGTCATTTTTCCCTTGAAGATCTAGAATCACAGGGTCATGGCATTAGGAAGAGGGAAGCCTCAGGGAGAGGCTTTTTCCAACTCAGTAAGCTTTGAGAAGCCCCTGGAGTAGAGATTTGGGAACTGACTGCCATCCTGGAGCTTGCAGCTTGAAAGGATGAACATTTCATTTGCGTCTTAAGAATGATTTGAAGATTTTTTTACTACAATGGCAAATTGAGTTAAATTCCTAAGTCCTTGAAAAAACACAGTCTTTAAGAGACAGAGGCAAAGGAACAATGAGGATTCCAGGAATGGAATGACCAAGAAGTGGCATCAGAGAGACAAGATATAAAAAGAGAATGAAAAAAAGGGTTAAACTGGAGCCCAGTAGGTAGACATCAAGGACGGCCATTGAGGCATTGTGGATCAGAAGCCTTGGGCGGAAGGTACTTGTTGTACTGACCTTTGTAAGGACTAAAGGAAGTTTCCAGAAAATGTCTTCTCTTCTCCCTACTTCCCCTCCCAGTGCCTATCCCTTAACAGACACTGGAACATGCTTCACCCATTTCTTTACCTCTGTTTCTGGCCACCTGAGCTTTTCCTCAGCCAGAGAGAGGACAGAGTTTAGCTAGAGATAACCATTCATTTAAATCAAGGCAGAGATACTGTCAACAAGGAATCACAACTTCATGAAACTTACCTGAAAACTAGATTTATTAAAAGAGAAAGGAACGTTCATGTGTAACCCAAAAAGTTTATAATCCATACAGAAGTTTGCATATTTATAACAGCAGGATAAAGAAAGGAAGAGAAAAAAAACAAATCTCTACCTAAAAGTGCGTGACATGAGAAAGGAGAAGCTTCAGTAAAGGTGAGAAAAAGATAAAACTCCTCCTGAAGTGGAGGATCAAGGTAACAGCAAAATGTGCATTCTTTTCCCTTGGGAAGATGGGAATGGTCTACTTCTCTACAAGAGTCCCAGCTGCACAAGCAATTTCCCAGTCTGACTGGCAGCTATTCTGACTCCCAAGGACACACAGGGAGTCCAGTTTGGGATGCAAGTAACAAATAATGTCAGTTCGGGGTCGGGGTGAGTTCTTAGTCCTTGATATATTAAGGGCCTTTTGCATAGTCTGGGTCCAATGGTGTGAGATAACTGAAAAGGACAAGACCAGAGGACCCCTGAATTTTTCTCAATAATGCAAACCTCTCTCTAAATGGTCATAATTTTTTTTAACCAGAGCCTCTGAGCTATTGTGTATATACTCCTAATCTTTTACACAATTTAAACTCCAAAAAGCATTATAAGAGAGACCATTACATCATTTCCAGATTTATAAAAGACAGAAAACTGTTGTAACAGAGTGTGGCTGATTCAAAACTGAGAGACAAAGCAATAGAAAGGAGAAAGCAGTATCAATTACCAGCCTGACAACTACATCCTTCAAATGAAGACCTGCAACCTTCAGCTTTACTCTCTATTGGGAGAAAAGCACATATAAACAGATGAGAGAAACAGCATGACACAGGAAAAAATAGAAAGATGGAATCAGAGGACCTGGGTTCCAATCCTGTGAGGCTGCTCGGTTTAGAGGCAGCATTTGAAGCCAGATCTTTCTGACTCTCCCTGCTATTCCACACTGCCTCTCCAGGCATCCTATGGGATCCTTGGACTGTTGGTCACTTCCCAGGTCCTATTCAGACAAACTGACCTTCCTGGTGTTTCTCTCACACCTCGGCATTTCTCATCTCACCGACTTCGTATGGGCCATGCCCTGTGCCTGGAATGTAGTCCCTCCTCTTAGAATCCTTTGTTTCCTTCAAAGGATCAACTCAAGGGCTATCACATCCTATAGGAGGTCTTTTGATCCCTCCCTACAAATATTTTGGGTTTCCACACACACAATTCAAAATTACTTTGTGTATGTTTGGGGTACATTAATAAGTACATGTTGTTACTCCTGATGAAATGTCAGCCCCTTGAGGACAAGGATTCTCAATTTTTAACTTTATATGCACCATTTCTGGCATTATGCCTGGTATAGAGCAGGTACTTAATAAGGGACTGATTTATTAGAATTCCATATACCTCTGATTTTTTCATCTCAGGAAAATGAGCAGAGGGACTATCTGTGGAACCCCAATTATCCCCCACCCCCATGTCTGTCTAGACTCTGGTCTGTCCCAAGACTTGCACTGTGTTTTTTCTGAACAGAGAAGGAAGTTTAAGGCTTAGAGCCCTGCAGATCATGGTGCAACGGTGAGAACTTACATAGTATGACCACAACTTTAAGGGTGGCAGCCACAACAAGAAGCAAGACTACCAGGGCAGCTTGGATGATTCTTTGCTTCCTGATGACTGGAAAAGGGAAAGAGAGAAAAAAGAATCATTAGCAGGGTCAGTGGGCTGGGGCTTCCAGAGACAGAACCTACCCAACCTCTCCATCACGTGGATGTCCTGACTATGACATCACAACTTTAGGTCTCAAAGAGGCAGAATAAAGCAGCCTGATCCTCATTTGACTGATGTGGAAACTGAGGCTCAGATATGTGAAGAATCTTGCCCAAAGTCAAAGAGACAATAAATGTCACAGATAAGATTTGGACCCAGATCCCCTGAGTCCAAATCTAAAGCTCTTTCCACTGCCTCACAGTATTTCTAAGACAGACCCAGGACAAGGTCTTGTCAGAAGTTATTTATCTAATGAGATAACGTACAGTGCTTGGCAAACCTTCAATGCAACATAAATGTAACACTAATATGACTGCATTATGTTTCCTCTTTACATTTTTATCTAATCTGTACATGAGACAACAGTCACCTGCAGCCCTTCCATCAGTCTAT
>CM053581.1:17364970-17392590 GCA_028627135.1 Pseudochirops cupreus
CTTCCTCTGGAGAGAGGTCCCAGAGTCTCCAGAGTCTGCAAGGGGCTGTTTGCCAAAGGAAGGCCCAGAAGAGGGAGGGCAGGCTGGGCTCACTCACATCTTGCTTTGAGTCTCATTGAATGGGCTCCCATCTGTCCAGATCCAGTTGGAGCTCTTCTGGTTACTGAGTCCAATCCAGAATGTGGCATCAGCACCTTTTACATGAATAAATCCCTATGGAATGAGAAGTGAGAGGTTTTAAGGTGGCATATGTCTAAATTTGTGCATGGATGCGTATCCAAGGAGAATGTTTGTAAGTATTACATTGGTATGTGTAGGTATCCCTAAGGTACGCACCAGAATGAAGGACTTATCTAATCCCATCAGAAAAGAAATACTCCAACTCCAGATTGGTACCCCTAGATCCCAGAAGGGGCAATAGAGCCAGCCTCACTCTAAAAGAATGATGCCAGGGTGTACTGTCTCTATGTGTGTGTGTTTATGTTTCACATGTGCCCATATAAGCATTTATCAAGCTCCTGCCATATTCTGGGTATTGTGCTAGAAACTGGACAAAAACAAAAAGAATAGAGAACAAGTGTCCATAATTTTATTGTATAGAGAGCTCCCAGGTGAGAAAAGTACCTCCACACATGTGGGTCAGCACCTCCTTGGGAGCTTACAGTGTTGGACGGGTTAGTGGTGGATGGAGAAGTTAAGTGATTTGCCCAGGGCCTGGAAGATGAAGCTTCCTAACTCCCAGACTATCTCTCCTTCCAATGTGTCACAAAAGAATATTCTAATACAATTCAGGTTTCTTTTAAAACAAAGATTGTCTCCTTTTCCACTAGAACTCCCTCCCCACTCCAGTGCCCAGCACAGTATCTGGCAAAGAAGTAAATTCTTAATAAACATTCATTCAAAAACAAATGTTTGCCCAGCCATGTTTATATGTATAGATGTGCCAGCATATATTGGTAGATAGGTGTATTTTCTTGGGTGTGTGTTTGTGTGTGTGTGTGTGTGTGTGTGTGTGTGTGTGTGTGTGTGTGTGTGTGTGAAAGCTTTGCTGTTTCTCCATTTGTTTCCTGGAGGCAGAGAGGTAAGGCTTAGCTTTGGTGTTTACAAAAGCCCTGTGTTATTTTTATTCATATTTCACAGTTGAAGAAAGTGAGACAGTGGTTAAGTGACTCGTCCAGTGACACTCAGCTAGTAAGGGTTTGAGGCTGGATTTGAATGCAGGGTTAAATGATTTGTCCAGTGATACACAGCTAGTAAGGGTTTGAGGCTAGATTGGAACTCAGATATTCCTGTTCCCAGGCCTGATGGTCTGTCCACTGTGCCACCTGGTTGACCAGTGCCCAAAAAGGGGCTTTACCTTGGCACAAAGAAGGAGTAGCTCTTCATGTGAGACAGCAAATCAGTTAAGGGAGAATAAAAAGATTTCCTTGATAAAACGAAGAGTCCATCGACATCAAGTACTAAAACTATAATGGACCCAGTCCACAAAGTCAAATTCCTTGCCCTAGCACTGTTCAACAGCTTATGAGTAAGAGTGGAGGATGTGGATGGTGGAGATCATCCAGGTTTGGGGATTGGGAAGGCAAAAGGGGCAGTATGGGAGAGGATGAGGGATTCTCAAGTAGCAAAAGATGTAAAATTAAACTCAATATATAGTTGAACTCGTAGGGTAAAGTTAGGGAAAGAAAGCATATAAAGTCAGAGCAGTGGGGAGAGATTCATGAGATTAGATGTCTAGAGCTTAAAAGGAACTAAGAGATCATTTAGTCCAATCTGCTCATTTTATACATGAGGAAACTAATGAATAAAAATGAGAAAACTGAGGCATAGGGAAGTTCATTGACTTAATCATTGGTAATAGTCTGGGAGAACTTCATCTGAGAATGAAGGGAAACAGCCTTCTAGTGAGGATGAAGAATAAGATCAAGAGGACGAAAGCACAGGGAGGAATGGGATGGTAGGAGGTGAGTGTGGGACAAAGAGGTTTCAGAGTTCCCGGCCATATAAAAGAATGCTTCAGTATGAGCATGAGGTCAATGTGGTGACTTGTGTGTTGTAAGTCCCACCCCCTCTCTCAACCTCTGTTTGCCTATCTCAAACAAAGAGTTTAGATGAGATGTTTTATGCAGTCTTCTCAAACTCTAAATCTGATCTGCCCAGGTAGTTTTACAATCACCTGGCTGACCTCTTTTCTGCCACTTCCAATGAATGTCATCAGTGCAGCATGACACAGTCTGCTTATAACCAGCACTGGCCTTTGGTTAGTCATAATTCTCATTATTGGTTGGGGTGGTGGTCCATGGCTCACAGTGATAGAACATCACTGGGAGAATGTGGCATTCCAGATGTGGTTAAATAGACAGTTAACAACACATTTTGTCATCACATGATAGGCAACAATGGCCCAATGACAGAATGTCAGCATGTGCTCCAAATTGTGGATGGTTGTCCTTCAGTTACACATCATTATAAGGTTCTGGATTCACACCCTAGCCTCTTCAGTGTGTTCAGGATGAACCTCCCATTGACCAGGATCTCATTACATACCTTTGGGCAACTGCTTTATATGGCTCCTGATTCTCTCCTTTGGGGTCAAGAAGAATCAGGCAAATCCCTCTTCCTTGACAGCTCTTTAAATATTTGTAGAAAACCTACATGTCCTCTAAATCCTCTCTTTTCCAGGTCAAACATCCCCATTTTTTTTTACATCCACATTTTCTATAGCCAGTTCTTGGATGGCATGGGCTCCAGGTCCTTCACATTTCTGGTCATTACCAATGGCCTTTTTTGCCCAGAATTGAATTCAATACTCCACAAACAGTCTGAACAGGGCAGAGGACAGTGGGACAGTATCACCTTCTTGGACATGAATTCTTCACCTCTCTGTGTGTTATCAATAAGATTTAACTATGTGTGAGACCATAGGTGCCCTTATAGACTAGCAGAGAGGAAAGTGAGCTGCCCATGGACATCCAACTTACTGACATCTCTACCTCTCACTTCTGGGGCCACCAAGGAACAGCACTGACCTGTTCTTCCACTGAAGTCACTGAGGTCAGGTGGGAGCCCCTTGACACACAGTACTGCTCAGCATCATTCCAGGACATGTTGCCACAGGAAAAGTAGTAGAGATTTCCACCATGCATAACACTACGTTCAAAGATTCTCTGAACAAGGATTTCTTGGGAAGAAAGAGGAATGATGATGAGGAGAGCAGAGCTGAGCTGGGTTCAACTCTACCTCTTGACCCTGAAGGGGCCTATGTACAGAACAGTGACCAAAGTTTGGTCAGTGTGAGCCAAAGTTAGACTGTTATTGTCTGATCAGAAGCTTCTTAGGTTCCAGGTGTGCCAGAGGGGGAGGACATTTGTTGGGTTAAGGATGAGGTACTTTTGACACCTTCCCTTTTTCTGAAGTAACCAGGAATAGGGACAATGAAAAAGCTAGCAGAGGAAGAACAGGATGCCTACCCCTTGGATACTTCTCCATGGGAGACTGAAGCTTAAGTGATGAATGGATTGGGCAGGAACTTGGGGATCAGGGCAAATGGTCAGGGGGAGAGAAGGGCACTCATGGTTTTGCTGTTTCAGAGCTGCATTGGAGACCTTGGCCTTCTCAAGTTGGTTATTTTTCCCTTGAAGATCTAGAATCACAGGATCATGGCATTAGGAAGCCTCAGGGAGAGGCTTAGTCCAACTCAATAAGTATTGAGAAGCCCCTGAAGTAGAGATCTGGGAACTGGCTGTTATCCTGGAACCTGCGGCTGAAACATATGATCATTCCATTTGGGTCATAAGAATAATTTGAAGATCTTTTACTAGAATGGTAAATTGAGTCTGGACACACACAGTCTTCAAGAGACAGAAGGAGAGAAAGGAGGATCTCAGAAATGGAGCCACCAAAAAAAGTGGTGTTAGAGAGACATGGTTTAAAAATATAAAGAAAAATAGGGTCAAGCTGGAGCCCAGCAGAGAGATCAGGAAGGGCCATTGAGGTATCTTGGATCAGAATCCTTGGACTGAAGGTATTGTTGTTGTGCTGACTTTTACAAGGACTAAGAGAAGTTTCTAGAAAAGGTCTTCTCTTCTCCCTACTTCCCCTCCCAGTGCCTGTCCATTAATAGACACTGGAACATGTTCCACTCATTTCTTTACCTCTGCGTTTCTGGTAACCTGAACTTTTTCTCAGCCATAGAGATTTCAGGAATTAGCTAGAGGTAAGCATTCATGTAAGTTAAGGCAGAGATATTATCAACAGGGAATTACAACTTCATGAAACTTACATGAACACACCATTTATTAAAACAGAAATGAACATCCAAGTGGAACCTCAAAAGTTCACGATCCATACAGAAGGTTGCCTATTTATAATTGTAGGAAAAAGAAAGGAGGAGAAAACATAAATCTCCACCTAAAGAGGAATGGCATGAGAGCAGAGAAGGTGCAGTAAAGGTAGGAAAGTATTAAAACCCTCCTGAAGGGGAGGATCAAGGTGACAGCAAAAATTGCATTATTTTCCCTTGGGAACTGCTAGACTATAAATGGTCTGCTTCTCTACAAGGGTCCCAGCTGCACAAGCAATTTCCCAGACTAGTGCAGACTGGCTGGCACCTGTTCTGACTCCCAAGAACACACAGGAGTCCAGTTTCAGAAGCAAACAACAAATAATGTCAGCTTGGTGTGAGGGTAAAGTCTTTGTTCTTGACACATTAAGGACCCTCTGCATACTCAAGATCCAATGGTTCCAGAAAATATGGCAACTCAAAAAGAAAAATTCAGAGGACCCCTTAACTTTCCTCAACAGTACAAACCTCTTTCTAAATGGTCATAATTTTTCTAACTGGGGGCTCTGAGCTATTATACTCCTGAGTCTTTATTCAATTTAAACTCCATAAAGCATAAGAAGAGGTGACTCCAGGGACCTGAGAGACAACTGCATCCTCTCCAGAGGAGAGGGAGAAGAAGGGAGGAAGAGAGAGAGAGAAAGAAAGAGACAGAGAGAGGGAGAGAAGGAGGGAGGGATAGAGGAATGGAGGGAGGGAGGAAAGGAGAAGGAGAGAGAGGGAGGGAGGGAGGGAGGGAGGGAGGAAGGGAGAAAGGGAGAGAGAGAGAGAAAAAACTTGTAACAGAGTGTGGTTGATTAAAAACTGAGACAAAGCTGTAGAAAGGAGAGGGCAGTAATGATTACCAGCCTGACAACTGTGACCTTCAGATCAAGACCTATAACCACCAACTTTACATTCAATTGGGAGGAAACCACATGTAAAGAGATAAGAGAGACAATGTAGCACAGGAGAAAAATGGAGAGATGTAGATTCAGAGGACCTCGGTTCCAATGCTGTGAGGCTGGTAGGTTTTAGAGGCAGCATTTGAAGCCCCACATTTCTGACTCTCCCTGCTATTCCGCACTGCCTCTCCAGGCATCCTATGGGATCCTTGGACTGTTGGTTAGTTCCCAGGTTTTGTTCAGCCAAACTGACCTTCCTGTTGTTCCTCTCATATCTTGGCATTTCTCATCTCAATGATTTTGTATGGGCCATCCCCTGTGCCTGGAATGTAGTCCTTCTTCTTAGGATCCTTACTTTGCTTCAAAGTCTCAACTTCAGCATCAGGAGGTATTTTCTGATCCCTCCTTCTAAGTATTTGGGGCTCACACACACACATAATTCAAAGTTACTCTGTGTATATTTGGGGTACATGTTGTTTCTCCTGATTAAATGTCACCTCCCTGAGGGCAAGGATTCTCAATTTCTAACTTTGTATGCACTGTGCATGGCATACAATAGGTGCTTAATAAATCACTGACTTATTAGAATTCCATATACCTCTGACTTTTTTCATCTCAGGTGACTGAGCAAAGGGACTGTCTGTGGAGCCCCAATCATCCCCCACCCTCATGTCTCTCTAGACTCTACTCCCTCCTAAGATTTGCTCCAGTGATTTCTCTGAGCAAATAAAGGGGTTTAAGGCCTGGAGCCTTGCAGACTATGGTGCTAGGGTGAGAACTTACATAGAATGACCACAATTTTAAGGGCAGCAGCCAGAGCAAGAACCAAGAGTGCCAGGGAGACCTGGACAATTCTTTGCTTCCTGATGACTGGAAAAGGGAAAGAGAAAAAAAAAAGTCATTAGCAGCCCTGGTAGCTGTGGCTTCCAGAGACAGAGCCCACCCAACCTCTCCATCACTTGGATGTCCTGACTATGACATCACAACTTTAGGTTTGGAAGAAGCACAATAAACCAGCCTGATCCTCATTTGACTCATGTGGAAACTGAGGCCCAAATATGTGAAGAATCTTGCCCAAAGTCAAAGGGACAATAAGTGTCACGGATGAGATTTGGACCCAGGTCCCTTGAGTCCAGATCTAAAGCTCTTTCCATTACCTCACAATATTTCTAAGACAGACCCAGGACAAGGTCTTCTCAGAAGTTATTTATCTAATGAGATAATGTACAGTGCTTGGCAAACCTTCAGTGCAACATAAATGTAACACTAATATGACTGCATTTTGTTTCCTCTTTACATTTTTATCTAATCTGTACATGAGACAACAGTCACCTGCAGCCCTTCCATCAGTCTATACCATTTCCCTTCTTGAGTTTAAATCTGGATGGCATTCAAGGCCCTTTACAATCTATCACCACCCTCATTTTCTGGTCATCCCAAATTACTCCCCTCAATGCACCCTATTCTCCAAACTAAGCTGGACCGTTCTTTGCCCCCATCCCAACTCCTTGCCTGTATCCATAGGGCAGTCTCCTGTCTCACGGCCTTCATTCAGGATTTTCTTATGCCCAAAAATCACCTCTTTCTTCGTTGTTTCCCCTTGAAGTTCTGGCCATCTTGAGAAGTCAGTTAAAGACAAGAGTCCCTGCCATCAAGGAGCTCACATTCTAATAGAGGAGACAGCATGTAAGCAATTCTATATATATACGCTAGAGACAGGACAAATTGGAGGATCACTTTGTTCTGTATCCTACCCCAACCACTGACTAGCTGTGTGCCTCTGGGAAAGTCATATAACCTCTCTGGGCCTCAGTTTCCTCAGCTGTAAAATGAAAGATTTGGACTTGATACCTCTAATGTCCCTTGCAGATCTAAATCTCTGATTCTGGTTTTCTCGAGACTCATCCTCTCCACCCTCCATCCCAGGGACCCCACCTAAGTCTCCAGATCTCCCCCAATACCTTACCCTTTTCAGCCTTGGGCTGCATGTTTCCTGGGGTCATGTTTTCAGAGATTCTCCCTCTCTCCATCCTGTCTTCTCCTCTGGAGCAGCCTGTCCAGTGGAGTTTTTCCCAACTCTAGCTCCCATCTGGGAGAACAGAGCCCTTATACCATCTAAGAAATGGTAAGGGAAGTAATAGACTCAGACATTGGGCTCAATGACTTCATCCCTCTGAGAACCATCATGGGAGTTGGTGGTGGGCAGCACCAGGAAGTTGGTGGTTCTCACCATCCCTCTTCCTCTTTCCTTGAACTAGAAGCTGCTCCTCCTCTGTACTGTGACTCTGAAGCCACCTCAGTACTGTGGCAAGAAGGAAAAGAGAACAAAGATGGCAGCATGATGGGCAGTGTGGAAAGAACACTGGCCTTAGAGTCAGGAGATCTGGGGGAGTCTGGGCTTTGTTAGACATGTGCTATGTGTCCACAGTTAAGTAATTTGAGATTTCTGAGCTTCAAGCTCCTCTCTGGTAAATCTTAAAACTGCCAAAGTAACACAGCATTATCGTCATTATTTTTAGTCATTCAAAAACACACAAATGACCAGCATCATTCTTTAATGAGCTCACTCCCTTCCCTTGTCTTCTAGAGACTGAAGAGCTTTCATCAAGAGCATGGTCAGGCCAGACTAGTACCCTAGAAGGATAACTTTAGCAGTGGCTCAGGGAAAGAGGGCTAAATTTGGAATCAGAGGGCTTTATTTCAAATTCCAATTCTACCACTTACTTTGTGGCCTTGGGTAAGTCACTAGTCCTCACTAGACATCTGTTTCCTCATTTGTAAAAATAAGACGTTGGACGAGATAAATCCTAAGTTCCCCTCTTAGGGGCTTCTTAACTCTAAATCTACAATCCTATGGAGGATGGGTTTGGGAGAGAAGAGAAAAGAAACTGAGAGGTGGGGAAAACGTTTAGGATTCTACTGTAGTAGTTCAAGGAAGAAGTGATGAGAGGCTGATCTAAGGTGGGAACCAAGTGAGTGAAGAAAAGGTCAAAGGTATGAAAACTGCTTTGGAGGGAGCATTGAGAAGACTTGACAACCGATTGGGAAATGAGGAGGAGGGTGGGGAATAGTGAAGAATGGATAGTGACTAAGAATGGACCCCAGATTACTGGAAAGATAATTGCCAAGACTCTGCTTTCCCTTCCACCACCCAGAAGTCTCTCATCCTTTCAAGTCCATTCCATTACTGCCACAGATTCATGGTGACTACTGCTTGTTGTCCCCCAGGTCATTCTCCTTCCTTTCTCCTGGAGTACAGTGCCCAGCTCACCAACCTCCTCTTCTCCTCATCTCCTGGTTTCACATTAGATTAGGGGTGTTCAACATTCATGTTGCTGCTCCCTCAAGCATCTACCTCTGATTTCTTCCATCTTATTAAATGTCACAAGCTTCTCCTCCACTCTACTTTAGCCACAGGTCACAGGTCACAGGTCACAACCCAGATCTCACCAATGCTCACAGCTGTCTTATCTGATCATTACCTCCCATCATTCCACTTTTCTTCTCTCGCTCACCCCTCCTAAATCAAGTATTTGTCCTCCTTAAGATCTCTTCTCCTTCTACCCATCAGGACTTTCTAAAGCCACATCCCCCTACTCTGCCTTCACTTTCCGCTACTCTCAATTTTCTCTCAGTTAATCAAGCCAGCTCCATACAGTCCCTTACCATAAGATCCATTGGACCTCTACTCAATCAATGGCCATTCCTTGCCAGTCCCTAGCCCAGAATTATTCCACCAAAATCCCCACTGTATTTCCATGCCTCCAAAAAGAGTTGATCTAAGTCAGACAGCAATGATGATTGTGTATACTGTACACCAATGTATTTAATCTCAACAGGGCCTACCCTGAGGAAAGCCATTTTTTTCTCTCTGATCCGTGTACAATCTCATGCCCCCAGATACACTTCAAGATCTCTTCTTTCCTCCAACCTTCCACACTTCCCTTCCCCTACTTTCTCAGCTGTAGAACTTAACTGTCCTGAGAAAATGGAAGCCATTCACTATGAGCTGCCACTTTTCTCATTGTCTTCCTCTCAAAACCCCTTGACCTAATCCTCAACTCTCCATCCAGTCTCTGTAATGGGGAGGCCCTTCCCCTTTCCAAGTCAACCCCTCTGTACACACCCAGCATTCCATCTTTCCAAAACTAATAACAACTTCAGTTAAGCCCTCCTTGTTTCCATTCTGGAACACAGAGATCTTTCCATAAGTGGTGGTTGGCTAACTTCCCTTCCACTTCTATCTGTCTGCTGGCTCCTTTCTTTATCCCTTCAAACATGACAAATCCTTTTTTAAAATCCTTTTAAAATGTTCTCCTCTACTTAAAAATCCTTCCTTAGGCCTTAATGTCTCTTCAAGATGTCATTTTATTGCTCTCTTCACTTTCTCAGCCCAGCCCTTAGGAAAGGGTGTTGCCTCCTCCCCTATTAGTCATTCTTCAGTCCTTTATAATCCAGCTTCATTTCCAATTTCCTACAGGGCGTCTCTACTTGGATATGCCATAGATACCTCAGACTCAACATACCATTCTTCCAAACCATCCAGTCCTAAGCCAATTGACAATGTCCCTATTTTGACTGAGGGCGTTGCCATCAACCAGTCCAAAAGCAAATATTAAGCAGCTTCTGTGTGCCAGGTACTGCACTAAGTTCTGGGTATATAAATACAAAGAATGAGATAATATCTAGTCTTAATAATTTTACAGTGAATCAGTAGAGGTGGGGAGGAATCTCAGATAACTGGGATTTGGCACTGTGATAAAGAAAATCTAAAGATCTTTCTCTTATACTATGCTGTGAGAGTTGGATCTAAAATCATCTCAATGACTAGGATGCTCTCAAAAAAAATCTGGAAAGATTTGCATGGGGTAATGCAAAGTGAAATGTACTATGTACAAAGTAACAGCAATATTGTAAGATGATCAACTGTGGATGACTTAGCTGTTCTCAGCAAAGACAACTCTGAAGGGACTTGTGATGAAAAATGCTCTCCATCCCCAAAGAGAGAATGGATGGTGTCTGAAAACAGATTAAAGCATACTTGTTTTTCGCTTTTGTTATTTTTTTAGGCTGTCTGTTTTCTTTCACATGAATATTCTGGATATGGTTTGTATGACTACACATATATAACATATATCAAATTGCTTGCCTTCTCAAAGAGTGGGGTGGGGTAGGGAGGGAGGAATAGAGGGAATTTGGACCTCAAAGTTTTAAAAACAAATGTTGAAAATTGAAAATTGTTTTTACCTGTAACTAGGGGAAATAAAATATTAAATAAACAATTTTAAAAATCAAATCAAATCATCTCAACAGGTAAATATAAAGTCCTACACATAAGTTAAACAAAATCACCAGTACCAGGAAAACATGGGCACTCCACCACAATCCTGAGGCAGCCTTGTGGTCCAGCAGACAAAGCATCAGGGAGATGGGAGTTCACATCCAGTAAGTCTCAGACACTTACTGTCTGTGTGACCCTGAGTGAGTGAGCTGTTTAAATTCTTTCTGCATCATTTGCTTCATCTCTAAAATGAAGACAATAATAGCACCTACCTCACACATTATTGTGTTAGTCAAATATTTGTTAAGTTCATGGTGCCTGGCAAAAAGTAGGCATCATATACATGCTTTATCCTTTCATCTTTCACTGGTTTTCCTTCATACTACAGCACCCTGGTGGCTTCAGCCACAAAGGGGAAGGATACCAACTAAGGCAGGAAAAGAGGAAGAAGAAGAAAAAGAAACAGCCGCTCTTTGGGGGTGCTAGTCATGGACTCACAGAGCCTCTTGAGAAAACAATGAGGAAAAATTAATGAAGTGAGAAGTTTTCACTTCTTCTTCCCATTGGTCTGATTATGAAAGGGATGTCGATGTCCCAGGCAGAGTCTAGAGATATGCCAGACTGCCCCTGAAGAGCCAGCAGGATGGAATTAGATGGAGTCTATGAAAATGTGACCCCGATAAATACAGTGTCTCAGGCTGGAAAAGGTAAGCCCTCAGGCGAACCGGGATCCCTGATGTTCCTGGAGAAGTCAAATCCCTAGAAACAAGGGTCCTAGATGTAGAGCTAGAAGAGACCTTAAAGGTGGCCATTCTAACCTGGCTAATAAATGGGATCCAAAAGCAATTCATCCTGACTGTCCAATCAGTCGCTTGACAAGTCCTGTGTTCCACTCACTGTATCACACTATCTCAAGGCTAACTTATTTGAGCCTCATCCATGGAACAGACTCGCAGTTTGGTTGAGGAGCCAAAGGGCTGGGAGGGGTAGAAACGGGGCTGAGGTTTGGCAAGGTACTCGTTAAAAGATATTTTATTGATCATCTCCCCATTTCCTTTTTCCTTCTTTCAGGTACACCTTGTACCTTGTGCCAGTCAATCAATAGTCTTTTCTTAAGTGCCTAATATGTGCTTATAATAGTTAGCATTTATATAGTATCTTAAGGTTTGCAAAGCACTCCGTGTTACCTCGGGTGATCTTCACAACTGGGAGATGGGTGCTATCATTACTCCCATTTTATAGATGAGGAAATTGAGGTGCAGATATGTTGTGACTTGCCCAGGATCATACAGCTAGTAAGAATCTTAGGCTGGGTTTGATATCAGGGCTTCCCAGATCCACAACCCACTGTGATGCTGAGCCGCCTCATAAATGAAAAAGAGCTAAGACTTACAAATTGGACAGAAGCCTGGTGCCTCTAAGCCCTGAAGATACAAAGAAAGGCAAAAGCAATCCTTGCTCTCCAGGAACTCATAGTCTAAAGGATCAGGGACTCAAGAAAGATGAGGCTGGGGCTGTATCTTCGAAGAGTTTACACCCTGATTGAGGAGATGAGACAGGTCAATACAGGATCAGCAGCCTAAGAAGCCTTAGGGTATAATGGAAAGGGCTTTGAGCTCAAAGTAAGAAAACCTGACTTTGAATCCTATATCTACTACTTGCAAATTATGTGACCCTGGGCTACTCACTGACTTTCTTTGCACCTTCCCATTCTTATTTGTAGAATGGAGAGGCAGGGAGTGGGTAATGAACCAAAGGGTCTCTAAGGTCCTTTCCCACTATAACATCCTGTGGTTCTGTGACTAGATAATCCTGGGGTTCCTTTAAGCAAATATGGAGATTAGAAAACCTCCACATCTGACCTTGGCGAGACCACATCTGGGGCATCGTATTCAGTTCTGGGTACCACTAAGTCAGTCAACAAGGATTTATGAAGTGTTTACTATGTGCCAGGCATAGTGCCAAGGACTGGGGCTATAAAGAAAGACAAAAATCATGCCTGTCCACAAAAAGTTGAGCTGAGTATCATAGTGGAAAAAGCCTTGGGCTTGAAGTCAGGAAGATATGAGTTCAAATCCAGTCTTTGATACATCTTAGCTCTGTGACCCTGGGCAAGGCACTTTCTACACCAGCTTCCTCATATATAAAATGTGGATAATAACAGGCTCTTCCTCCTAAGATGGTTAAGAGGATTAAAATGAAATGTTTGTAAAGCGCTTTGCAAACCTTAAAGTGCCAAATAATTGCTAGTTATTATAATTGTTATTTTAATGGGGGAGATGCCTGTGAAAATAAATGGATACGTAAAGCATATATAGACTAGATGGGAGGCAGTCTCAGAGGGGGAGGCCCTAGAAGGGGGAAGCAAACCTGGCATATGCCTCCTACAAACAGTGGGATTTGAGATGAGCCTTAAACTAGGAAGTCAGGGAAACAAAGAGAGTAATGAAGAGGGAGAGCATTCCAGGCATGGTCAACAGCCAATGCAAAGGCACGGAGAGAAGAGACGGATTGTCATGTGTGACATGAGCTTTGAAGGATCCTGGAAATTCCAAATCAGGAATTGGATCCTACATCATAGATGTATTTTTTTTAAATTTGTGAATGCACTTTTTTATTATATATAGAAAGTTGAGCCCGTTTCATACCCAAGAAAGATTACAATTCCTCTCAACAACTCAAGTCAAGTATTTAAAGAAGGATATTTTTCATTTCAGTTCAGTTTATTTCAGCCCACTGAGGGGGCACTGAAGGAGAGGAATGGGCTGAATTCATAGCAAACAGTTGAGGAAACTATTTCAGGGCAGATCTGATGACTAATTGAGTATCAAAGGGCATAATTAGAAATTTCTCTTTGATCCAAATGATAAAATCAGAAAATCACTAATTATGCATCAATAGAATTTAAATAGGGAAGTAGGGAAGGCTGAATGACCATAGTGAAGCTAATCCCAAAGTCTAGGCAGATGCAACTAGAAAGAGAAAAAGGGACATTTATTACATGACCATGGGAAAGAAAAGGTCTTGCTCTAACCTACACAGAGATCCCTGTATAGAACAGGAAGCAGGGTGGTTAGGCAAGAGAACCCAGAAATGGAGGAGGAAATCCTGGAAGGGGGAGGGGGAGGGGGTGGAGCCCTAGCTCCAATGCTATGTCACTAAAGATATGTCACAACTTCCTAGAACTTAACTGTTCTTTCCCTGAACACTGAAATCTGCCCTTTTCAAACCTAGGATTTATGTATGTCTGGATACCTCTCCTTGTCAGCCGTGAATACTGTGATACCCTCAAGTCAATTGTCCCCCTGAATTCCATTATTTCTGTTTGGGAAATGAATTTCTTAGATTCACAGCTCCCTTTGTTATTTGCTCCACATTTAGAAGCAAGAAATAAGAAAGCCATAAACTTATTAGCTGCTCTGCTTTTGCAAAGACTGAACTCCAATAACTGTGAAGATAATTGAAGCTCTCATTGCTAAAAGACCAAGCTTTCAGGACACATTTGAGATGCGTTTCCCCAGTTCTTCATTTATTTTCTCCTATCCAGGTGGTCTATTGGATAGACAGACTCCTAACAATATCATTTCCTTTCCCATTCCCAGAATCCTGAATTTCTTCAAAAGAATATATCCTCTTAATATATAGTGTTAATAAATCATCACTTATTTTATCCTAACTACTCTTTCTCCATTGTTAGTTTACCATCCATATCACAGCTTCTAACTATGGCTGTCCTCCTGAACCATCCCTTCTCTCTCTCTCCCTCTCTCTCTCTCTCTTATTCATTTTTCTAAATTTAGAGTTCCAAATTGTCTCCCTCCCTCCTCATTCCCATCTCCTGTCCATTGAGAAGGTAAACAATATGGTACCTATTATACATATGAAGTCATACAAAACATTCCATATTAGCCATGCTGCAAAAGAAAAGCAAGAAATATAAAAATGGTGGGGAAAATACATTTCAATCTGCATTCAGAGTTTATCAGTTCTCTCTCTGGAAGTGGATAACATTTCTTGTTATGGGTTCTTTGAATCATTGTATTGAACAGAGTAACTATATCTTTTGTAATCAATTATTGTTACAATAGTGTTGTTACTGTGTATAATGCTCTCCTGATTCTGCTCACTTCATTCTGCATCAGTTCATGTAAATCTTTCTAGGTTTTTCTGAAAGCCATCACCCTTGTTATTCCTTATAGCACAATACTATTCCATCACAATTATATAACACAAGTTCTTCAGTAATTCCTCAACAGATGGGCATCCCCTCAGTTTCTAATTCTTTGCCATAAAAAAAGAGCTGCTGTAAACAGTTTTGTACATATATTTCCTTTTCCTTTTTCTTTGATCTCTTTGGGTTACAGACATAGTGTTGGTATTGTTGGATCAAAGGGTATGCCAGTTTGATAGCCCTTTGGGCATAATTCCAAATTGTTCCCCAGAATGGCTGGATCAGTTCACAACTCCATCAACAGGGCATTAGTGTCCCAAATTTCCCCACATTCTCTCCAACACTTGTCATTTTCTTTTTCTGTCACATTACCCAATCTGATAAGTGTGGGGTGGTACCTCAAAGTTGTTTTAATTTGCTTTTCTCCAATTATTCGTGATTTGGAGTATTTTTATATGGCTATTGATAGTCTTTCTTTATTTTTCTGAAAACTGCTTGTTCATGTCCTTTAACAATTTATCAGTTGGAGAATTGCTCTTATTTTCACAAATTTGGCTCTCTTCCCTATATATTTAAGAAATGAAACCTTAATCAGAGAGGTTGTCTATAAAAATTGTTCCCAGTTTTCTGCTTCCTTCTAATTTTGGCTACATTAGTTTTCCTTATGTAAAAACATCTTAATTTAATTTTATGTAATGAAAATTGTCTGTTTTGCCTCCTGTGAGCCTCTCTTTCTCATTTAATAATAAACTTTTCCCTTATCCATAGATCTAACAGATAATTTTTTTTGATGCTCCCCTAATTTGCTTATAATATCACTCTTTATGTCTAAATCATGTACCCATTTTGACCTTATTGTATGAGATGTTGATCTATGCCAACTTCCTGCCAGAGCGCTTTCCAGTTTTTCCAGCAGTTTTTGTCAAATAGTAAGTTCTTGCCCCCCAAAGCTTGGATCTTTGGGTTTATCAAACAGTCGATTCCTCTGGTCATTTACTTCAGTATGTTGTGTATCTAAATCTATTCCACTGACCCATTACTCTGTTTCTTATCCAGGACCATATTGTTTTGATGATTCCTGCTTTGTAATATCATTTGAAATCTGGTTTTGCTAGGCTATCTTCCTTTACATTTTTTTTCATTGATTCCTTTGATGTTCTTGTCCTTTTGTTCTTCCCAATGCATTTTGTTATTTTTTTTCTAGCTCTACAAAATAATTCTTCAGTAGTTTCACTGGTATGGCCCTAAACAAGTAAGTTAGTTTAGGTAGCATTGTCTCAGCCTAGCATCAGAAGTTAATATTTCTCCAATTATTTAGATCTGTATTTGTGCATAAAATGTTGTATAATTGTGTTCATATAGTTCTGTATGTGTCTTAGTAGGTAGATTCCCAAGTATTTCATACTGTCTGAAGTTATTTTAAATGGAATTTCTCTTTCCATCTTTTCCTGTTTGGTTTTATTGGTAATTTGTAAAAATTCTAATGATTAAAGTATTTTATTTTATATCCTGCCATTTTGCTAAAGTTATTAATTGTTTCAACTAGTTTTTGAGTTAATTCTCTAGGGTTCTCTAAGTGTACCATGATATCATCTGCAGAGACTGATAGTTTTGTCTCCTTGTTGCTTATTCTTATTCTATTTCTTTGTTATTGTCTTGTAGTACAACATTGACTGATATTATAATGAATATCCTTGCTTCACAGTGATCTTATTTAGAAGTTTACCCCCATCACATATAATGCTAGCTCTTGGTTTTAGGTAGCTATTACTTATTATTTTCTTTTTTTAAATGAATTAATTTATTTTAAATTTTCAACATTCACTTCCATAAGATTTTGGGTTTCAAATTTTCCCACCCTCCCTCTCCTCCCCCATCCCCAAGATGCCATGTAATCTGATATCGGCTCTACTTCTGCATTCATATTAAATATATTTTCACATTAGTCATGATGTAAAGAAGAATTAGAACTAATGGGAGGAACCACAAGAAAGAAGAAATATAACAAAACAACAAAAGAAAAGGAAAGTGAATAGTCTGCTTACATCTGCATTCAGACTCTAAAGCTCTTTCTCTAGAGGTGGATAGTATTTTCCATCATGAGTCTTTTAGAGTCATCTTAGATCTTTGCGTTGTTGAGAAGAGCTAAATCTATCAAAGTCAGTCATTGCACAAGGTGGTTGTTACTGTGTACAATGTTCTCCTGGTTCTACTCATTTCACTCAGTATCAGTTCACATAAGTCTTTCTGGGTTTTTCTGAAATCTACCTGCTCATCATTTCTTATAGCACAATAGTATTTCATTACATTCATATACCACAACTTATTCTGTCATTCCCTGATTGATGGACATCCCTTCAATTTCCAATTCTTGACCTCCATAAAAAGAGCTGCTATAAATATTTTTGTACATGTGGATCTTTTATTACTTATTATTTCCAGAAAATCTCCATGTGTTCCTATGCTTTCTAGTGTTTGAATAGTGATAGGTATTGCATTTTGTCAAAAAGCTTTTTCTGCATCTGTTAAGATAATCATATGATTTTTGTTTTGTTCTTGATATGGTCAATTATGTTTGCAGTTTTCCTAATATTGCACCAGCTTTGTGTTCCTGGTAAAAATCCCACCTGGTCATAGTGTATGATCTTTGTGATCTAATGTTAGAGTCTCCTTGCAAGTATTTTATTTAAATTTTTGCATCAAGATTCATTAGGGAATTTGGTCTATAGTTTTCCTTCTCTATTTTTGCTCTTCCTGGTTTAAGATATTTGCATTATAGGTGAAATTTAGTAGGACCTCTATCTTTTTTCAAATAGTTTATATAGTATTAGAATTCATTGTTCTTTAAATGTTTGGTAGAATACACTTGTAAATCAATCTAATCTTGGATATTTTTTTTCTTAGGGAATTCACTTATGGCTAGTCGTTTCTAAGATAGTGTTATCTATGCATGATATTTCCTCTTGTATTAATCTGGGCAACTAGTATTGTTGTAAACATTTATCCATTTCTCTAAGAGTGTCAGTTTTATTGCCACATAATTGGGCAAAATAGCTACTAACCGTTGCTTTTTAATTTTGTCTTCATTGGTGTGGCAGTCATCTTTTTCATTTCTGACACTGGCAATTTTTTGAATCAAATTAACTAAGTGTCTATCTATCTGATATATCCTCCTCCTCACCCCTAAAAAACCATCTCTTAGTTTTTGTCAATTTTTCCTTTTTCACCCTTATGTGATTTTTTAAATCTTTTTCAAATCTGGTTTGTGCTCTGGTCCTCACCCAGATAGAGTCCCTCCTTCCTTGCAACTGAAAACCCAACACTCCTCTCTGCCCTGGAACTATGACTAGAAGCCAGGATCACTGCTCTCTTGGGACCATGGGGACTCATCTCCATCCTGGAACTACAATCTTAAACGGGGTAATGAAGAATAGAGTTGTCAAATAGCACCTGGCCCTGCATGCAGTGTCCACATCAATCTCTTTCTGATCAGTTGTCCAAACCCCTCAGCATCTCTGGGCTGAGAGCTCCTCAAACTGCTCCTGTTGCTGCTGCCGCAGCCTCTACCTCCAAGACTCACTGTTATTATATGCTGCACTCTGGGTCAGTCCCGCCCCCCGCCCCCCCCAGGGTCACAGACTTCTCCCAAACTCTTGAGTTGTCTTGGGTTGGAAAAATATCTCTCCTCGATCTTCTGTTGGTTGTGTCATTTGAGAATTTGATCTGATACATTATTTTAAAGTTGTTTAGAAGGAAATGTAGGGAGAGTTCAGCTGGAATGCTCCCTTTACGCCGCCATCTTGACTGGTCTCTCTTGTCTCTCTTAAGAGGTCATTCTTTGTAACCTCTTCAGTTCCCATACATGTAATTTGCATCTCTTTGCAAATAGAGATAGAGAGGGAGGAAGAGAGTCAGGGGAAGGGAGGGTGTGAGGGAGGAAGGGAGGGAAAGAGAAAGAGAGACAGAGAGAAAGACAGGGACAGAGACAGAGACACAGAGACAGAGATAGAGACAGAGAGAGATCTTAATCTTAATATACCCAAAACTAAACTCATTCTAGTTCCCTTCAAACACACTTCCCACCCCCACTCCCCTATTTCTGCAAAAAGCGTCACCACCATTTTTCCATTCTCCCATATTCTTAATGCTCGCACTATCCACCCTGTCTTCACGCCACTTATCAGCTAAATAACCAAATTAAGCCCTTTCTATCTCCACCAGAACTTTCCTATATGACCCCTTCCTTCTCCTTACACAGCTGCCACTTCCATTAAGACCTGCACCTAGTCTTGTCTAGACCCTGACAGTGGCTTCCTACCTGGCCTCTCAGCACCTGCCTCTGAAGTCAGAAGACCTAAATCTAAATCTCACTTCCAATACTTGTTTCCTGTGTGACCTTGAGAAAGTCACCTCTCTCTTCTAGGACTCAGTTTCTTCATATGTAAAATGGGAGGTTTGGTCTTGATTGGCCCTGGGATCCCTTCTAGTTCTAAACCTATGATCCTAGACAGAGAATTGCTTCTTTGCCTTTCTTTGTATTATCAGTGTTTGACTCTGGACAAATGACTCAACCTCTAGAGTCTGCCTATGTTTTCTCAACTCTAAAGTGGAGATAATAAAAGCAACCATCCCACAGGGTTGTCCTGAGGAACAAATGAAATTATATTTTTATGTAAAGTGCTTAGCAGAGTGCCTCATACACAGTAGGCACTTAATAAATGCTTATTTCCTTCCTTCAATAAATGACAATGACTACCTATTATCCACAGGATTAAACATGAGTTCTGTCTAACTTGTAAAGCCCTTCCTAACCTAGACCTAACCTATTTTTTCAACTTTTTTGGACCTTCCTCCCCTTCCTGTCCTCTGTGAGCCAGATGAATCAACCTCCTTGCTCTATTCCTTACAGGCAACCCTCCGTCTTTCATCTCTGTTGCGTCATCTGCACAGGCCTGTCCTACATACCTAGAATATACTTCCTCCTCACCACCATCTCATAGAATCTCTTTCTTCAGCATGGAGCTCAAGCACTCCATTCTAAATCAGAAATTCTTGACCTTTTCTGTGTCCTGCAGCCCTTTGGCACTCAGTCTGGTGAAGCCAACATTCTCCTCAGAAGATGGTTTTTAAATACAGATTGTTTCATTCTTTCTATGTACCCCACTGCCTAGCACAGTGCCTCACATCATAGTAGGTTCCACATAAATGCTTATTAACTATCTTAATTCAGTATATGTGAAAGCATCACCTTTGCCCCTAAAGCCTTTGGTTTCAAAATTTCATAATTCTTAGCAACGCTTTCTTTTTTAAATCATTTTTTCCAGTCAGCAAAAATCTACCATTTCTCCCTTCTATCCCAACTCCCCTTTCTCAGCTGGGAATGAAAAAGAAGCAAATCCCCTGTTACAAACATGTACAGTCAAGCCAAATTTCTGCATTCAGCAGGTCAAAAAATGCATCTCATTCTACCTCTGTATCCTTCACTTTGCTCTCAGGAGGCGGGCAGCTTGTTCCATGAGTCCTCCAGAATTGTGGTTGGCCATTACAATGAGTCTTTATATGTTGGCATAGTGTAGATAGATCTCCTAGTTCCATTCACTTCATTCTGTTTCAATTTGCATGATTCCCATGATGGTTTCTCTGAAATCATCCTCTTCATTAGTTCTTCCAACACAACAAGATTCCACCACATTATTCAATCACCCCCGATTGATGGACACCTTTCATTTCCCAATTCTTCATCATCTCAAAAAGAGCTATCAATATTCTTGTATGACCTTAGAGTTTGTTATAGTTAGGATTTACCTCTTTTGATATACCCTCCCTCTAATTCCCCCTCCTCCCTTTTCTTTTTTCTTTCCTTTTTCCCTATTGAGTGAAATACATTCCTGTCCTCGTGTGTGTACAGTGTACGTGCATCCTTCCCTCCTTTGACCAATTCAGGTGAAATGTGAGCACACTTCACATGCAGCAGCTTCCCCATCCTCCCTTTTCCTTACCTGTGCACCCTGATGATAATGTGAGATTTTGTTCCTGTACCTTCCTTAACCTGCCTCACCCCCCTCAGTGGGTGAGCCATTCCTCTCTCCCTCATTCCATTCTTCTTTTAAAATCACCAAGACATAAGAGAAGCACTCCCAGGTCCTGCCTAGTTAGACTCCTTTTGTGACTCCTTATGATGAGAGCATTCCAAAGGGAGACATGTCATTTCCTCATATTTGAACATAAGCCATTTACTCTTGTTTTTTACCTTATGATTCTTTACCTGGGTTTTTTAGAGATCATTTTATGGTCTCAGCTCCTGTGATTGAATTTTTGCTGTCCCTCTGGTCTGAGTTCAGGAAGTTCCTGACCTGGGTTTGGGTCTAAACAGCAGTAGAGGCTACTGTTGGACTCAGTCTCTATCAGCGAACCAGTAAGCTCTGCTGGTTCAGGGGAACAGACATCTAGGTTTTCCTTTGGTTAAGGATTCCTGCTTTGCTTATTCTTCTGCAGGCTTCAGCCTGGGAGAGAAGCTCAAACCAAGACCCTTCTCTGCTCCTGGGAATCTGTGCCCCACTACTACTGCCAGTTTATTACCTTGTTCCTATTGGTATACAATCTAGAGCTCACACCCACTCCTTACCCCCAGAAGGTCACCACTAGGCACACAGGTTTCTCTCCTCAATCCACCCTGGATCTGTGACCTAGAACTGGGTAATGGGCAACAAACCTGACAGATTCCCACAATTCTCATAGACTGCATGAAGTTGAGGTGCTCCAGGATGAGTTTGGGGTTGGGTCTTGCCCTTGGGCACCACCTCTTCCTTAAGTTGGAGTGCTCTGAAAGACAGGCTCCTGCCCAGACCTCTTCCCCTGGGACCACAAACTTCTCTGTTCATATCCCTATGCCAACCTGGGCTAGGAAAATGACTCATTGTGACTTTCTCTTGGATTTCTCCATCAGAATTTGGTCTTGTTCATTTCCTAGATTTGTTTAGAAGAGTTAGGGGAGGCGGAACTCACTGTACTTCCAGTAAAGGGATGCTACTTGCCCATCTTCACTTTTCCCTTAAAAACATTTTCTCATTTCCTTCTGGTGGTATCATGTTGTCCCTGTGTGAAACACTCTTAAGTAGCCAGCACTTGTTAAATTTCATGGACCTCCAAAAACTTTTTTATCATGACTCAGATAGTTGGGAAGAAAAGAGACCCCTCTGCTGCTTAAAAACATAGCCACACGGGCAGATAGGTGTCACAGTGAATAGAGCACCTGCCCTTGAGTCAGGAGGACACGAATTCAAATCCAGCCTCAGACACAACACAAAACTAGCTGTGTGACCTTGGGCAAGTCACTTAACCCCAATTGTCCTACCTTCCCCTCTCCAAAAGAGAAAAAAAAAAACATAGCCACCCTAGCACTCATCAGAATGGAGACACTAGCCACTGCTACTCAGTTAATCTTCCTCTCACCATTATTGGATACTTACTCATCTGACGGCATTTGTGGTTCCACATCATTACAAGTATAAGAAATAACTCCCCTTCTCTGCAGAAAAAGCCTCAAATGTATTCCTTAAGTCCATAAGTTCAGGGCTTTCTCTTCTTCTCTTCCTTCTCTACATCATATCTCTCACCCTCCAGCTTTGTGGTACAGGTTAGAATTCAAACAGCCAATAAACATTAATTAAGTGCTTACTATGAACCAGATATTGGGCTACGTGCTAGGGATGCAAAAAGAAGCAAGCTCCCTCAGGGAGCTTGCAATCTAATGAGTGAAACAGCATGCAAAGAAAAATGGATCAAGCAGACTCTATACAGGATAAATAGGAAATAATTAACTGAGAGAAGGCCCTGGGGTTGGAGAAGTCTTCCTACAGAAAGGGAATTTTAGTTGGAACTTAAAGGAAGGGGTGGGGGGAGTGGTTCAGGAGTCAGAGAGAAAGAGGAAGTAAGAGTATTCTAGGAATAGGCAAACAGCCAGAGAAAACACCCAGAGCTGGAACGGCCAAACCAGCATCACTGGATCAAAGCGTACAAGATAGGATACAAGGTGCAAGAAGATGGGAAGGTAGGAGGTGGCTACATTATGAAGGGCATGGAATTCCAGAGAGAACATTTCCCTCTGCCTCCTTGCCATATTTTTCTTTTGTTTCTTTCCCAAGACATTTCTTGCCTTTTCTTAAAGAAACATTTCATTCTTTCTAATAAACTGGCATAAGGATGGGGTTCCTGCCCCTCCCCCACTCCAATAATCAAGGAAGCAAGTAAGCATGGAGAAGTTTTAAATATGTAAACAAGACAGTTTATATCATGTGATCTCTTTATCAGGTCTGTAGCTCTTGATTAGGGCAAGAAAGAAAGAAATGTAATTAGCTAAGGGGATGAGTCATGTTCATTGAGTCTATGTATAAAATAGTAGTTAGTCTATTGGTGACGAATGTTCAGTCCATTAAGCTCCAGTTTCATGGTAGAAGATTTCATTTCTGGAGTTGAGGATTCTAGTCTGAAAAATACCTGTGAGAGGTAACATTTTGGGGGAGAGAGAAAAAAAGTTTCTCCCTCTCTCTCCTCCCCTTACCTTCCACTGATGGTGTCATTAGAGAAGAGACCAGTAAGAGAGAATACATCCAATTTGAAGCAGAGAGACCTTAAACATGGAAAAGTACAGACGTAGGTAGCTGCAGAAAGATACACATCTGACGGAAGAAGCATCTTCACAGTTTGTGACACCTAATTATGGACTCAAGAAAGGACTTCCAGTAACCAGGAGTTATGATTTTATCCTCTGGTCACACATGTTGGTTCACTATCATCATAACCTAAGCTTAATCACCTCCTCCCTTTCCCTTATACTTTGTGGGAGATTATATCCCAGACTTTGGGAAAGAGAGAACATTTTGCACCAACTGTTCTTACTTAACCACCTTTGTAAATATCCTTTTCTTAAAACTACTTAGCTGTGTCTGATAATTAATGGGAAGCAAATGGGTAGGGTCTTGTGAGTGGCAGTACTAATACTGAACTCCTCAGTATTATCCCTGAGTGTAGAATGAGCTATCAACTCTCTGGGAACCCAACCTGCCAGTGAGAGTGGATAGTTGGGAGCATGAGCCTAGAGGGGGTGCTGCACTTCAAAGGAGATATTTGGTCCAGCAACCATCTTACTTCCAACTCTAGGATGGAGAATAATTTGTACTTTGTATGTACGTAGGTGTTACATGGTCAAAAAGCACATTTTCTTTCAGTCACAATATCCCCCTTGCCCTCCCTACATGCTTGAAGCAATTTGGTCTTCTGGGCTTTGATGGCTAAGTTCTGCAACAAACACACCCAACACAAACAAATGGATTAAAGCAATGAAGAAAAAATCCATTTATTCATTTAATGAGAGCTACTCACATTTTCCACCTTGGTTCCCCCTAGGTTCTCTATTCTGGAGGGGGGAATAAAGCTCAATTTATTTCACAGACACAAAATGCAAGCTTAGCCCCTGGCATCATGCCAAGCTTCTTCTTCTCCCTATTTCATTTCATTCACTTAATCATGCCTTTAATTGAGGCTTCCTGGTCACAGAACTAGAGCTATAAGAGTTCTCAAAAGACATCTTCTCCAACATTCATTTTGACAGGTGGGGAAGCTGATCAGTTTGCCGATCTCTCCATTATTGTTATCAGTATTACTGCTAATATTGTTACTATGATTTATCATAGTAAAGCTCAATTTTTGTCCCACAAGGCTGATCGTTGTGACCTGGCTTTGCCTCTCTGCCTTGAGGCTACAAAGGAGTCCTTGCTAGAGAAGAACTGGGCAGGATCAGGAAATCCACTGATTGGCTTGTTTCCTGTCTATCCCTCCCCTCCCATGGAATAGAGAGTGGCAAGGAGAGAGAAAGACAGAGACGGAGAGAAGGGGAGAGGGGCAAGGGAAGGAGACAGACAAAGAGGAAGACAGAGAGGTAGATATGCTTCCTTGTGAGGAAGATATACACTGCTAATCTCCATGTTACCAACTGAAAGAAAAGTCCAAACCTTTCAAAAATTGAGCTTTAGAAAAAGGGAGAGATTGGCCAGAGGTGGGACTGAATGCAAATAACAAAGAGTTTCTTGTTGGAAGCAGGTGAAGCTTGGATCAAGGAATCCTCTGACTGGCCTGTTTTTCTTTCCTCAGGTCTAGCCCAGCCCTACTACAACCTAGGTAGGACCTCAAATGTTGGGGGTAAGTGAGAATGAGGGAGTAGATGATGGATTAATGGAAGGATGGATGGATGGATGGATGGGTGGATAGATGGATAGACTCAATGAGCTCCTGAGAGAACCAGATCCTGGCAGCTGGGCTCTAGACTTGCATCTTCGAGGAAAGAAGCAAGAGTCTGGATCTCCTTTGGCCTTCACCTTCACCTGGGCCTTGGGCTTGGTCCTGGAGTCTAGTGAGCAGCTGAGAGAGGCATCGCCAAGCTGCTCTGGTCCTAACAGAAATTTCCAAATTATAGAGAGAAAGCTAGAAGGATTTTTCAGAGGCCATTTAATTCTACCCCCTTATCAGACAGGTGAGGGAGACTCACCCAAGGCCACTCGGCTAAATAGCAGTTGAGGTCAAAATGGAACCCAGGATGTCTGACCCTAGAGTATGGCCTCTGGCCGCTAATTTTAATTTACCTCTTTCTCTTGTAGAGAGCATTTATTGAAAGGAGTGGTGGAGTGCTTTGTTGATTGGTTGGACTTAAGAAAGTCTGAATAATGCAGATTAAACTTAAAAGTGTGTGTATAAACTCACTCTCCCCACCCCCCCAAAAAACACAACACACCAGAGCCTGATAGTTAAACATTTACCACCACACCGCATACTGCTCTAAAACAATGCTTGAGTTCAGCAGAAGCTCAGCAGAAAACTCAAGGAATGAAATTATTCCCAGACTGTAAGCTAACAATAATAGCAGAAGTAACTGGCATTTACATAAAACTTTAATGATCCCACCCTTACCTGTGGCTCTTCAAAGACCTTCTCCCCAGGCCTTTCTAAGGACTCTCTCCTCTTTCCTCTGTCTAGCCAACAGGAGACCAAGGATCATCTACACCAGCCTGACCCTCTTGGTTCTGGTCCTGGCTGCTGCCCTATCAGCTATGACTTATCTGTGTGAGTTACCCTGTCCTCACTATCCCCCACACCCACCTGCAGGGCTCTGATCCTCATTGTCTCATTAGATGGGGAGAAAGCAGTAGAGTGAAATGAGAGGGAGAAGAGTCTGGAGACTAAACCAAGGACTCCTTGCCTTTTTGTGTGCCCTAGATCCATCAGAGAGTCTGGTGAAGTCTAGAGCCTTTCTCTCAGAGGAATACTTTGAGACTCATGAAGAAAGAGTGCTATCTACCTCCAGAGAGAGAACCGATGAACTCTGATGCAAATTGGAGCCTGCTTCTCTCACTCTGGGGGCTTTATTTTTGCAATAGAGAAATATGTTTTACGTGACTTCACATATAAAATTGATGTTATATCACTTGTCTTCTCAGTGGGTGGGGAATGAGTGGAGAGAAGGAGAGAATTTGGAATTCAAAATTGAAAAAAAAATGCTTAAAACATATAAATGATATTTTGAGAAAGAATAATATTTTAAATGTACAAAATAGAATACATAGGGTTACAAAGAAAAGCAAACACACTGAAATACGTGGTGGGGAGGGGCACTCCAACTCAGTCATTTTCATTTGTGTTTCTACATATACTAAAGATGCAAAGACAAGTTTATGCCCACAGGGGACTGGACTAGATGGCCTCTGGGGTCATCCCACTTCTATATCTGCCATCCTCCTCACCCCTGTGGCCAAGCAAAATTAAGTGCAAGGAACTTGTCCAGGGTCACTGCATCAGTATGTGCCTGAGGCAAGACTGGAACACAGGACTTCCTGACTCTGAAGCTATATGTGTAACCACTATCCTCAGCTACCCTTGCATCACTCTAGAACAGTGGTTCTCAACCTTCCTAATGCTGCGACCCTTTAATACAGTTCCTCATGTTGCGGTGACTCCCAACCATAAAATTATTTTCCTTGCTACTTCATAACTGTAATTTTGCTACTGTTATGAATCGTAATGTGAATATCTGATATGCAGGGTGTATGTTCATTGTTACAAATTGAACATGACCCTCAGGCTGAGAACCGCTGGTCTAGAACAACAGCTCTCAAAGTGTGGTCTGGAAGTCTCTGAGACCCGTTCAGGGGGTCTGTAAGATCAAAACAATTTTGAGTTCGATTCAATTTTCACAACAATAATAAGAAGAAGATGTTTTAATTTCCAGAACAGGAAATGTTAATAGATCTGTTCAGGACAGTGCTGAAGTCATTTCTTTCAGGCTGGAGAAAACCAGCTGCTAAATTTGCATTGTGCGCATTAATACCTTGGAATTCAGCAAGTGCTGTCAGTGAGGGCTAATTTATTCTTTTGTTGGTTGCCTAAACTGCAGGAAGTGATGGTGAAAAGGTAGCTAACGGCAACTGAACTGAAAAGCGTGTCCCTGTACGTTTTTCCCCAGAGAGCCAATTGCTAAGCGCTCCTCAGGTCGCCGCTGAATGTGACCTACATAAACTAAAACTCTTCGGGCTCCTTAGTGATCTTTTTCCTTCTTTTTGGTGATTTGTATTTTTTGCAAATTTATTTATTTATTTTTAGTTTTCAGCATTCATTTCCCTTTTTTTTTTGGAGGGCAGTTGGGGTTAAGTGACTTGCCCAAGGTCACATGGCTAGTTTTTGTGTCAAGTGTCTGAGGTTGGATTTGAACTCAGGTCCTCCTGACTCCAGGGCCAGTGCTCTATTCACTGGCCACCTAGCCACCCCTTTCAGCATTCATTTCCACAAGATTTTGAGTTACAAATTTTTCTCCCTGTCTTTCCCCTACCCCCCACCCCAAAATAGTGAGCCTACTGAATACCCCTTCCCCCAATCTGTTCTCTCTTATATCCTCCC